>OX387186.1:28943248-29359691 GCA_947561395.2 Buxus sempervirens | reverse complement strand
CTTGTCCTCCTTCAAGCTAAACATTGTTTTCCTTATCTCCTCCTCAGATATGTCAACCATAAGGGCCTCCTTTTGTTCCAAAGAGATTCGCCGTGAAATATATTTCTGCAGGTCAGCTTCGGTACCATGCCAATTCAGTTTTGAACCACCCAGGAGATTCTTATAGTGTAGCTCAAACCTGCTCTTGATTGTCTCCCACTCAGTTACTTTAGAATCACCTTGTTGTAGCCATTGTATACGAGACTTTTGTCTAACTTGAGACTCCAAATTGAAGGAAGACACTGCAAGCTTTCGAGTAAAGTACTGTTCTTGTAAGGCCAGTTCATGGTTGGACGGATCCAAGAAAAGTTTCCTTTGGCACTCTTGAAGATTCCTTCTGCACTCATGTACCTAGGTGTCCAAGTTATGGAACTTCAGTTTACTCCATTCCCTAAGTTTATGCTTCAATGCTTTGAGCTTCTGAACCAAGCAATACATGGGATGGCCTTGTACAGATAGGGACCAAACTTCCTCCACTAAAGGCAGGAACTCACTATGGCCAGTCCAATAGTTAAAAAACTTGAATGCTTTCGGACCAGGTGGTATATCACTATTAATTGTGATGAGGGATGGGCTATGATCAGAGATATTCGGGGCAAGATAATCAACCTCAGCTGCTGGAAATTCCTGTAACCAGAGATGATTGACCAAGGCTCTATCCAATTTACATTGGATTCTAGAAGCACCAACAGATTTATTGCTCCACGTATGCAAGAGTCCCTTACTTTTCAGATCCACCAACATACAATCATCAATGAACTTGTTCAAATCCTTTGCGGAAGGGATATGGATTGCTTTACCCCCCACTTTCTCAATCGAATCCCTGACACAGTTGAAATCTCCTGCTAAAATCCACGGGCAGTTCGGGATACAGCTCTTAATATCTTGCCACAAAGTCTTCCTAAGATAATAGTTGTTTGCTCCATATACAAACGACGCCATACACTGCTGGTTTGTGTCCTTAAAAAGCACTGCACAATGTATCAACTGATCTGTGGAGAATAACGAGTTCACCACCAGGTAGTTTGGATCCCAACACACCCAGATTCGACCTTTCAAAGCACTAGAATAATTATCCGTGGATTCCCACAAAGGGCAAATGGAGGACAGAATCACTGGCCTATTTACCTGTCTAACTTTTGTTTCAATGAGACATACAAGTTGTAAATTATATCTATGTATCATTTCCTTGACCTCTGCTCTTTTGATGGGATCATTTAGACCCCTAATGTTCCATACCCCCCACTTAATCATTAAGAATAGTGGGATGAACAACCTCCTTTTGCTTAGCAGAGTCAAGAGACAACTTTGCCTTGTTCTTGAGATTGGCCTCTCTCATAGCAATTTCATCCACCAGAATAATGCCTTTCTTCTTCTTCTTCTTGCCTTTCTTGCCTTCACTACCCGATGATACATCCACCTCTTCTGGAACCTGCTATTGTAAGAGAGCAAATCTGTTTGGGGAAACATTTGTTTCTTCCGACAGCAACAGTGGGCCTGACTCCACAGCACTAATTTTTTCCACCACAATATCCGAAGCTTCTGCCCCTGGAGGATTTGTCTCCTTGTTGATAATCTCTTTGAGTGCATAGTTATTAGTCTCATTGGGCGGAGAGACAGTAATACCTTCAGATACATTCGATGACACCTTGTCAGTACCCAACAAGTTATCACTTAACTCAGATCTTTCCTCTTGAACCTGACTTCCATTAGAGGTCCCATCTACCCGGAGCACTTCATCTATGGTTGAGCCAACCACTAAGTCCACCTGATTACCCGTAGGCTTCCAAGTAGCCGTAGGAGCCTTTGGTGCTTTGGGACACTTAGTCGTAGTATTACCAAGCAAGTTACAGTGAGAACAGTAGGTGGGCTTCCACATATATTCAACATCTAACTCAAGCACCTTGTCACTGTTTGCATCCAGCTGGAGACGTAATTTTGTTGGGAATTGACAACCCGTATCAATCTCCACACACACCTTTGCAAAGCTAAGTCTCCACCTACGTTCAGTATTCTCATCCATAAATAATGGCACTCCAACACCACTAGCAACATGACTAATGCCCTTAACTGTCCACAATTCCAGTGGTAAATTATGAATCTTTATCCATATTGGAATTTTGTTGAGTTCAGATTTAGTGAATTGCATTCCAGGCTTCCACTCCTTTAGCACCATTAATCTACCTCCAATATGCCATGGTGCAGCTTGAAGGACTTTGTCACGCATTTGATCATTGCTGAACTTGAATATGTAGAATCCCTCATCATTCAGAGACATTTCAATAGATCCCAGCTTTCCCCAGATTTTGTTAATAATGGACTTCACAACAGCAAATGGAAGCTTCTTATCCACAAAGTGACCAACTAAGCACCCATCCCAGGATTTGATACCTTCTTCCACAACAACTGGAGGGGGGGGGGGGGGGGGGGGGGGGGCAATAAGCGGAATACCCTCACCCATTGCTGGGGCATGAAATTCCAGCTTAGCTCGAGAGGCAGTAGAACCACCAAACAACTTATTCCACTGACGGGTCTGTGGAGCGGGTGCAACATCTTGATGACCCAAGCTATCCGGAACTGCCGGGCCCCCAGATGAAACATATGCACTGAGCGGCGGGAAATTTGAATTTGAGAAATCAGGCATGGTTTCAACAAACCGCTTTTACCGTGTCAGAAAACCACTTCGTTCCAGAAAACCATCTACAGGCCGACAACAATGGCGGAACCAAGCACCACACAGGACAAAACCAACAGCAAATGGGACGACCAACGAACGACCCAACTCACGAACCCAACCGAAACCCCAAGAGCAACGGACAGTACTACAGAAAACACCCGTCCAACACAACACTGCTCACGAATCCAATACCTCGACCACGCTGTAAGCACGAACCTGAGCGCTGCTAGATGAACCAGGCGAACCCCTGTTCACAAATCCCACGACCTTCTTCAATGGCGCTAACCTTGATGCTTCGCAGACCCAGCCCCCTGATACTACAACCCAGGTTACTAGAACAGACCCCCAATCTTGGGGGGTGCGAGCCGGCGAGCACACAAACGGCCAAACGACCAGCTCCTCACGAACAGACCTCCAAGATCTCCACGAGCAAAGTGTCTCACGGACAAACCTCCAAGATCCCCACGAACAGCTTCTCACGAACCCACGACCAAACGACCAGCTCCTCACGAACAGACCTCCAAGATCTCCACGAAAATACGACCAGCTCCTCACGAGCAGACCTCCAAGATCTCCATGAACAGACCTCCAAGATCTCCTCACGAACAGACCTCCAAGAGCTCCTCACGAGCAGACCTCCAAGATCTCCTCACGAGCAGACCTCCAAGAGCTCCTCACGAACAGACCTCCCAAAAATAGTTCCATCACTAGGACACATAGATATGGTGATGACGGATCCCCCTGCCTTAAACCCCTCGTGCCTTTGAAAAAACCCACTGTACAACCATTCATCACCAAGGAGAATGTAGGAGATGTAAACCCCTTGCCATGTTCTCTTTCACATATGTAAGAATGAATGCATTTCAAAGATGTTTAAAAAGCTTGGCTCCTGCTTAGCATAAATCTGTTTTAGTGTCTATTTGCATGTATTTTTTCTCTCATTTTCATAACATGAAAGTCTTCAAAGGTAAGGGAGACCCTACGTGTGGCTCTATGGGAGAATGAGGGGACTTTTAGGCACTTTTAAGTCCTTCAAGTCATTGTTTTGTGTGTGTGTGTGTGTGTGTTTTTTTTTTATTCAATGAGGATCATGTTCCTCTCCTACTACATTTCATGTACCCCATATGTAAAACCCCCTCCTCCCTTCATTAGTTACGTTTTGGTGTTCGGATTTGGTTGTTAGATCATCATATAAATCATGTGTGAAGCATGTTAGATTGCATATTGTTACTTATTTGCATATGGTTGTTGTTTCATGTACGCATGAGGTCCTTGTGCTTTAGGGTCATGTATGCTAGGATTGTGTTGGCACTTTTCTTTCACTGTTTTACATGTTTAATCAGATTCTTATGTCATGCTAACTACTGTTTTCAGTCACCAAAGTTAACCCCTCTGCGAATGCATGCATGAGTGCTTTCACCCTAGCAGCAGCACAATTAGGTCACTTCCTGATCATGTGGACCTCTCCTTTGCATAAACTTGAGCCCGAACACCTGCTGTCCCTGTCTTACTGTAGCATGCTTTTTTCTTATTTATTGTGTTTGTGCTTACATAATATGTCTTGTTGCTTGACCCCTTTTGAATGCTTGAATCTTCCCCTCCCTAGCAGCATGCTAGGTCACTTGCACACATGCCACCATCTTCTTTTGCATGAATTTGAACCTGGACACCTGCTGTCCCCATGCATAATGTGTATAGAAATGTATATGGTGGTGCTTGGATTAAAGCATGCATTTGATGCTAGATTGGTTAGGCTTGTTGCTCGGCTTTAGTTGCCTATTGATTGGTGAAATAGAAATGCCAAAATAGGGGTACCAAGGCCTTTGTTGTGCTGCTGTGTATTGTGGTAAAGAGGTAGAGGGGGCAGCAACCCAAACCTTCCTTCCATCCCCTCTTGATTCCCTAAACCTAAGGAGGACCAAGAGATGGGGGATTCCCCACCTCCAGCACCATGGTGGGCCCTCACAAGGGCCCACACAACATTAGTAAACCATTGGGGGGCCCAAGAAAGACATCCCATTCAAAAACCCTGAAAATATACCATTTCAGGCTGATCCAACAACTCAGGTCAGATCAACACCCTTTTGTTTCTAGCCGACCTATCTGGTCGGCTACATGTTAATTCATGTGTAGTCGACCTTCCAGGCCGGCTACAAACACAGTTGTGTGCAGCCGACCAGCAAGGTCGGCTACATTGTTGTAAATCCAAATTTGTGCCTTTTTATGATCTCTATCATTTTTTGTGTTCCTACAATCAAACCCAGCAAGCTAATAGGGTATCTGGGCCACCCGGAAACCCAAGATGGGGCTTAGACAATCAGTCCAACTAGGTACACTAGTGGGCCTTCCAATGGGGCCCACCAAGCCCAACAAACGCAATGGAGTATAAGCATGTAACTTAACCAAATTAACCAAACCAGGTGGGCCAAACCCAATGCGGCCCACCCAAAGAACCCAATTTATGATGTGTTATTTAGCATGGTTTGGCCGAGACCAAGGGCTAGGGCCTATCGGGCCTGCCAAGCCCACTAACCAAGCAAGTAAGGGTTCAAACCCTAACTTCAAGGAACTTGGGCTTTCAAGCCTAAATCTGGACTATGGGCCCCAAACCCAATGTCCAGCCCATTTTGGCAAATCTAAGCAAGATAATTCAAAATACTTGGTCACCATTGTGCGGCCCACCTAGGGCCCACGAATCAATCCAGGCCCGCCTTGCATGGAATTAAACTTAATCTCCAACTTGAACCTTAAATAAAACCAATTCACTAAATCCAAACCCAAAGGGCCTCTCAGGCTAGACTGAGGCCCACCAGGGGACATGTGGGCTTAACCAAGCCCACCAAGAAATCCGCGGGCCTTTCAACGAGGCCCACCCAGTCAGACCCAGTTCACCTTAATGAAACAAGATAAAATCAATTAAAGGAACCCACACCATTCAAGTGGTCCCACCAGACTTAACCAAATTGCATATTGGATTAGGGATCGGGTGAATAGAAACTGAGTTAACTCAAACCAAGAAACCTATGGGACCCATCATCCGATGGGGCGGACAGGGGTGTCTATGGACTTCCCCGGACTGCAACCAAGACCTTACTTAGAATCTTAAGCCGCAGACCAGCCCAATAGACAAACATAAGCACCCAGGTGTCCACCTGCATCCCATTTGGCGGGTGGCGACTCCAACCTTCCTGTTTTACCCATCCGGAGGCACGCAAATCCGTGCGCCTTGCGGTACGGCGTTTTTGACGCGTGCATAAAAAGGTCCGATCTATTTTAGCCACTTGGAAATGACTGGGGAAGAGAACCCTATATTTTGAAAAACTGGTCTATTTTAGTTGCCCTCAAGCAACTGGGAAAGAGAACCCTAATTTTTTGAAAAACTGATCTATTTTAGTTGCCTTCAAGCAACTGGGAAAGAGAACCCTAATTTTTCGAATCTATTTTAGCCATTTTGGCAAGGAAAGAGAACCTGGGGTTAATCTAATCTATTTTAGTCATCTTGGCAAGGAAAGAGAACCTGGGGTTAAGTTGATCTATTTTAGCCATCTTGGCAAGGAAAGAGAACCTTCAACTTCTGGCGGTTTTGTTTGAGCTCAGTATCACGAGGTTAGACCATGCAGGGTCTCTGCAGGGGGTGAGTTGAAAAGCAGCACCTAGGCGTACCTCAGCCAATCTCCAGTTAATTCACTGGGGGCTTTGGCACCCAACTTCGGCTAGTAGTTCCTGGGCGTGCCTTAATCGGCGCCTCATGAGGGGAAGGCTATGCCAGGACGATCCTCGGCCAATCTTCGGTTTAATCACCGGCGGCTTCAGTGCCCCAAGATTTCGGCTAGTGATACTCGGGCATGCCTTAGCTAGTCGCTAGTTTAAACACCATTGACTTCGGCGCCTCAATAGGGGTATGCTGTGCCAGGACGATCCTCCACCAATCTTCGGTTTAAACACTGGCGGCTTCAGTGCCCTAAAACTTTGGCTAGTGATACCCGGGCGTGCCTTAGCTAGTCGTTGGTTTAAACACCATTGACTTCAGCGCCTCACTAGAGGTATGCTATGCCAGGACGATCCTCCACCAATCTCCGGCTTAAACACCGACGGCTTCAGTGCCCTAAAACTTCGGTTAGTGATACCCGGGCGTGCCTTAGCTAGTCGTTCGTTTAAACACCATTGACTTCAGCTCCTCACTTGCAAGGTTTCAGGATTTTGATTTCAACAAGTGGTCTCTGTAAGCACCCCATTTTTGCGCTCCCGGAAGTGCCAGAAATTCGAACCCTAACTGAAAAGTCAAACCCTAAGGGGTCAAAAGTTGACTTTTTGATCAAGTCATAATTGGCCACTTTGCTTTATCTCAATGGATAGAGAATCTCGATACGGTTCCAACGCAACTGAGCTTGTTGGAATCAGGGTCCGGATGAAGGATCTATGACCCGGTCAAACTTGAGGGGGAGACGAAAGTTGACTTTCTGCTAAACCCCAAACCAGGTGCTTAGTTCTATGCCAATGGATAGAAGGCTCTGATACGGTTCTAACGCAACTGAGTTTGCCCAAATCGGAGTCCGGATGAAGAAGATAGGAGCAGTTGAAGTTTCTGGGTAGAAACTGCACACGTGGCGAGAAACGCAGAAAAATATCTCAAGGGTCAATCCGTAAATATCCAAAATCTACAAAATATCTCAGGGATTAAACCAAAATTGCGCAGGGGCCAATCTGTAAATATCAAAAATATTGTCAGAATAACCGGAATTAAATTTCGGTTATAAACAAATTGTGTATAACCAGAATTCAAATCCGGTTCATAAAGTGAAATCAAAAATCACCCTACAGATTCTCTGATTCCGTACCTGACAGGAAATGATTGCTAATCAAGTGCAAAAGTAACCAAAATTTTATTTCGGTTACAAACAAATCGTGTATAACTGAAATTGATTTTCGGTTATACTGAAAAATCAGTGTAACCGAAAATTAATTTCGGTTACAATTTTTTTTGCTATAAATAGCAACCCCAGCCATTTGGCTTGGGGTTGGTTGCTTGCCGAAATTTCCCCCCACCCCTCCCTGCTCGAACCTCCCTTCCCTACCCTCTCCCACCTCTCTTAACACCCAAAACCCTAATCTAATCCCCCCCAAGCCCCTTCCACCCCTTCCACCCCTTTCTACTTCACTTCTTGGAGAGGAGCTTGGAGAACATTTGAAGAGGAGGAGGTGCTACTAAAGTGCTGTTGTGCCACAAAAGAGCCTCAAGCACATCTCCAAAGGGGATTCCAACCTTAAGGTATGACTTCCCTATGACTTTTGTTTAACATATGTGAATTTTATGGGATTTGGAGCATATTGATGTCCTTTTATACTACCACCTAGTGTTCTTTGGTTCACTTTGGCTCATCCCTCCCCTTTCTCCTTCTCCCAAGTCTTCTCTTCACAAGGTGGATCTCCCATGGTAAGGAAATGAATTTCGGTTGGTAAAAGAGAGTAGGGAGAGTATTTTGGTTGGTTTAAAGTGGTCATGCAACTCCCATTCGATCACTGTTTTGTGGTCATCGTTAAGGTTGGTTTCACATCAAAAGGAGGAGCATGTTCCCCTTGCTAGAATCCAAATGTAACCCCGGCATAAGCCCCCTCCCTCTTCCTTTCTTCGCATGTTATTTTGTTAGATTTTATGGAGTAATATTGACATGATAGAATGCATGAGATACATGTCTAGTTGCCATTACACGTATGTATAATACCCTTTCGGTTGTTCATTAGAATTTCAAGCATGCATGAAATGATTTTAGGGATGTATAGTCGCCTCACGTTACACTTGTTTTCATGTGCTTTTGTTGGGGTCTTCATCACTTTATTAATCACTGTTTTATGATCATGAGCAGCCAACCCCTTTGCATGTATATCTCTATGTGCTAGTATGCATTCCCATGTGCTTAAAGCATGTCTAGGAAGCTGTTTTTTTGTTTAAGTAGAGAAAAAATGTTTTCTAAAGCCTAATAGCACTTAGCCATGCATCATGTTGCTCATCTTCGCTGTGATTGGAAGCATGCCTAGCATAAGGTTGAAAAGAGTTATATCTGGCTTTCCCATGTACCTTGTTTTTTTGGCAAACAGGTTGAAAAGAGTTATATCTGGCTTGGTGGGTGACTATCAAACAACATTTATCCCGGGGAGGAACATTGTTGACAATGTGCTTGTAGCCCATGAGGTTCTCCACAAGTATCACTTGCAAAGCTCACAGAAAAGATGTGCATTTAAGATTGATATTCGGAAAGCTTACGATACAGTTGCATGGAGTGTTGTCAGATACACATTGCAAGGTATGGGGTTTCCACCAAGATTTATTGGGTGGATAATGGAATGTATATCTACCCCTTCTTTCTCACTTATGATTAATGGTGGCATGGTGGGTTTTGTAACGCCCCGAACCCGGGTCAGTCCAAACCGACACCCGACCCGAACCCGGTTCGCTACTGTAACAACCTGAATTTAGTTCAACAACCAAATCCGAGGTGTTACTAGCCCATATCCATTACAACATCAATAACATACCAGACCAAAGAAAGTAAATCCAATCCATATATATATTAAACTATCAGAGTTGCGGAAACAACTATGCGCGGAAGTGTAAATAAAAAAAAATCATCAAACAAGCATGAAGCTTGACCATCAATCAATATTATCAAGTCTGGTAGAATGAACTGGTTACTAACTCTCTCTTGCCTCTCTCATACATCAAATCCAATTAATGATAATAAACCAATTAAAATGCTAAGTCTATAACATCAATCCACCTCAGAACTGATCTGGATAATAATAATCCTCCGGCGAATACTCGGCTATTTCTCCCTGGAAGTCTAAAAGATCCCCCTCTCGCGTATCAGCTGAAAAAAATGGAATAGAAGTAGGGTGAGATACGAATATCTCAGTAGGTAACACATGCATGATTAAACAGTTAATATACGGAAAGTAACAGTTCATGCACGATAAAGCAACATCGATAAATCAGGCTCGCATAATCATTTATACTATTCATGAACACAAAACAGTTCTAGAAATGACTTTCAACAGGTTTTAATATAAGATCTCAATAGACAATCAATAGCATAATCCATGCATTGCCAGGATGTACTAAGCAGTCACATCCAATCAATACCCCAATCACATGCATCCCGCACGTGCACAATAGTAATCAAATCAAGTGTTATGTTTTCAGTGTCATTGTAGGACTCACAAAGTTAGATAAACCTTTTGAGATGATTCTCAACCAATTGCTATACCACCATGCGACTTAGGAGCGATGCTACTAATGATACTCAAGCCCCATGCAGCGCAGCTTAGACAAGAGCCGTAGTCACCGACTTATTGCACACGTACCCATCAAAGTTGGTATGTACCACCAGCATGCAGCACCAGAATCAATACATGGAGGTGGTTGCTTATCCACATGTACAGGGAATCACCAGCGGCTCACCGGGGTGTCCCTCCAGACATAGGACCTTCCCAGACAAACTAACTTGCAAAGGAAGCGCGTCGCATATAGGAGTAACTCAACCCAAATGACATATCCCTCAGCTATCTAGCTACGACTATGGATCCATAACCAGCTATGCCCACTAGACTCCAAAATTCCCTAAAGTACCATATTTCTATAAGGGTTGGTGCCTAGCGGCATATAATGGTTATATCTGTACATTCACTTCATTATTCAGTCATGCGGATTATGAACTCTCTTTATAATGTCTTATGATTTATAATGCCATTTAAAAGTGTTTAGATAGTCAAATGGTAGTTAGGCTTTTCCAAAATCACATTTCTCGTTTACCTTCAAAACTAGGCAACTAATGTCCTAAATATCTCCCTAATTTGTTTTTCTGTAAAACAGGGATTTAGGTAGTTTATTTTGGTCTTAAAACACCTTAATTAATCATTAAAATTGTCTAAAAATAGTTTAGAATTGAATTAGGTTCGAAATTATGAAAAATTGGAAATTCTGCTGAGAGCGCCTGGGATCGCTCAGGATCGCTCCGGGCGGTCATCAGTCGGCGGTAGTGCAAATTCGAGCGCCCACGGTCCGTCGTCCCGCGGTCCACAGCGTCCTCGAGTATTTAACCAGCGCCTAAGATCGCCGATGAGCGCCTCGCACAGTCGAGGTCGGCGGTCTCACCAAATCGAACAGAAACAGTTCTAAATCACGATTTTTCACGTCTAAACTCATTCTAATGTATTTATAACATGCTTAGCTAACTAAATACAACTTTACATATCATACAAACATGCTTTTGCGATTAAACAGAGATAAATCCAAATTTTAAACCCAAACGGTGTCACCTACCTCTCTACGCTGATTCCTCCTTCTCTATTATGCCCAATGACGAACTCTTGCACTGAAGAATCCTCTGGACGATGAACGCACGCCCAGCCCTTCCTTCTTCTTCTCCTTCTTCTTCCCTTGGTCGCTTGAACAACTCGTCGCTTGCGGCTCTTCAATACGAGCGACAATACACGTATATGAATTAGGTTATTAAACTAATACTTATACTCACCTATCCCATGTGTCTCACCTATACCAAATTCCATACACATGCCCAATCAGAATACATACCTTGATATCTCACGATCGGACGGTCAGATCTGCGTCTACTTCTGGATCTCCGCTAAGTTGATCACCCCCTACAATATTAAAATGGTTCTATCAATTTATAACTCTGGGTAATATTATTTACTAATTTAATTTATTAATTAAGGGAAATTCGGGGTTTTACATCCTCCCCTCCTTAAAGAAAATTTCGTCCTCGAAATTTACCTTGCGGTTCTGGAAATAAGTTGGGATACTTCCTCTGCATTTCTGATTCCAATTCCCAAGTAGCTTCCTCAGTCGTGTGATTTTGCCAAAGTACTTTCACCAGTGGTATCACTTTAGTACGAAGAACCTGTTCCTTCCTGTCCAAAATCTCAACTGGATGCTCCTCGTAAGTCAAGTCCCCTCGCACTACTATCGGCTCATGCTGAATGATATGCGTAGGGTCATGCACGTACTTCCTCAACATAGAAACATGGAATACGTCATGAACTCCTTCCAGTTGTGTAGGTAAAGCCAATCTGTATGCTAATGGTCCCACTGTACCCTTAATCTCAAACGGACCTATATATCTTGGAGCCAATTTGCCTTTCTTTCCAAATCTCTTGATTCCACGAGATGGTGATATCTTCAGAAATACCCAATCACCAACTTCAAAATGCAAATCTCTTCTTCTGGTATCTGCATAACTCTTCTGACGACTCTGGGCTGTAAGCATGTTTCGCCTAATCTGATTCACCTTCTCAATGCTATCTTGTACAATCTGGGGCCCAATGAGTTGTCTTTCACCAACTTCCACCCAGCACACTGGGGATCTACACGGTCTGCCATAAAGTGCCTCGAATGGTGCCATCTGAATACTCGCCTGATAGCTGTTATTATAGGCAAACTCCACCAATGGTAGGTGCTGATTCCAACTGCCTCCCCAATCCATAACACAGCATCTCAACATGTCTTCCAAAGTCTGAATGGTACGCTCAGACTGTCCATCTGTCTGAGGATGATAACTAGTGCTGAAATTAAGCTTAGTCCCCAAAGCTGCCTGAAATGCAAGCCAAAAACGTGCTGTGAATCGTGCATCTCTGTCAGACACTATAGAAACTGGCACTCCATGAAGTCTCACTATCTCCTTGACATATAACTCAGCTAAAGACTTCAACGGCTGCGAAGTGCTCATAGGCAGGAAATGTGCGGACTTAGTCAGTCTATCCACTACAACCCAAATAGCATCTTCCTTCTTTACTGTCAGTGGTAATCCAGATACAAAATCCATAGTTACATGCTCCCACTTCCATTCTGGAATAGGAAGTGACTGAAGTAAACCAGGTGGTTTCCGATGCTCGGCCTTCACTTGCTGGCATATCAAACACTTTGCCACATACTCTGCAATCTCTCTCTTCATTCCTGACCACCAATAGATTTCCTTTAAGTTCTTATACATTTTCGTACTTCCTGGGTGAACTGCATACTTCGATCTATGACCCTCTGTCAATATTTTCTCCTTAATTTCTTCATTAGCTGGAACACAAATACGACATCTATATCTCAATAGCCCATCTCTATCTGCAAAATCTACAGCTCCCTCAGATCCTCTACTCATCATCTCCCTAGTCTGGATCAACTGTGGGTCAATCAATTGTTTCTCCCGAATCAACTGAACCAAATCTGGTTCAATCTGAACACGAGCAACTCGAATTACTCCCTCCTGTGGCATGCTAAACTCTCCCTGCCAATCTCTGACTGAATCAATCAATCTACACTGGCTCATCATGGAAACTGCTAAAGTAGCTATTTGACCTTCAACTGAGCTTTTTCTACTCAAAGCATCCGCCACTACATTTGCCTTACCAGGGTGGTATTGCAAAGTAAACTTGAAGTCCTTTAGCAAATCCATCCACCTTCGCTGCCTCATATTCAAATCTTTCTGTGAAAACAGATATCTTAAGCTCTTATGATCAAAAAAGATCTCAAACTCTACTCCATAAAGTTACTCCATAGCTTCAATGCAAAGACTATGGCTGCAAGCTCCAAATCGTGGGTAGGGTAGTTCTTCTCATGCGGCCTCAACAATCTCGAAGCATACGCTATAACTCTACCTTGCTGCATCAGTACACACCCCAAGCCTATCCTAGAAGCATCACAATACACTGCAAATGCCTCATCCATGGATGGCACAATCAAAACTGGTGCAGTAGTCAATCTCTGCTTCAGTTCCTGGAAACTCTGCTCACATTTCTCATCCCATTGGAATTTCACTGCCTTCGTGGTTAGATTAGACAAGGGTGCAGCTATACGTGAAAATCCAGCGATGAATCTCCTGTAGTAACCTGCCATACCAAGGAAACTCCTGACCTCTGTCACTGAAGTAAGCCTAGGCCATTCTGCCACTGCCTTTACCTTCTCAGGGTCCACAGATATACCCTCTCCTGAGATAATATGACCTAAGAAAGAAATTTGCCTTAGCCAAAACTGACATTTACTAAATTTCCCATACAACTTGTGGTCTCTCAAAGTGTGCAATACTGCCTTCAAATGCCCTTCATGTGCTTCTCGGGTCTTAGAATATACTAGGATGTCATCAATGAACACCACCACAAAACTGTCCAAGTATGCATGAAAAATCCTGTTCATGAGGTCCATGAAAACAGCTGGGGCATTGGTCAACCCAAAAGGCATAACCAAGAACTCATAATGCCCATAGCGTGTACGAAAAGCTGTCTTCTCTATGTCCTCCTCTGCTACTCTCACCTGATGATATCCTGACCTCAAGTCTATCTTTGAGAACCATGATGCTCCTCCTAACTGGTCAAATAGGTCATCAATCCTAGGCAACGGATACTTGTTCTTCACTGTGACTTCATTCAGTTGCCTATAATCAATACACATCCTCATGCTTCCATCCTTCTTCTGGACAAATAGAACTGGAGCGCCCCACGGAGACATACTGGGTCTAATGAAACCTTTTTCCTGGAGCTCATCCAACTGTTTCTTAAGTTCCTCCTGTTCTGGTTTCGCAAGCCTATAGGGTGGTTTCGAAACTGGAGCCGTACCAGGCATCAACTGTATCCTGAACTCTACTCCTCTAGCAGGTGGTAATCCAGGTAAATCCTCTGGAAACACATCCGCAAACTCCTGTACAACAGGTACATCGGAGATGACAAGGGTGTCACTCCTAAGCTCCTCTGCTATCACAGATGCTACCAGACCAATCCGAGACTTCAACCCCTCACATTTGAAACAATGAGTGGTCTGATCTGGTCCTCTAACTATCACTGTACCCGCATAACAATCCAACGTCACATGGTGTCTACATAGCCAATCCATCCCCAATATCACATCAAAACCTCCAATGTCTAAGGCAATCAAATCACCAGACAACTCCAATCTACCCAATCTAATCATACAGTCTCTATACATATGCTCCACTCGAGTAGACTCTCCCAAAGGTGTGTGCACAGACAAAACAGTATCCAATTCAGTGGGTGACAAACCAATCCGTTGTGCACAAGCAGGCGATATAAAAGAATGGGAAGCACCAGAATCAAACAGAACACATGCTGATCTACCACAGATGAAGAGAATACCTCCAATCAACTCAGGTGCCTCGGGATCACCCTCAATATCCTCCACACGATCGGGCTCACGCTCCTCATGTGCATCCACTGCATATACCCTCGCTGGCTGCTGCTGAGTAGGTACTGTCTGCCTCTGGCCTCCTCTCTGAATTGGTCCTCGGCCCTGGGGCTTCTGCCCAACCGGTGCTCTCTGAGCTGGTTGCTGGAACTGTGGCCTCTGCGGAAAAGCAGGCGCGGTCTCTGGCGATGGTAATGCCGGTCGTGGCACAGCTAACGGCTGATAACTAGTAGGAAACCGACAATCCGTGATCCTGTGACCCGGCCTACCACATCGGTAGCAGGTGCCTGGCGCTGCAACACACGGTCCAGGTACATGGTATCTGCCGCAACTGACACATGCCTTCGGAACTGCTCTATACTGTCCTCCTGCAGGCTCTGCCCTAGTCCAGTCTATGGATCTCTTGTTCCCACTAAGGAAACCTCTCTGATCTGCCGGCCTCATAGACGGCCTAGCTCTGCTCTGGCTCGCTCTAGCCTCCAAGTCACTCTCAGCTCTAGTGGCTCTATGTATCACGTCCTTCAGTTCGGTGCACAAGAGTACTGTCAGCATACTCCTAATCTCAGGCTTCAGACCCCGCTCAAAATGTGAAGTCAGCCTCCTCTCATCCTGTGTCATATGGGGTGCAAATCGGGACAAGGCTGCAAATCTAGCCTCGTACTGAGCCACTGTCTGGGCTCCCTGAGTAATCTCCATAAATTCCCGCTCCTTCTTGAGCCGGACTTCCTCAGAAAAATACTGGTCATAGAAGACCTCTCGGAATCTGTCCCAAGTCATGTACGTAGCCTGTGGATCCTGCCTCTTCCTGGCTGTCCACCAGTGCACTGCCTCTCCCTCAAACAAGAATGCTGCCAAACGCACTCTCCGGTCCATAGGGCATCCCATAGCCTCAAAAATCCACTCGACTTGCATCAGCCATCTCTCAGCCTCCATAGGATCTGGTCGTCCACTGAAAATAGGTGGATCCAATTTCCTGAATTGCTCAAGATCCTTGGCCGTATGTATGGCCTGCTCGTGTATAGGCTCCTCTCCGTGACCATTGCCACAATTCCCGCCATTGCCATGCTGGCTCAATCTCTCCTCTCTCTCCTTGGCAAGAAGATCTGCCAATGTGCCAACAACAGTCCATATATCACCCCCTGGAGGTGGTGGAGGTAATGGAACATCCTGCGGCTCCTCCTCAATAGGATCAACTCTAGCACGTCTTCCCCTACCAGCCATCTGCAAAATACAATTTCACTTGTTAGAATCCAATAATTCTAGGGGTTCTATCTAGCGTACTCACAATCCCATTCCCCTAAAGCTGGCTAGTCTAAGGTTAGGACCATTGCTCCGATACCATCTCTGTAACGCCCCGAACCCGGGTCAGTCCAAACCGACACCCGACCCGAACCCGGTTCGCTACTGTAACAACCCGAATTTAGTTCAACAACCAAATCCGAGGTGTTACTGGCCCATATCCATTACAACATCAATAACATACCAGACCAAAGAAAGTAAATCCAATCCATATATATATTAAACTATCAAAGTTGCGGAAACAACTATGCGCGGAAGTGTAGATAAAAAAAATCATCAAACAAGCATGAAGCTTGACCATCAATCAATATTATCAAGTCTGGTAGAATGAACTGGTTACTAACTCTCTCTTGCCTCTCTCATACATCAAATCCAATTAATGATAATAAACCAATTAAAATGCTAAGTCTATAACATCAATCCACCTCAGAACTGATCTGGATAATAATAATCCTCCGGCGAATACTCGGCTATTTCTCCCTGGAAGTCTAAAAGATCCCCCTCTCGCGTATCAGCTGAAAAAAATGGAATAGAAGTAGGGTGAGATACGAATATCTCAGTAGGTAACACATGCATGATTAAACAGTTAATATACGGAAAGTAACAGTTCATGCACGATAAAGCAACATCGATAAATCAGGCTCGCATAATCATTTATACTATTCATGAACACAAAACAGTTTGATAAACAGTTCTAGAAATGACTTTCAACAGGTTTTAATATAAGATCTCAATAGACAATCAATAGCATAATCCATGCATTGCCAGGATGTACTAAGCAGTCACATCCAATCAATACCCCAATCACATGCATCCCGCACGTGCACAATAGTAATCAAATCAAGTGTTATGTTTTCAGTGTCATTGTAGGACTCACAAAGTTAGATAAACCTTTTGAGATGATTCTCAACCAATTGCTATACCACCGTGCGACTTAGGAGCGATGCTACTAATGATACTCAAGCCCCATGCAGCGCAGCTTAGACAAGAGCCGTAGTCACCGACTTATTGCACACGTACCCATCAAAGTTGGTATGTACCACCAGCATGCAGCACCAGAATCAATACATGGAAGTGGTTGCTTATCCACATGTACAGGGAATCACCAGCGGCTCACCGGGGTGTCCCTCCAGACATAGGACCTTCCCAGACAAACTAACTTGCAAAGGAAGCGCGTCGCATATAGGAGTAACTCAACCCAAATGACATATCCCTCAGCTATCTAGCTACGACTATGGATCCATAACCAGCTATGCCCACTAGACTCCAAAATTCCCTAAAGTACCATATTTCTATAAGGGTTGGTGCCTAGCGGCATATAATGGTTATATCTGTACATTCACTTCATTATTCAGTCATGCGGATTATGAACTCTCTTTATAATGTCTTATGATTTATAATGCCATTTAAAAGTGTTTAGATAGTCAAATGGTAGTTAGGCTTTTCCAAAATCACATTTCTCGTTTACCTTCAAAACTAGGCAACTAATGTCCTAAATATCTCCCTAATTTGTTTTTCTGTAAAACAGGGATTTAGGTAGTTTATTTTGGTCTTAAAACACCTTAATTAATCATTAAAATTGTCTAAAAATAGTTTAGAATTGAATTAGGTTCGAAATTATGAAAAATTGGAAATTCTGCTGAGAGCGCCTGGGATCGCTCAGGATCGCTCCGGGCGGTCATCAGTCGGCGGTAGTGCAAATTCGAGCGCCCACGGTCCGTCGTCCCGCGGTCCACGGCGTCCTCGAGTATTTAACCAGCGCCTAAGATCGCCGATGAGCGCCTCGCACAGTCGAGGTCGGCGGTCTCACCAAATCGAACAGAAACAGTTCTAAATCACGATTTTTCACGTCTAAACTCATTCTAATGTATTTATAACATGCTTAGCTAACTAAATACAACTTTACATATCATACAAACATGCTTTTGCGATTAAACAGAGATAAATCCAAATTTTAAACCCAAACGGTGTCACCTACCTCTCTACGCTGATTCCTCCTTCTCTATTATGCCCAATGACGAACTCTTGCACTGAAGAATCCTCTGGACGATGAACGCACGCCCAGCCCTTCCTTCTTCTTCTCCTTCTTCTTCCCTTGGTCGCTTGAACAACTCGTCGCTTGCGGCTCTTCAATACGAGCGACAATACACGTATATGAATTAGGTTATTAAACTAATACTTATACTCACCTATCCCATGTGTCTCACCTATACCAAATTCCATACACATGCCCAATCAAAATACATACCTTGATATCTCACGATCGGACGGTCAGATCTGCGTCTACTTCTGGATCTCCGCTAAGTTGATCACCCCCTACAATATTAAAATGGTTCTATCAATTTATAACTCTGGGTAATATTATTTACTAATTTAATTTATTAATTAAGGGAAATTCGGGGTTTTACAGGTTTCTTCAAGAGTACTAAGGGTATTCGGCAAGGTGATCCGATATCCCCATACTTGTTTGTGCTCATTATGGAGTTATTCTATGTGATCTTGGAGAAGAATACAGTGCAGGGTTTTAAACATCACTTCAGGTGTCAAGGTACGAATACCAAACTACTTTGCTTTGCAGATGACTTGTTTATCTTTTCTCATGGGGATATACAGTCAGTATCGTGTATGGTCTCAGCATTGGAAGAATTTGGAGGAATATCTGGGTTGAAGGTAAATAATGCTAAAAGTTGCATGTTTGTGAGTGGTTGTGATGAGGCATTGGTGAATCAATTAAAGACTTTAACCGGCTTTTCCTTGGCGTCCATGCCAGTGAAGTACCTTGGTCTGCCTCTTGTTTCTACCAAATTGTCCAAAGTTGATTGTGAGCCCCTCATTAATCGTATTAAAGCCAAGGCTCAAGGGTGGAAAGGGAGGTGCTTGTCTTATGCTGGGAGATTATTGCTTGTGAAATCGGTTTTGTTTTCCATTAAGGTTCTTTGGTTGTCTGTGTTTATCCTACCAAAGAGGGTTATCAGGGAGCTGGAGTTAATTTGTAGAAGATTTCTGTGGTCTGGACCGGATCTCAATTTTAATAAGATTATCCCAGTTAGCTGGGATGTTGCATGTACACCAAAGAGGGAAGGAGGCCTTGGCTTATTCAATATCCAATTGTGGAATAAGGCTGCTGTTGTCAAGTATGTGTGGCTCATAGCTAGTGGTGCTCCTAACCTATGGGTCAAATGGGTCCAGAAGCACTTGATACGACATCAGAATTTTTGGTATATGAATATTCCTAGTGGTGGCTCCTGGGTGTGGAGGAAGGTTTTGAAAGCACGGGTAGGCGCTGCATCGCTTATCAAGAAAAGGATTTTCAATGGTAGGACAACATCTCTTTGGTACGATAATTGGCATCCTAATGGTCCCCTTGTTGCACGGTATGGAACAAGAATCATTTATGACACTGGGCTATCTATGCATGCTTGTGTTGACTCGATTATCCATAATGATGCATGGAGCCCCCCTGTGGCTGTTTCACTTGATTTGATTGATATCTGGGGTAGGTTACCTGAGTTACCTAGCCTTGATAGCAGCCAAGAAGACAACACATTGTGGTTACCAACAAATACAACGGTGTTTGATGTCAAGTCCGCGTATAATACTTTGGACACGCAGAGAGGTAATGTTCCCTGGTATCATTTAGTGTGGTTTCCTCTATCTATCCCCAGGCATGCCTTCATTCTATGGATGGCAATCCATCACAGATTGCTTACAAGAGAGAGACTAGCCAGGTGGGGCATTATACAGCAGCAAGTTTGTATCCTGTGCAGAAGGTATAATGAGAACCATGACCACTTATTTTTTGAGTGTAGTTTTAGTAACTTCATATGGAAGCAGGTGTTGGCTTTGAATGGGTTTGCATACCAGAACCGCTCTTGGTCTCAAGTTATTGTTTGGGCACGCAAAAGGTTTGTAAAGTCTGACCCAGTTAGATCTATTGCTAAAGTTTCTCTTGGAGCAGCAGTGTACCAAATCTGGAGTGAAAGGAATAGATGGATCTTCAAGAACAGCTATCTTCCTCCTGAAGTTGTGTGGAGATACGTGCGTGGGGATGTTCAAACCAGGTTAAATAACAAGGACCTTATGGTTAAAGACTCGCCCAGGAACAGGAAAGTAGTGGGCGACTGGGATCTGAATTGGGGATTTCGGTTCTAGCTTTGGGTGATTGTTGCCCAGGTTATGGTCGTTTGTTTTGTGTTTTGTTCTTTACCATTTGTTGTGGTGTGTTCTTATGTGTCCCTAGTGAGTTTGTTTTTTGACCTTATGATGAGGGCGTCCAGCTAGGCTGGTTGGTGGGGTGTCTTGCCCTCGTTTGTGACTCATTGTACATCTTTTTTGTTAATATTAATTTTTGGCTTACTTTCCAAAAAAAAAAAAAACAACCCCTTTTTCTTGTTTTATGTCCATGTGTAAGCATATTAATTTGTTTTGGAGTGAAGGAAACCAAACCAGGGATACCTAGATCCCTGGTTGGTCCTTGTGTTGATGTGAAGGAGGAAAGGGAGCCCTCACCCATTTCTTTGATATTTGGTTTTGGAAAACCCCCAAAGGGAGGGGCCAAATGGCCTCATTCGGACCATTGTGGGCCCAAACAGGGGCCCACACAAACCTCTTACATGTTCACAGGAGTTAGGGTTTGGTTTCCCTTCAAAAAAGTGAAAAAATAGATTTCAGCGGGTTGCCCGAGAACTCAGATCGGTCAAGGGTGTTCTCTGGCTTAACCGAAATTGAATTTCGGTTAAACCAGAAACACTGCATAACCGAAATCTAATTTCGGTTATGTTGTCTTACATGTTTAACCGAAATCTCATTTCGGTTTCTTTAATATTTCATAAAAAGCTTGATTTCGAGTTTTGGTTGATTTGCTATGTTATTTGAACCGAACTAGATGAACCAACAGGGTTTCCGTGTCAACCAGAAACCCACAATGATGCATGGGTTTCCAAGCCCAATTGGATCCTTTGGCGGGCCTTCCAACGGGGCCCACCCAGCCAAAGATCACTTCTGAACATAAGCAAGATAATTAAAATAAGTTAGGTGGGCCAAACCCTATGAGGCCCACCAAAGCCCAATGAAAATGAATCATGCTGGCTTAGTGTAAGAGTGGTTTGGCCGTGATTGCGGGTATGGGCCTATCGGGCCCACTAAGCCCATCAACTCAACTGGGCAGGGTCCAACACCCTAATACATGAAATTCTGGACCACCCGGTCTTAGACCAAGTGGCCCCAAGCACAAGATCTAGCCCACTTTTGGAAACTTAAATAAGATAAATCCAATAAATCACTTGGCAACCATGTGTGGCCCGCCCACAAACCAATCCGGCCCACCTTTGCATGAAAATCACTTAAATTTCAACTTGAATTTTAAAGTAAAATCAATCAAACTAAACCAAAGCCAAAAGGGCCTCCCAGGCTTAGACGGAGGCCCACCAAGGGACATGTGGGCTTAACCAAGCCCACCAAGGACATCGTGGGTCTTCCAACGGGGCTCACCCAGTCAGACCCAGCTTATCTTAAATAAGCAAGATAAAATCAAATAAAGGGACCCACACCATTCAGGTAGTCCCTCCAGACTTAACTAAATTGCATGCTGGATGAGGAATCGGGTGAGAACCAAAGCAAGTTGACTCAAACTAGGATAAACCTAGGGACCCATCATCTGACAGGGTGGTGTAAGCACCCAAATTTTGATTAAACCAAAAAGAAAAAAAAGAAAAGAAAAGAAAAAAACAAAAAAATGTGCTAAAAGACAGCAGAAAAGTCAAAACCCTAAAGGGACAAAAAGTTGACTTTTGATCAAGTGATAATTGACCACCTTGCTTTATCTCATTGGATAGAGAATCCCAACATGGTTCCAACGCAATTGAGTTTGCTGGAATTGGAGTCCGGATGAAGGATCTATGAGCCGGTCAAACTTGAGGGGGAGCTGAAAGTTGACTTTCTGCTAAACCTCAATCCAGATTCTTACCCCTATGTTGTTGGATAGAGGGCTCCGATATGATTCTAACGCAACTGAGTTTGCCCAGATCGGAGTCCGGATGGGGAAAATATGGGCTGTAAAAGTTTCCGAGCAGCAAAACTGGCAAACTGCACACGTGGCAGGTGGCGCAGGAAAATATCTCGGGAATCAAATCCGTAAATATCAAAACATTCAAAAGATCCCAGGGACAAATCTAAAAATATCTGCAAATATCTAAATAAAATAATATTTTCTCAAAATATCCCAGGGACTGTATCAGTAAATACCAGATTTTTTAGACAAACCCGCGGCCGAATTTATTGTTTTAATCATTGTGTCGCTCGCGCCAAGCGACAGCTACTCAACTTGAGCTCAGCGCCAAACCCGGCGGATACCCAATTTTCCTCTATAAATACCGCGGCCCCCTTCAAGCAAAGGGTTGGCTTTTTTTTGGTTCGGCTTTTCTCAGAGGGTTGGGGCGATTTCTCATCTCGTCGTGCCTTTCCTGGGTTTGGCTTTTCTGGGTGGAGAGCTCTCTCCCTTCGTTGGTCTTCCCTGGTGTTGGCTCTTCCCACAGAGAACCTTCCTTCCCCCACCTTGCTTGGTTAAAAACCCTCCCATCTTCCTCTCCGTTGCCTCACAACCCAGAGGACGACAAGGTTACTACTGGTGAGGAGAGGTGCTGCTCCGGTGGCTACTCGTGCACTCCAAGAAGGCCTCACGCGTACTCTCTAAAGGCTCGAAACCAAGGTGAGCTCTCCTTGTTCATTTGCTCAATATATATAAATCGGTGCTTCCCATTCTTTTATAGCGTCTTGTTTACTGTTATTGCTTGTCTGATTCGAAGGGGGAGCATGTTCCCCCATGGTCGCCTCCTCTCATGTACCCCAATGTAAACCCCCCTGTTCCCTTCTTCGTTAGTCGCATTTGTTTTGGCTTTCGGATTTGGGTGTTTTCGAGGAGGTTTTGATTCGTGTTATGAAGTAGGTTAGATTAACTTCAAGTTGTGTTTGGGCGTCTCCTGGGAGTCTAAGGAATGCCGGGAAGGTGTTACAAAGACTGGAAATCAAGCCAGTCTTTGAGTTTCAGAAAAAACAGAGAGTCGCGTTTCGTCAAGGGTATACGCGGAGCTCGCGCCGGGCGTTTTTGCGTCCGCCAAGCTTGTGCGGAGCTCGCGCTGAGCGCGTGCGCGGGTGTTATTTTTGCTGTTTTTCGTTTCGCTGAGCTCGTGCTAACCTCGCGCCTAGAGCCTGAGGTCAGCACACCCCCTTTTAATGCCGATTTGCTTGTATTTTTGAAAACCCAAAAATACCCTCATCTTGGACCCAGAATAGTGAACCAATCTCCCCTGAAAAATGCCATTTTTGCCATCTTTGTATATTTTGTGAATTCTGTATATTCTGTGATTTTGCTGGATGTGGATGACCTCTTCAAAACCGAACCAAAATGAACCAATAGGGTTTCCAGGTCACCCAGAAACCCAACTTGGGACTTGGACCCCCAGTCCAACTTGATTTCCCGTGGACCTTCCAACGGGGCCCACCAAGCCCATGCAAATAAGCAATCTAAGAAGAATTAACTGATTAAACCGGGCGGGCCAAACCTAATGCGGCCCACCCAATCCAAACTAGTGAATCGATGTTTGAATTGCATGGTATGGCCGAGACCCAGGGCTAGGGCCTACTGGGCCATCTAAGCCCACAAAACCAAGTAAGGTTAGGGTTTCAAAACCCTAACCCAGGAAGTCTTGGGCTTTCAAGCCCAAGCCCAGGTAAAGGGCCCCTATCCCAAAGCCTAGCCCATGTTGGTATAACTAATCAAGATAATCTCAAACCATTTTGGCCACCAACAGTGGGGGCCCGCAAAGCAATCCGGCCCACTTTGCATGGAAATCCACTTAAATAATCAAACTCGAATTTCAAGATAAAATGAATTCATTGAACCAAAGCCCAAAGGGCCTCGCAGGCATTAGACCGAGGCCCACCAAGGGACATGTGGACCACACTTGGCCCACCAGGGGATCCGTGGACCCTCCAACGGGGCCCACCCAATCAGACTCACTTCACTTTAAGCTAAAAAGATAAAATCAAGTAAAGGGACCCACACCAATTTGGCGGCCTCGCCAGATTTAACCAAATGTGCATGCTGGAATAGGAATCGGGTGAGTGAGAGACCAGAGTTGACTCAAACCAGGGAAACCTATGGGACCCGTCATTTGACGGGGCGGACTAGGGTGTCTACAGACTTCCTCAGACTGCAACCAAGAACTTACTTAGAATCTCAAGCCGCAGACCATTAGATTAAGCCAACTTAGGCACCCAGGTGTCTGCCTGCATCCCATCAGGCAATGGCGACTCCAAATTCCCATTTTCACCCAGTGCGACCCGGAAATAGGCGCGCATGGGTGGACTGGGGTGTCTACGGACTTCCCCAGACCGCAACCAAGACCCTACTTAGAATCTCAAAGCCGCAAACTAGCCTGTTAAAACCTAGGCACCTAGGTGTCCGCCTGCACCCCATCAAGCGGTGGCGATTCCGAATTTTCCCGTACTACTATTTCACCGCGCGCATAGCCTGGTGACTCCGCTGGGGACTTCTCAGCCCAGTAGGACCCTGGTTAGAATGAGTCAACACAAGAGGGATTAGTTGGTTAGGGTTCTTACTACCTCGTTTAGTAAGATACAGAATACGCGTAATTACGCATTCTGGGGAGTCCTGTCAAAGGGACGCGATAATTGCCCAAGGCAAGTGGAATTTAAGCGGTCCCCTGCGACCCTCCACTTACATAGGGACTCTCCCGAAACCTCGTATTGCATGCTAATTCTGCGCCTTACTATACGAGATGGTAAAGATTCCTTTATCAACCAAATTCGGACAAAACTTACCCGATTAGACACAGCACACGGCCCAACTGCACACACGGGCACACCACCACACCGTGGATGGATTTAAGTTCCCGTTTTTGTGTGATAAACTGCGTGGGGTGACACACACGAGGGAGGCTGCGTGGATGATCCGACCCTGAATGAATGAGTGAAATACTGATATCTGCATGGTGGAGAGCTGTTTGTGGAGAGCTGAAGGTGGAGAGCTGTTCGTGGAGAGCTGAAGGTGGAGTTCTGAATGTGGAGAGCTGTTCGTGGAGTTCTGAACATGGACTCTGGGATTTTCTGAGTTCACGTTCGTGAGGAGTGCTCAAGGTGAAGGTGTGTGAGGAGTGCTGTGCGTGCATGTTTTGGGAGTAAGCAAGGAAGATCCAGGTGCTGTTGAGCAACCAAGGTGAAGGTGTTTGCTCGTGACCAGGAGGAGCTCGTTCGCTTTCGCCGACGTCCTGCCAGCGAAACCACTATGCGTGGCTGTTAGTTCGTGGACAGCGGGTTCCGTTTGTGGACGCGCGGTGGGTTTGGTTCGTGGTTTATGTTCAGTTCGAGAGAGAGTTGCAGACATTCTTCTTCACCTTGGTCGTGGTTTTGGTCGTGTGAAGGTGTTCGTGAGTTCCATTGTGCTCACACGGCTTCGGTGGTGCTGTGTCTGTGGTCGTAAGCTTGGTGGTTCATGTTGACCCATTTGTGGCTCTGTTGTCGGTACTGTTGGAATCGAAGTCTCGGGGGGTTGCCTACTCTACGACCAGCAGCAACCATTGCTCTGCTCAACGGTACTGGCCTCCGACGCCTGGGTGGATTCGAGCTGGGTCTGGTCAGGTGGTATTGCGGGCTGGGAAACGGGTGGTTGAACCGGAATGGCTGGGTCAACCGGGCTTGATTTCAATTTAGAGTTCCCGCCTTTGGGTTAGACTACATCGGAGTCAAACATTGTTGCTGATCTTCTGCCGAAAGATTTAGTGGCCAGGTCTGCTATTGCCGCAAATGTGGACTTGCTACCTGTGGATGTAGAAGGAAGCAAACAACGTGTTGAAGTAAGCCTGCCTACCACTGAAGACAAAATGGCTTTATGTCAACCTGAGAACGGGTCTGTCACTGCTACATTGGATAGCCTGCAACCTATGGCTACTAACCAGCTTGGGAACAATTCAATTTTGCTGCCCTCAACAATGTCGTCTCCCAAGGATGGGTCGGTAACATTGGAGAAGGACGGCCGTCACTTTCAAGCCACTGGAGCTGGTCGTGCTGGGTTCGGAAAGTCTGCCCAGCCTGCATCTCACTCATATGGGAGCCAATCAAAACCTTGGACGTTTCTTTTTGGGTAGCGCAGCTCGTCCAAGTTGAAACTCAACTACTACCCGCCCTCTCTTATGGATGGGAGAGTTGTTGTGTCCCCACCTCCTACAGTTGCTGAGGAAGGGATTCGGATGTGGGAAGGGAGCCTTGTGGGCTATTTCTTGGACAGAAAATTGCCGGTTAATGTGGTGAAAACATTGGCCAACAGGATGTGGGGAAGGGATGGCAGGATCTGATGCAAACCAAGGAGCTGGATATGCTGATCATACATGTGGGAATGGAGCTGAATTTGCACAAGATCCTTTGTCACTTCCTAGTGGCCCAATTACAAGACTTAGAGCCAAACGTTTCAAGGAATCACTAAATGGGCTAATCCAAGAGAATTGGGCTGATTCTAAAAAGATCAAGATGGGCTCAAATAATAATCAAGGCTTGGTCCATGTCATCAAAGTAATTGAAGAGGCTAATTAGCATGCAAAACCGTGGCTAGCATGGTTTGACCATTGAAGGATGTGAATTTGTTGAGTTTCAAGAATATTAAATGACCAGCATGGTTTGACCATTGAAGGATGTGAATTTGTTGAGTTTCAAGGATATTAAATAGGGGAATGAAGTTGGTCTTAGTTGGTTATGTCAAATACATTGAATATTAGTCATTTAGCTATTTTTGGCTACCTCTAGAAGTCCAAGAGACCTTAAAAACGTGGGGACTTGTTTATGTTGATAGTTGTGTTGCTTTTAAAGCTTTAGTTATGACTTTTCCTATTCTTGGAGGGTTGTTCCAAGTATATAGATGGGCATTACGAATTTTGTAGGTTGGATGATTTCAGATATCAATTTATTATGACTGTGAGGTCTTGTGTTCTTCTTTGTTCTTGAAAGAACTCTTTGAACTTATCAAGTTAATCTTGTGGCGTTCAAGCAACCAAACTTATCGCCGGGACATTCTTAGGTTTCTTGGTGTGGCATTTCAATCTTTCGTAGTCTTGGTTTTCATCTAGTTAGGTGACGGGTCAAGGCTCAGCAAATCTTGTCTACACGATCTTGGGGTTTCAAACCATCATTGCTATTGGGTTTCATCATAATTGTTGGTGGAGTTCATATCAGTATCCAGGTGTCTCTAGTGGGGAATGAATTCTTCATCTTCTGGTTTATGAATGCTGATATGCCTGACAAAATACTTAACCAAGCTCCTTGGCACTTTGCTGGGAGACTTATGGTGCTTCAACAATGGCAGCCTCACATGCAACTGAGCAAGGATACTTTGTCAAAAGTCCCAATATGGATCAAGATGTTTAATGTGTCCATGGACTATTGGACAAATTAGGGTTTGAGCTTTTTGGCAAGTGGAGTGGGGAGACCATTGTATATGGATGAGGCAACAGAAAACAAATTGAAGCTGAAATATGTAAGAATATGTGTTGAAATTAACTCCTCCTGGCAGCAGTAGCCAAAGTAAGGCTAAAAAGAAAAAGAAGAGAGGCGTACTTGTGGACAAGATTGCCATGAGAGATGCAAAGATGAAGGCTTCTTCTAAGCCCTTGCAGCTCAATGCAAGTGACAGTGCTCCTCATAACCTTGCTCTCCATGATTAGTTGGGCAATGTGGAACGTGAGAGGGTTGAACGACCCTGCCAAGCAACTTGAGGTTAGGAACCTCATTGTCAAAGATAAGCTATCTTTGTTTTGTATGATTGAGACCAGAGTAAGACAGATAAATATGTCCTCTGTCCTTGCAAACATTTGTCCCCAATGGGGCTCATTACACAACTACTCAAGTGCTCTTAAAGGACGGATATGGGTATGTTGGGAGCCAACCAAGCTTCAAGTGCATCCAATATTCATCTCTGATCAGGTTATCCATTGCCAGATTGTTTTTGCTGAGTCACTCAAACAATGCCAAGCTTCCTTTGTATATGCTTCGAACAACTACCTAACTAGAAGATCCTTATGGCATGATCTCCGCCTGTATTCCTCCCCTCAGCCATGGGTGGTGATGGGGGACTTTAATTGTGTTCGCTTCTCCAGTGAGAAGATTGGAGGTAATCATATCCACACACAGGCTTCTAAGGACCTGAATTCTTTTATTGATGATGGCTCTTTATTTGACCTCAAGCAAAAAGGTTTCCTTCATACTTGGAGCAATAGCAGCTCAGGAAGCAGTTTGATTTTGTGTAAGTTGGACAGAGTCTTGGTTAATCTTCCATGGATCCAGGAATTTCCAGCTGCAGAAGTTGATTTCCTCCCTCCAAATATCTCAGACCACTGCCCTGCCCCTATCAACATATTTCCTGATGTCTTTTATGGCCCTAGACCATTCAAGTTCTTTAATTTTTGGTGCAAGCATGTTGAGTTCCTTCCTATAGTTGCTGATGCATGGTCTGCTCATTTTGCTGGTTCCCCCATGTTCTCACTGGTGCAGAAACTTAAGGCGGTTAAGGCCGCTCTTAAGGTATGGAGCAAGGACAAGTTCAGGGATCTGGACCATAGACTCAAGGTGTACAGGGATGAGTTGCATTCCTGCCAGGTGGACTTATTTTCCAACCCAAGCAATGCCAGTTTGGCGACCAAAGGGAAACTTCTATCTCAGAAACTGGCTAGGGCAGCAGCAGACGTTGAGGCTCAAGTAAGGCAGAAATCTCGTATCCAGTGGCTTGCTGAAGGGGACGTAAATACAACTTTCTTCCATAAAGCAATATTATCTAGAAGGGCGCATAATAAGATCCTTTCAATCTATGATGATAGCGCAAGGAAGGTTACTGATTGGGGCGAAGTTAAGAGCATGTTCGTGGCTCACTACAGTGCACTTTTGGGCGGTAATCATATGGCTGGCAGTACTCCTACATTTGACCACCTCATATCTAGGAAGCTTGATGATCTTCAGGTCAGTGAGCTTAGTAAGGAGATTACTGATCAAGAGATCAAGGATGTGATGTTTAAACTCAAGGATAACAAGGCGCCGGGACCGGATGGTTTTACTCCTTTGCTCTTCAAGGAAGCTTGGCATATTGTGGGCAAGGACACTACTGTGGCAATCAGAAGTTTCTTCGACTCAGGGATGCTTCTAAGGCAGCTAAACAATACCATCATCACCCTTGTTCCCAAGTGTGCCAACCCTTCTATCATTGGTGACTATCGTCCCATTTCTTGTGTCAATACAGTCTACAAGTGCATCTCCAAGTTATTGGCCAATAGACTTCGGAAGGTTATTGCAGACCTCGTTGGGGACTATCAAAGTGCCTTCATTCCTGGAAGGAAGATTTCTGACAATATCCTAATCACTCAAGACCTCCTTCATAACTACCATCTTAATCGTGGTAGTCCAAGGTGTGCCATCAAGGTTGATATCATGAAAGCTTTTGACTCTGTCAAGTGGGATATGTTACCGCCCTTGTTGAGAGCTATGCGGGTTCCAGAAATCTTCATTAAGTGGGTAATGGCGTGCATCTCGACTCCTTCTTTTTCTCTAAACATGAATGGTGTTTTGGCAGGTTTTTTTCAAGGAACAAGAGGGTTGAGGCAAGGAGACCCTTTGTCCCCTTATCTCTTTGTTCTTGTTATGGAGTTGTTCCACGCTATTCTTGCTAAGAACTCCCCACAAGGCTTCCATTTCCATCCAAAGTGTGCCAAGCTAGGCTTGAGGGCCTTGTGTTTTGCGGATGATCTTATGGTTTTCTCTAAAGGGGATGTCCTGTCTATCAATACTATTTTTGCTAGCTTTGAGGAGTTTGGTGGCCTCTCAGACCTTTGCATGAACAGATCCAAAACTAAGATTTTCTTTTGTGGGGTTCCTACTGACATCCAGCAGCTTGTCACTACTACTTATGAAGTGGAGATGGGTAACTTGCCGGTCAAGTACTTGGGCGTCCCCCTTCTATCTTCAAAGCTGAAGGTGGCTGATTGTGAACCTCTTATCCTCAAAATCAAAGCTAGGATTCAATCCTGGAAGGCCAGATCCTTGTCTTATGCAGGGCGAGTCCAATTGGTAAGAGCTGTCCTATTCTCTACTGCTGTTCACTGGCTCACTACCTTCTTGCTTCCAAAGCAGGTTCTATATGAGATTGAAAGACTTTGTAGGCGGTTCCTCTGGTCTGGCCCTGATCTCACTAAGAAAATTGTTCCCATCAAATGGAGTGCTGTTTGCGCCCCTAAGGATGAGGGGGGCGTGGGAATCCTGGATATACACTTGTGGAACAAAGCTGCAATCACTAAATATCTTTGGCGTATAGCTACTGCTGACAAATCATTATGGTTTTCCTGGGTTTCTGAGACTGCCTTGAAGGGTAGGAGCATTTGGCAATTACAGGTTCCCTCTCAACCTTCATGGATCTGGCGCAAGATTCTCAGCTTGAGGGTAAAGGTTTATAACCTCATTAAGGTTACAGTTAGAGATGGTAGAAGCTCATCCTTATGGTTCGACAACCGGCACCCATTTGGTTCCTTGTTTAGCAAGTATGGTGAACGGATCATCTACGACTCCGGTCTATCTAAAGATGCTAAGGTCTCCTCCATTGTGCTCGGTGAAGAATGGGATCCTCCTGTTGCTCAATCCCATGATCTCTTGGAAGTATGGGACGGCCTATGTCACCTTCCCAAGCCCAACTCCGCTCTCCCTGATAAGGTAACCTGGATTCCTCTTGCTGCTTCTCAGTTCTCCTTGAAGAGTGCCTATCATGTGCTCAGATCTCAAGGCCCAAAGATCCCTTGGTCGTGCTTGGTATGGTTCTCGGATCACATTCCCTGACATGCCTTCATCTTGTGGCTTGCCTTGAATAATAAGCTCCTTACCCAAGATGTGCTGCAGCAACGTCATGTCTTAAACTCCTCCTCATGTGTCTTTTGCCGATCAAGCAATGAGGACCTCAATCACTTACTCTTCTCTTGTGCCTACTCTAGTTCCATTTGGAGGACGGTGATGAGCTACAATAATGTGCATAGAACTCCTACTTCTTGGAACCAAACTGTTCTATGGGCTTCTCATAGCTTGGTGGGTAAAAGTATTATTGCTTGGTTGAAAAGAACTTCTTTGGCTGCCATGGTTTACCACATATGGCAGGAGCGAAATCGACGGATTTTCCAAAACAAGGCAATGGCCTATAATGACTTGGTCTCCCTCATCCTTATGGACGTCAGAGGGAAAGCAGCGGGTTTGAAGCAAGTGGTCAAGGACACTCCACATAATAGATCTATTTGCCATTTATGGGGCCTTAATGTAAACCTCCTTTGATTGTTTTGTCTCCTTAGGCTTCATGGTGATAGATTAGCATGGGAATTGGTTCACTAAGTTAGCCTAGTTGTTTTCTCACTCTACTCAGGGTTGGGGCTCTTGTATGTGTATGCCTTGCTTTAAGGCACTGGTTGGTTTAAACCAGGATGCCACTTCATTGTAAATTTCTGTTTCATTAATACACTTTGGACTTACCTTCCAAAAAAAAAAATATGTGTTGAAATTGACTTTGATTGCGATTATCCACAGCAAGTGTATCTGAATGTGCAAGGGGTTGATGGTGAAAATGATCATGTAATAATGGTGGATGTTGAATATGAGTGGAAGCCGGTCAAGTGCAGCCATTGTCGGGTTTTTGGACACCTGGAGGGACGATGCTCTAAAGCTCCTTCTAAAACTTGGGTACCTACTGGGAGAATTATCCAGCTTGCCAATGATGTTAACCTGGACACTACAATAGCCAATCAAGATGGGGGTTGTGTGGCCTCGATTCATGAGGGACCTGAGTTGGGTGAACAAAGAAATGAACTGAAGGGAGCCTCAATTGATGGTTGGACAATGGTTAAATCCAAGGGAAAGCAAGTGGTGCATGTAGAGGTTGAAGAACCTAGTGGAGTTCGAGAGGAGCTCGGCGACCAACCACAGAATGTTGCTCTTAGTGATGCAGGGATATGCATTATAGCTGGTACTGATCGTCCAAATGGAAACAGCCCCATTGAGGAGAGCCTGAGTGAAGGTATTATGAACGATAATAAATTCAAGCCACTAGTGGAAGAAGAAAGAGTTGACAATGTGTTGAGTTCAATGCCACCTCATGTGTCTTCTTCGTCATCTTCCTCAAAGAAGAAGCAGAAAAGGAGGACAAAAAAAGTAATATTAGTTGATGAATTGCCATGAAGCAAGCAAGGAAACAAGGTTTTGATGATGATCAAGGTGGATTGAAGGATGCTATGCCCCACCGCCCCCTCCATGATTAAGTTAGCAAGCTGGAATGTGAGGGGCTTGAATGACCCCGCAAAACAGGCTGAAGTAAGGAACCTCATCCAAATACAACAGCTGGGTATGATATGTTTAGCGGAGACAAAGGTTAGACAAATGAATGCAATGGTTATTAAGAATTTGTTATGTCCAAGGTGGGAGCTGATATCCAACTACGAAGTTGAGCTTAAGGGACGAATTTGGGTGTTATTTGACCCACTTCAAATAAAGGTAAACAAAGTAATGCAGTCGGATCAAATGATTCATTGCCATGTGGAGTTTGTGGAGCTAGCAAAAACTTGTTTCCTATCATGTGTATATGCTGATAATGATGGGAGTTTAAGGAGTAATCTGTGGAATGAATTAAAAGCAAATATTGTGAACTGGCCGTGGTTGATAATTGGGGATTTTAACTGTGTCAGATCACCATTGGAAAAGGTGGGTGGGAAACAAGTCAATAGACATGCAATGGAGGAGTTTAATGAATGTATAAACTTTTGTGCATGCATGGACCTCAAGTTTAAGGGAAGCATTCAGACCTGGAATAATAGAAGTGGGGGTACAAGAAGAATTAGTTGCAAGTTGGATCGGGCACTTGTAAACTCACAGTGGATTGATCAGTTTAATCTATCGGAAGCTGAATTTCTTGATGCAGGAATATCGGATCACAGTCCTATAGTGGTTACAATACTTCCCAAAATTAAGAGTGGAGGTAAACCATTTCGATTCTTTAACTTCTGGGCTGATCATGATGATTTCTTACCTATGGTTAGGGATACTTGGGACAGTGAAGTTGCTGGTTCACCAATGTTTAAGGTGGCAACAAAGTTGAAGATGCTGAAATGGAAGCTTAAGCAATGGAGTAGGTTGAAGAAGTTTAAAGACCTGTCTTCCCAGGTGTAGGTTACCTGCAATGAACTAAGGGAATGTCAACAAAAGCTTCAGGTGTCTTCTTGTGATAACCGTCTGGTGGAGCATGAGACGAGATTGAGGGAGCATCTGGTGGGGTCCCTTAGAAATGAGGAAGTGCAGCTAAGGCAAAAGTCCAGGGTGCAATGGTTGAGAGAGGGTGACTCCAACACAGCCTTCTTCTACAACTCCTTGATGGAGAGGAGGTCCCAAAATAATATCTTATCAGTGTATGATGATGAGGGGAGGAGAATATCATATCAGGAAGAAATAAAGGCACAGTTTACTAGTTACTACAGGAGGTTGATGTGGCAGGGAGGGGAGATGCAGAATAGACAAATCCCATAGTTTACAAGGAGATTGAGCTTTGAGTAGCAGCAAATTATGGAAAAGGATGTGTCTACTGAAGAAATAAAAGAGACTTTCTTTTCCCTTAAGGATGACAAGGCACCGGGACCCCAATGGTTTCACTGCATGATTTTTTTTTTTTTTTTTTTTTCAACGTTAATTCAAATATGCATTAATAAACAAAAATATACAATGGGGGCCAGTCAAGCGTCCAAGGTGGAGGCTCCACACAGACACAAAGCAAGGTACAAAGACCTACAAAGGACAACTCGCACATTCAACGAAGAACCAAGACTAACACCACCCCTAATCAGACAGTGGGACAAAAAACACCTTTGACCAACACAAACACTAGCCCGCAACAAGCTAGACACGCATTCGCCAATCAAGGCCCCAATCATGAACTATCTGCCGATTTCGTGGGGAGTCTTTAACCACAATACTCCGGTTGCAGCAAACAGCTTTAACATCTGTAACAATATAGCTCAAGACCACTTCTGGAGGGAGATAGATGTTCTTGAAGACACGTCTATTTCTTTCAATCCAAATATGATAAACTAGGGCTGCAAATGAGAGTTTAGCAAGTCGTATAGTGGGGGACTTACCCGTGAATCTCCTTGCTGCCCATAATGCGACCCCATCCCAAGGACGGTTCGTTGTAGCAATGGCATTCATACGCATGACTTGCTGCCAAATTTTCGAACTGTACTCACACTGGAACAAGAGATGTTGCTGGTCCTCATCACACCTTCTACACAGCACACATGTAACCTGAGTGGTCACTCCCCATTTTGCCAATCTCTCCTTTGTGAGAAGTCTCCGATGCAAAGCAAACCAGAGGATGAGTGCATGCCTAGGGATGTGACCTGCAAACCACACCAAGTGATACCAAGGAACCGCAGGTTTGTCCTCCTCCAAGGCCTTGTACGCTGAAGCCATCTGAAACGTATCTGAGTTTGTGGGGCACCAGATGGTTTGGTCCTGTCGTTCTCTATTAAGGCGTGGGAGCTCATTCAAATGACTCCAAATTTCCAAGAGATCTGGAGAAACAGAAACTGGGATGTTCCACTCGTTGTTATCAATGATGGTGTCTACACAGTCAGACCTGAGGAGTCCCGAGTCATAAATAACTCTCAACCCATACCTTGCTGCCAATGGTCCGTGGGGATGCCAATTATCATACCACAATGAGGTGCTCTTGCCATTGAACACCCTTTTCTTAATGAGGTTGACTGCATGCTCTCTAATATTGAGTACCTTTCGCCATACCCACGAGCAACCACTGGGACACCGTAATGCCCAAAAATTTCTATCCCTTATGAGATGTCTTTGCACCCACAGAACCCAAAGGTTAGATGAGTTAGTCACAATAAGCCATACATACCTCATTATTGCACTTTTGTTCCACAACTGCAAATTGAATAACCCAAGACCTCCTTGATGCTTAGGCGAGCACACAGTAGCCCAATTCATTGGTGATATTTTCTTTCCCCTCATATCTGGACCTGACCATAGGAATTTCCTACATATGCTCTCAAGTTCACGAATCACCTTCTTAGGAAGAATGAAAGTGGACAACCATTGCACCTTGATGGAAAAAAGGACAGACTTGATAAGTAATAGCCGACCAGCGTATGACAAGAATCGACCCCTCCAGGAATGAGTCCTAGCCTTCATTCTTTCAATAAGAGGTTGGCAATGGGCAGATGTTAGCTTTGTAGAGATTAATGGCAGCCCCAAGTACTTCACCGGCAATTCACCAACTGGAAACTCAGCTACCTGTTTCACCAACTCTAAAATGTTTTCATCCACTCCACTAGTGAAAATTACACTCTTGTCCTTGTTAACGTGGAGTCCCGATACAAGGACTCCACGTTATCTGTGTTCTTTTGATGCAGTCCTCCGCTCTACCAACTGACTTTTGATGCGACTTTGGGAGCTAGGGCGACTTTGGAGGGTGACTTTGGAGGGCTCTCGCCGGCATACTGCCGGCCGTGTCTTTCTTGGTTCGTGGAGTGCTTGTTCGTGGTCGTGGTCATGCTTGCTCGTGGACGTGCTTCCTCTGGGCTGTGAGGTCGTCTTTGTTCGTGGCTGTTAGGAGCAAGGTTCTGGTAAGTTGCAGCAAGGGTGCTGTTCGTGGAGGTTCTGGCCGTCGTTCTGCCGGCAGCCGTTCTGCCGGCCGTCTACCTGAGTTCGTGGAGGTTCTGGTCTCTCTTCTCGCGTGTTGCAAGTCTTGGTTTGTTCGTGCTGTAAGAGTTCCGCTGTTTTTGGGAGGTCTGTGTCCCATGTTTTCGTGCATCCTTGGAGGTCCGTGACCTTTGTTCCGTGGTGGTATGCGCGTCGTGCGTGCCGTGGTCTAAGATCTGTGCTTCGTGGAGTTCTGTGGTCTGCGTTCGTGAGATCTGTGTTCCCTGCTCGTGAAGGTCTGCGGAGGTTCGTGGGTTCGGAGGTTTTTAGCCGCGCGGTGGTCTGTGGTCCGAGCTCCGTGGTGGTCTGTGGTCTGCGCTCGTGGAGGTCTGTCGTCTTCGTGGAGGTCTAACCTAGTGCATCCTCGGTGGTCTGCGAGTGGGTTTCGTCACCTGGGAGTGTTGTTCGTGCAACTGGCGAGCTGGTACGCGTTCTGGATCTGGATGCTTGTATCCTGGGAGCTGGTTTCGTCACCTGGGTGTGTTGTTCGTTGAGCGGGGGAGCCGGTTCGCCTTCTGGAGCTGGGTGTGTTGTTCGTTGAGCTGGGGAGCTGGGTCCTGTTCGTTTTGGTGGTGGTATTTTCGTTTCGTCGGGGTTCGTGGTTTCACTGCATGCTTCTTCAAGAAAGCGTGGCATATCATCGGGGAAGACTACACTGAGGCAATGAAGAGTTTCTTTGCTGTTAGGGAGGCTTCTCAAGCAACTCAATTGTTCATCCATCACTCTGGTTCCAAAAGTTCCAAATCATGCAAGGGTTGGGGATTATTGGCCAATATCTTGCGTTAATACTGTATACAAATGTATCTCCAAGATTTTGGCAAACAGATTGAAGAAGGTGCTGGGTGATATTGTAGGGGAGTACCAAACTACATTTATCCCAGGAAGAAGGATTGCGGACAATATATTAATATCCCATGAGATCCTCCACAACTACCACCTTCGGAGCACTCATCCAAAGTGTGCATTAAAGGTAGATCTGAGGAAGGCATATGATACAGTTGCTTGGGAATGCATCAGGATGACATTGATAGGTATGAACTTCCCTCCAAGGTTTATTGCTTGGATAATGGAGTGTATCTCTACCCCATCCCCTGTCTCTTATGCTAAATGGTTGTTTGGTGGGGCTACTTAAGAACTGTAAAGGGGTCCGACAGGGAGACCCTATCTCTCCATATCTTTTTGCCTTGGTCATGGAGCTATTTCATGTCATGTTGGAAGAGGGCATGGCTACAGAGTTTAAGAATCACCACAAGTGCATTGACCCGAACGTGAAGATGCTATGTTTTGCGGACAACTTATTTCTCTTCTCTCATGGGGACATTTCCTCTGTCAAGTGCCTACAGGAAGTATTGAATAGGTTTGAAGATGTTGCTGGGCTCAAAGTGAACAATGAAAAAAGCTCCATATTTATGAGTTGTATGTACAACAGCCGAGGTAGCTAGAATTGTTGAGTTTCCCATCTCTGAACTTCCGGTTAAATACCTTGGACTCCCTTTAATAGCTACAAAGCTAACAACTAGAGATTGCCAACCACTTATTGATAAGATAAAAGCAAAACCACAATCATGGAAGGGGAGGTTCCTATCATATGCAGGCAGGGCTGTACTTGTTAAAGCCGTGTTATTTTCTATTAAGGTGCAATGGTTATCAACATTCATACTCCCAAAAAAGGTAGTCCCGGAATTGGAAAGCATTTGTAGAAGTTTCTTGTGGTCGGGACCAGATCTGAAGGCAAGAAAGTTAATACCAATAAGCTGGAGCACTATTTGTACGCCTCATGATGAAGGGGGACTTGGGCTCTTTAACTTGCAGAGATGGAACAAATGCGCTATAATCAGGTACATAAGGCTCATTATTACTAGTGCATCGAACCTATGGGTTAAATGGGTCCAAAGGTACTTGATTAGAGACAGGAACTTTTGGGATATGCATTGACCTAGTGGTTGCTCTTGGGCACGGAGAAAAATCTTGAAAACAAGAGGGATAGCAGCAGCGCTTATAAGGAAAAGGGTGTACAATGGGAGGAGTACCTCATTGTGGTTTGATAATTGGCACCCTCAAGGACCTTTGGTACCAAAGTATGGGGCACGAATCATCTATGACTCGGGCTTACTGAAATCTGATTGTGTGGAGACCATCATTGACAACCACGAATGGAGTACTCCAGTTGCTAGGTCTCTTGATCTGGTGGAGATATGGAGTCATTTAGACGAATTGCCGCCACCTGATAGTACCCGGGACGATGTTGCTCTTTGGGTGCCTACAAACACCTCATGTTTCCAACTTGCTTCAGCCTACAAAGCCATTGCAGGTGTGCGTCCCTTTGTTTCTTGGTATCCTTTAGTATGGTTTGCAGGTAATATCCCTAGACATGCATTTATCCTTTGGATGGCAATGCATGGGAGGCTATCAACGAAGATTAGGATGGCAAGATGGGGAACGCTCCAACAGTTATCATGTGTTCTATGTAGAACATGTAATGAGGACCAACAACACCTTTTGTTTGAGTGTGACTATAGCAAAGGAATATGGAGGCACATCTTGAGTCTCAATTGCTATGCAGTCCCATGTACTAGGTGGGATGATGTGGTGCAATGGGTGATGGGAAGACTTGATGGCAAATCACCTGCAAAACGGCTGGCAAAAGTTTCTTTTGCAGCAATGGTTTACCACATTTGGGCAGAAAGGAATAGGAGGATCTTTAAGAATCTCTACTTACCACCTGATGTGGTTACAAGGTACATTAAAATGGATGTCACAGGTGTGCTGTTAGGTGACAACGTGAAGGTTAAGGACACTCCAAGGAACCGGCAAATTGTGCAAAATTGGAATCTTAATTGGCAGTTCAACATCAACCTTGCATGAGCAGTGATTTCCCACTTGGCGTTTCTAGGGAGGTTTGAATGTTACACACTTGGTGTGGGATGGTAGTTGTGTTTTGTTTGTTGTGTGTGTTATAGTTGATGTATTAGCTAGTTTTTTGCTACTGGTGCCTATGTTATGTAGTTGGTTTTTGTACCTATTGTATACCTCTTTTTAATACAAATTTTGAATTAATGTTCAAAAAAAAAAAAAGACTTAGACCTCTCTAGCAGCTTACCCTTCTGATTCCTATGAACTGACTTTTGGGATGGTATTAGCACCTACGCTCCTGTGGCTTGCCGGGGAAAGCAGGGTAAACCCATCCCCCCAGTTTTCTGGAGTCCATTAGTACCACAGGTTTCTTGCTGTGGTATGCGAGGATCCAGTACTGGTCCAGACCCTTGTAGGCTTATGTCTCGGGCTGGGTATCCTTCCCCACCTAATGTTTCTGAACAAACCCACGCTTTGTGATTGCGAGGGTGATGTGAATAATGAATACAAGAGGAGTAAAATTGGAATAAAACCCAAGAGTCCATTAGGGGCAGCAACCCTCAATTTTTGCATCAAATTGAGTAAGCCTTAGATCATGGGCTACCCCAGCCCCAATTTAGGAAGCCAACCTAACTTTGATCAGGGGAACCACCCCAGATCCATGCATTGAGTCCTGTATGCTATGGGTCCTAACCCCTTAAAGTCTGCTGGGAGCACTTTAAGTCCGGATCGGTCTTTTAGAGCAGATGAAAGCCGGCCAGATCAAATAAACAGAGGAAAGCAGGCCAGATCAGAACAAGGGCACCATGCCCTAGATCTAGGAATTTTTAGCCTACTCGCCTTGGAAGCAATTTGTACCCTTCTTTCGGGCTTCCGATAGCCCGAGAGATGAATTCTTTGCAGATTTTCGTAAATATTGTAAATCTTTGCCCTCGATAGCAAGTTGTAATTTTCACTATGGTCCAACACCAAGAGTAGAGGAAAGAACAGATGAAAGGCAAAAGACTGATCAGGACTTAGATGTGCTCCCTTACACAAGGATGTCTACGAGTCGCGCCTCAACCGGAGCCAACCCTTAGGACCACACACCGTGTGTGCCTGGATTTAAATTCCGCACTTTTTTGTTTTTGCGCTACCCTGTGAAGCATGTGATAGAATTGGTAATGGTTCGTCCTTTTTGCTTAAAATCATGCATGTTTTAGAACTAATTTAAAGTCTGGTGTGGAACCCTAAAACTTAAAATCATATTTTTGAACATCATTACACAAGATCCCATGTAAGGTTCCAACTAGTAACTAGGTGACGATGCAAAGGCGAATCTTGTAGCACCACTCGTGAGGAAGCTGGTTCGTGGTGAGCAAGTTCCAGGTTCGTGGTGAGCAAGTGTTCGTAAGGAAGTTCTTGGTTCAATGAGGAGCTGCTGTTCGTGGTTCTGAGCAGCGTTTGGGTTCGGTGACTGTTCGTGGTTCCTGGTTCGGCGATTGTTCGTGGTTCCTAGTTCTGAGCAAGTGTTCGTTTGGATTTGTGCTCGTTCGCTGTTGTTTGGGTTCGTTCGTTCATTGCTAAGCAGCGTTTGGGTTCGTTCTGAGCAGTGTTTCCGAGTTCGTTCGTGATTTTTTTTTTTTGGAAAATAAGAAATATTCCATTAAAAAGAGAAAGCAAAAGAAAAACATGTACAAGCAAAGAGTGGGCATACCACCACCTCCATCCCTCCACCTGTACAAGCAAAACATGTACAATTAAGCCCACTTCCGTCCGACCACCACCTCCATCCCTCCACCTGACCTCCACCTCCGTCCGACCACCATCTCCATCTCCCTCTCCATCCCATCTCATCCCCCTGATCCAAGCCCACTTCTTTCACCATCTCCTTTTCCTTCTGTTTGTGCTCCTTTAGCAAGCTGTGTTTGTGAGCAAGTTCGTGGTATTTGTGCACAAATTCGTCAACAGCGTTCGTGGCGTTCGTGGTGTTCGTGAGCAGCATTTGTGGTGCTCCTGTTCGTGGGTTTTCAAGTCTACGAAATTCTTCTTCTGTTCGTGGGAATCCAAGTTCCGTTCTCGTTGTGATTTCTGTTCGAGGTTCTGTTCTTGTTCGGGCTCCCTCGTGAACAACAGCTGTAGTTCGGGCTCGTTAGTTGGTCGGGCTCGTTCTTGAACAACACCTGGAGTGGTTCGGGCTCGGGTGTTATCGCATGTGGGAACTGGGTCGTGAGGCGACCATCTTTCTGTTCGTGACTTATCCTGTCGCTGCTCCTTGTCAGTGGGGTTGGGAGTTTGTGACGCTTCATCAGCAACCTGTGTTCGTGATCGTGAAGTAAAGAGTGAAGTGCAGTGAAGGTAGTGAAGGCGTGAAGGCAGTGTAGTGACGGCTGTGAAGGCAGTGAAGTGAAGGCAGTCTGGTTTGTGTTTCTGAGTTTTTTTCTTCCGGCAGTGAAGTGGAAGTGAAGGCCGTGTTTCTGTTCGTGGACTTGTGTTCGTTTTGTTTTGTGCTCGTGTTGCTGTTGGGACTATTGTGTTTGGAGGAAGGCTTGTCCTCGGCTGTTCTCGGATCCTGGGATTATCGTCTCCAGGATTTTCGTTTCTGAACGAGCATCCAGGGAACTGTCCGTGGGATTATCGCTACTCATCTCCTCAGATTGTGCATGCTTGGAATCTCGTGTTGGAGGCTTATTACGGAATTTTTCTTCTGATCTGTTCGTGGAGATACAAGTTGGGCTTCAACTGTGGTCTGTATGCTGTTGCTGGACTGAGGTTCGATTTGCCTGCTGTCGCCTGAGTGGTTTCAGGTTTAACAGTGGTTTTACGGCATGGACTCAACAGTGGTTTTGGCTCATGAGACTTCAAATTTGGAGTTCCCGCCACTGCCTAGCCAGTCTGCCGCACCTGGTACTGTTGCGACTGCTACAATCAGACATGCCAATGCTGCTGCAGGCGGTATTACTCAAAATGAACCTGAGATGCAAAGTGAGCCAGGAGTCAATGTTGCCATTTTGAGCTCCTACTGTGTTCAGCAGACTGAACCACCTGTAGGCCTGAATTCTCAGGGGAGGCAGGACCTGAGAAAGCATGGAATAGGCTGTTTGACCTACCGAAGTGCTCCAAGACAAAACTGAAGTACCATAGGCCTGAGATTATCGATGGAAAGATAGTGGTTTGCCCTCCCCCTGTAGTGGCAGAGGAGGGGATCAAACATTGGGAGGGGAGTTTAGTAGGACACTTTCTTGACAAAAGATTGCCCTTCGGTGTGGTGAAAAGCCTTGTGGAAAGGCTGTGGCGGAAGTTTGGCAAAGTGAATGTTTCTGCAGTGGATAATGGATTCTTCATTTTCAAGTTTGAAGATGCAAGCGTGAGGTCAAGAGTCTTGCAAGAAGCACCATGGCACCTAGCTGGACGTCTCTTAATCTTGAAAGATTGGGAGCCAAACATGCAGTTTGTTAAATCCCAACTAAGTAAACTACCCATTTGGATAAAGCTCTACAATGTCCCAATGGAATTCTGGACTGAGGAGGGGTTAAGTTTCTTGGCAAGTGGGGTGGGTAAGCCTCTATTTCTGGATGAGCATACGGAGAAGAGAACACGTCTTTCGTATGCTAGAGTGTGCGTTGAAGTTGATGTGGATAGTACGTGGCCAAAGACTATTTTCCTCAGCACATGTGGAAATGGATTGGAGGAGGGGCTTCAAGTTGATGTCGAGTATGACTGGAAACCCATGAGCTGCCACCATTGTAAGGTTTTTGGGCATGATGATAACAAGTGTAAAGTCAACCTAGGAAGGAAACAATGGAGGCCCACGGGTAGAATGGCAAATCAGGCACAAGGTGGTGATATTAACACATTGTTGAATGATGACATTGTGGAGTTACAAGGAGAAGTGGGGCCAATGCCAACTGTTGAGCTACTGCCTACTAGTGCCAATGACGAATCAGAACCTTGGCAAATAGTAGGAGCTAAAGGAAAAGAAGTGCTTGGGACTATGGTACTGCCAGAAAGAATTAACAGTGAACAAGGAGAGTGTAGCAACATCGTCGAGGTAGTACCTGAAATGCCTCATCAAGCCACCATGGAAGCCCTTGTAGAAGGACAGTCCGTGAACCAGGTCATGAATGGAAGTCCGAATAGATTCGGGATTTTGTCCTCGGTGGACCAAAGTGGCATGGATCACCTTGAAGGAGAAAGTGCTGGAGATAGTTCATCCAAAAGGAAGAATAGAAAGAAGAAAAAGATCCTTGTTGATGAAGTGGCAATGAAAATGGCCAAGAGGTCATATGGAATTGAAGATGACAAGCGTAAGCTTGATAGGCATTTTACCATCACCCCCCAAATGATCAAGATTGCCACATGGAATATTAGGGGATTAAATTGCCCCGCAAAGCAGTTGGAGGTAAGGAGAATGATTGAAGTTAACAGACTATCTTTTGTTTGTCTTGTTGAAACGAAAGTCAGGGCAATCAACGCCCAAGTAGTGAAGAGCTGTATTGCTCCCCCAATGGGAACTAATTTCCAATTACGATACAGCCCTTAAGGGCCGCATATGGATCATGTACAACCCAAAGGAAATCATTGCCTCAAGGATATCGGCATCTAACCAATTCATTCATTGTGGCGTGGAGTTTGTGGTAAATAAAAAGTCTTGTTATGTTACATGTATTTATGCATCCAATGACTGCAGTGAAAGATCTAATCTATGGAATGACCTCAGAAAGGAGTTCACTGATCTACCTTGGCTTGTAATGGGGGACTTCAATTGTGTTAGAAGGGATGATGAGAAGATTGGTGGTAGAAGTATAAAAATGAGACCAACCCAGGAGTTCAACAGCTTTATAAATCAGGCTCGATTATTTGATCTAAAGTTCAAAGGTGCATTTTACTCATGGTCTAACCAAAGTGAAGGCAATAGAAGGATCACGTGCAAGCTGGACCGTGCCCTCACCAACATAGGGTGGGAATTTGAATTTCAACATTCCGAAGCAGAGTTCCTTAACCCAGGGATTTCAGATCATTCCCCGGTCACCATATCGTTGTACCCGAAGCCTCCTCAAGGTAATAAACCGTTTAGGTTTTTTAACTTTTGGACTGACCATGAGGAATTCTTGCATATTGTTCAGGAAGAATGGCAGGTTCAGGTATTGGGAACCCCGATGTTTAGAGTGGTGAAGAAATTGCAGCAAGTAAAAGTCAGACATAAGGCATGGAGCTAATGCAGTTGATGAAAGATGAGGAATCACAAGTGAGACAGAAATCTCGAATTCTATGGATGAGAGAAGGGGACCTCAACACTTCTTTTTTCCACAATAATCTAGTAGCAAGGAGGGCATTCAATAGCGTTCAAAGTGTGTATGATGATGAAGGGCAGAAAGTTACTAACTTTATAGGGGTTAAGGACGTTTTTGTGCAGCATTTCCAAAGGCTACTAGGTAATGCTACTACTACCACTCATGAGGATGTTGACATGCCAGAATTTGATAGAAAGCTTAATGAGGAGCAGGCCCAAGAGATACAGGCAGATGTCACGATGGAGGAGATTAAAAATACCATGTTTTCCCTAAAAGATGACAAGGCACCTAGTCCGGACGGTTTTACAGCAAAATTCTTTAAGAGGGCATGGGTAGCAGTGGGGAAAGATGTTTCTGAGGCAATAAGGGACTTCTTCTCCTCAGGCAAGATGCTCAAGCAACTGAACTCAACGGCGGTGACATTGGTACCGAAATGCAGCAATCCTGAAAAGGCAATATCTTACTTACTCATGAGCTGATGCACAACTACCACTTACAAAGCCCACAAGCAAAGTGTGCCATGAAAATTGACCTTTGCAAGGCATATGACTCGGTGAAGTGGAAGTGTGTAAGAAGAATCCAAAGTGAAATGGGATTTCCCACAAAGTTTATAGAGTGGGTGATGGAATGCATATCCACCCCTTCCTTCTCATTAATGATAAATGGAGGCTTGACTGGGTTCTTTAAAGGAACAAATGGGATTAGACAAGGTGATCCTCTTTCCCCGTATCTGTTTGTGCTAGTAATGGAGATGTTCAACATGCAGATTAAGGAAGTAATGAATGTAGACTTCAAGTATCACCATAGATGCCAAGCTCAAAATATCAAGATGTTATGCTTTGCTGATGACTTGTTCTTATTTTGCCATGGGGATATGAATTCCCTGCAGTGTATGCTCCAAGGCCTTGGGAAACTTGAGATGGTGGTAGGATTGAAAACCAACAAAGAAAAGAGCTCCATCTACTTTTTTGGGGTTGAGGCAGACACAAAGCATTCAATGCTAGAAAGGTCAGGCCTTCTAGAAGGAGAACTTCCTGTAAAGTACCTGGGGCTTCCACTCGTGTCAACAAGGCTATCAGCAAAAGACTGTCAACCCCTGATTAACCGAGTCCAAGCCAGGTTGCAATCATGGAAATGTAGAAACCTGTCATATGCCGGGAGACTCATACTTGTAAAATCGGTGCTTCAATCCATATGCCTATTCTGGATATCAACTTTTATACTCCCTAAGGGAGTATTGAAAGAAATTGATAAAGTTTGTAGATGGTTTTTGTGGACAGGGTCAAAGCACAAGAGGAAAATTATCCCCGTGAGTTGGACTGCAGTTTGTGCCCCGAAAGATGCTGGAGGATTAAACCTCTTTAGTATGTACGAGTGGAACAAAGCTGCCATCTTCAAGCACATATGGAGAGTAGTGGCACGTGAGGACAGCCTATGGACTGCATGGGTACATAAATGGCTACTTAAAGGCCATAACTTCTGGGCGGTAAGCATCCCTTCCTCATGTTCATGGGCATGGAGGAAGATCTTGAGGAACCGAGTTCATGCACGCCAGTTTGTAAAGCATATTGTTCACAATGGGAAAAGTACATCACTGTGGTATGATAATTGGCATGTGGATGGTCCCCTTATAGAAAAATATGGGCAGAGAGCAATCTATGATTCTGGACTCCAAAGAACAGCAATGGTTGAAGAGATTATTCACCAACAAGAATGGGATCCACCAGTGGCAGTGTCAGCTGATTTGATTGAGATATGGAACAAGCTTGACCTTCTTTTTTTTTTTTTTTTGGAAAGTAAGAAAGATTCCATTAAGAAGAGAAGAAGGAGCGGAGCATATACAAGCAAGAGGTGGGCATACCCACCCAACAAACGAAGAAGCATTCAGCTTCTTTCAAGCAAAACATGAAACAAAAACCATAGAAAAGAAACCCAAACACAACATTAGGAGAAGTTACACTTAAGGCCCCAGTTGAAGGCAATCTGCCTATGGAAAGCACTGTCCCTGAGAACAAACTGACGTCCAGCAAGTCTGTATGAGATATCCTGAACAATGAACTTACACACCTCGTGCTCAGGCAAGGCGGAGTTCTTGAAAACTCTACGATTTCTTTCACACCATATGTGGTACACAGCTGCAGATAGAGAGAGCCTTCTTAGGAGATGAGGAGTAGACTTGGTACACCATGAGGTACCGTCCTCAACAATGAGGTGCCACGGGGGTATTGGATTAGAGGCATTAAGACCATTCTTGCTCAAAAGAAATCTCCAAATATAAGAGCTGTAATCACATTGGAAGTAAAGGTGGTGAGCTGATTCATTACCTTTACGGCAAAGCACGCAAACTGCATTCTGAATGGTACCCCATCTGAGGAGTCTATCCTTAGTGAGAAGAGCATTCCTTATGGCTAGCCATGTCACAAACGCATGCCTGGGTATATTACATGAATACCATAATAGCCTTGCCCAAGGTACAGATGGTCGGCTAATCTCCAACTCTTTGTAAGTGCTTTTGATACTGAACAGTCCAAAGTGAGAGAGGGTCCAGATAACCGTGTCTTCCATGGTGGAGTTAGGCCTAGGCAGCTCCTGAAGTCTAGCCCAAACGTCAATCAAGTCCAAGGAAGTAGCAATGGGGGGATCCCATTCACCACTGATGATAAGATTTTGGACCGTAGCATCATCTGGGAATCCTGAATCATAGATCAATCTCCTGCCAAATCTTACCACTAAAGGACCAAGGGGATGCCAATGATCATACCAAAGTGAGGTACTTCTCCCATTGTTAATTATATGCTTTGTATACCTGGCCACAATATCTCTCTGCTTAAGAGTTTTCCTCCAAACCCAAGAGGCTGTGGAAGGGATCGGTATTTTCCAAAAGTTTCTTCCTCGAAGAAGGTTGCAATTAACCCAGGAGGCCCACAGGTTGGCAGCTTTACTTCCCACAAGCCAAGCTTGTCTTAACGCAGCACACTTGTTCCATAGATGAATGTTCAAAACGCCCAAACCTCCTTGGTCAATAGGGGAGCAGACATGGTCCCATCTGACCTTTGAAATCTTAGCCACTTGGCCATTTCCAGACCATAAGAAGTGCTTGCAAATTTTCTCCATCTTATAGAGGACTTCCTTCGGAAGAATGTAGACAGACATCCAATATACTGCAATAGAGAACAGGGCAGATTTGACCAGCAATAGGCGACCAGCATATGACAGATGCCTACCTTGCCAGGACTGGGTGCGAGATGTGAGCTTTTGGAGAAGTGGCTCACAATCACTAGTAGTCAAACGAGAGGAGATGAGGGGCAGCCCCAAGTACTTAACAGGTAGATGACCTTCCGTGAAACCCAGGATCTGCAGGATATCATATTTGACGTTGTCAGAAATGCCGGCCAAGAACACAACACTTTTCGCCTTATTAACAAGCAACCCGGATAACCTGCCAAAATGTGCAAGGGCTGAAGAAACACAATTAATGGACTCGATATCTCCATGAGAGAAAACAAAAAGGTCATCAGCGAAGCAAAGTTGCTTAATAGCCGGCTCAAAGCACTTAGGGTGAGGCCTGAAAGACACAGCTGTCTTATCCTTCAAAACCTTGTCAAATAGCTCCATAACAAGGACAAATAAGTAGGGTGAAATGGGGTCACCTTGCCTGAGGCCCTTGCCCCCCTTGAAGGACAAATAAGCTTGACCTTCTTCCAAAGCCAAACAGCAGCCTTGAAGACATTATCACATGGAGTACTTCAAAATCTGGAAAGTTTGCAATGGGAGCAACGTACAGAGCATTACTTGTTCAAAGGCCAGTAGTTGCATGGTCAAAGCTGGTTTGGTCCACCCCTTGCATTCCGAGGCATTCTTTCATACTATGGCTAGCAATCATGAATGGCCTTGCCACAGTAAACAAGCTTTATGAATGGGGCATTGTGGGGAGCAACACATGTGTTCTTTGCATGTTATAGGTGGAGACCATTCCACATCTTTTCTTTGAATGCACCTATAGTTGGAAGATATGGAAACAACTACTACAAAGGAATGAAGTCACGGCACTGAACCGGCCTTGGGAGAACCTCATTCAATGGGCAGCTCAACATTTTACGGGGAAAAGTTTAGCAAAAACTCTTGCTAGAGTATCACTTGTAGCAAGTGTCTACCATATTTGGAAGGAGAGAAATAGACGAATATTTAAAGCAAGCTACTACCCAGCACAAAAAGTCCACTCGTTGGTGATGGCCGATATCAAGGATATGGTGGCAACAATTAGTATCCCACCTACTGAGTATGACCGGGCAAGACAAGTTTTGGAGAAGTGGGAGATAAGGTGGCAACCACCCCCTTATCATGCACGTTCTTAGTTTTTATTGCACTTTGTTTTGTGTTATAGATCTTGGATCTCTTTTTGGGGATTCATGAATGAATGATGTTTAGGCTCTTGCCCATGGGGCGTCCTTCTATCCAAGGTCGACTATTGTCACCTTGATGTGTTTTGTACATATTTTTATCCTTGAATGAATCACTTACTTACTTTCCAAAAAAAAAGAGTGGGCATACCCACCAAACACAGTAAGGAGCAATCAGCACCTTACTAGAGAAGCATGATACAATCAAGCTCACAAAAGAAGGCAAAGCTCAACGCTAAGAAAGTTAAGAAAAGTTACAATTAAGCTCCCAATTCAGGGTGATCTGCCTATGAAAAGCATTGTCCTTGAGGACAAAGTGAGGACCAGCAAGCCTGTATGAAATGTCCTGCATGATAAACTTACACACCTCTTCTTCAGGCAAGGCCGAGTTCTTAAAGACTCTACGATTCCTCTCACACCATATGTGGTACACAGCAGCAGACAAAGAAAGCCTTCTTAGGAGATGGAGAGTGGATTTGGTGCACCATGAGGTACCAGCCTCAACAATGAGATTCCATGAGGGGATAGGATAGGAGGCGTTAAGTCCATTCTTGTTCAAGAGAAATCTCCAAATGTGAGAACTGTAGGCACATTGGAAAAAAAGGTGGGAGATTGATTCATTACCTTGACGGGAAAACACACACACGGCATTTTGAATGGTACCCCATCTGAGAAGTCTGTCCTTAGTAAGAAGCGCACTCCTTATGGCAAGCCATGTCACAAACGCATGCCTGGGAATATTGCATGAAAACCAGACTAACCTCGCCCAAGGGGTTGAAGGTCGACTAGCTTCCAAAGCTTTATATGTGGCCCTGATACTGAAAAGACCAGAGTGAGAGAGAGACCAAATAATCCTGTCATCCATGTTTGGGCTTGTTCGTGATTGTTCGCTGTTGTTCGTTCCTGATCGTTCGCTGTTGTTCGGGCTTGTTCACTGCCGTTTGGGTTCGTTTGTTCTGGTGTTCAGCATTCATCTAGTTTCGTTTCTCTGAGAATCTTGGGCGTGTGACGGTGCTGCTTGTGTTCGTATCTCCGAAGCTGGTTCGTTTCTCTGTGAATCAGGGTTTTGAAGCTGCTTGTGAAGCTGGTTCATTTCTTTGAGAATCAGGGTTTGCTGCTGGTTTGGTTTTCTCCGAAGTTTCTTGTTCGTGGGAAGGTTTTTTATGCTCGTGAGTTGTTCTTGAGCTTCTGTATTGCCGTTGGATTGCCCTAGATGTTCCTGTGAATCCTGGGCTTCTACCTCTCGCCGGCGACCATGGTGGTTACTTCGTTTGCCGAGAATGGTTTCCCATCTCCCTTGGCGTGTCCACCACCCAAGGTGGTTTTTGACCTGCTCGATGTCCTATAGCTCCTGACCAGGTTGTCGGTGCTGCTCTTCCTACTGCAACAACACTTTTACCCGATTGTACTACTACTTTGTCTGAAGGCTTCCTACCCCCTCTGCATGTTTTTTTTTTTTTTGGAAAGTAAGTCCAAAGTATATTAAGAGAAAGATATGTACAATGAAAGCTCAAACAGCATCACAATGATGCACGAGAAAAGGAAAAATAAGAAGAAAATAACAAACCCACTAGGGCACAAACACAACAATCTGTCTAGTAAGACACAATGCCACAAGTGGCAAGGAGAAACAAGTGCAAACTCCTAAGCAAACTTCCAGTTAAGGCCCCAGTTGCCAACCACCTGTCTAGTCCTTGGGGTGTCCTGAATGCAATGGTCCTTAATAGAGAGCCTAGCTTGTACGGCCCATCGAATATGGTGAAGAACATCTTGTGGGGGTAGATAGCTGTTTTTAAAGACTCTTCTATTCCTTTCACTCCAAATCATGTACACAACCGCTGCAAGAGACAATTTGAAAATGGAGGATAATGGGTTTGTGCGAGTAAATCGGCTTGTAGCCCATTCAACCGTTTCAATCCATGGTTTAACTTGATTGGTGAAGCCATTCCACAACAATACCTGCTGCCATAATTTGCTGCTGCCATTAATAGAAAGCATGCATCTCCAGTTGGCGCCCAGTTGGGCCATGATTGTTTTGATAATATGTGCGACTTCCCACCCTTGGTTAAGTCAACAAGTGTGGCTGCAGCTACACCTGACGTCTTCCCTGCTGGAGATCTCGACAGACCACCTGTTGCTCATGTTGCTGGCACCTTGGGTTCGGATCCAGCCCTTAGCCCGGGTCAGCTTGATAACCATGTTTCGGGCTTGGACAGTAATGGTTCAAAGTCTTGGTCGGGCCTCTTTGGATCTAAATTCAGGTCCAACTCCAGGCTTCAATATGCTGAACCTCAAGTTGTCAATGGCAAGATTATTGTTACTCCACCTTCCCAAGTTGCTCAAGATGGCATCAAGCACTGGGAGGGCAGCCTTGTGGGCTACCTCCTAGACAAAAGTCTCCCATTTCCAGTGGTTAGATCCTTGGCAGAACGTCTTTGGGGTAAGATAGGATCTGTTTAGGTTTCAAGTACAGAAAATGGGTTCTTCATCTTCAGGTTTGGGGATGCTGCAACCCGTGAAGTATTGCATGGGGCGCCTTGGCACTTTGCTGGTCGTTTGTTGGTTCTATGAGAGTGGGAACCTAACATGCAGTTTGTGAAAGAACAACTCAGCAAGGTGCCGGTATGGATAAAGTTATTCAATGTCCTAATGGAATATTGGACACCCGAATGCCTTAGTTTCATTGCAAGTGGTATTTGTAAGCTGTTATTCCTTGATAGACAAACAGAGAACCAATCTCAACTGAGCTTTGCAAAGATTTTTGTGGAGATGGATGTTGATAGTCATTTCCCAAATCGTGTTTTTCTAAACACCAGTGGTGACCCCTTCAATCTTGTCGATCACCTCCAAATCGACGTTGAGTATCCATGGAAGCCTTCCAGCTGTAGCTTTTGCAAGACGTTTGGGCAATCAGACAAACAATGTAAAAGCCAGAAAGCACAGAAGACAAATGAGGTGAACTTAATTGTGGAAGTCTCTAGTCAGCCCAAGGAAAGCAATGTCCTTGCTGTTGGCTCAGACTTGGTTAATGTTGCTGATCAAGCAAGTGACTTCCCAACTCGTGGGGGGACTAATCAACCTGTAGGGGGGGGGGGGGGGGGGGGGGGGGAGCAATGGCGCATTGTGCACTCAAAAGGTAAGGAGAAAGTAACTCTTGCTTCTAGCCCACCACACAGCAGCCTTTGTCCAGTAGATGGCTTGGTTGCCTCGGAGCAACCCACCTCCTCTTGCACGTCACCCCCTAGGCAAAGGGCGATAGTCCCTCAAATGATTGAACTCCCTTCTGGTAATTTGGACAGTGTAATTGATGGTAGTCCAGAGGGGATCCATGGTTCATCCTTTGTGGCCCTTGCAGACAAAAGTGCTCATATCTCTACAGTGGGACTTGATAAGAACCACAATAAATTCTCTTTGTTGAATCTTCTTGAGAATGTGGACAGCCCATCCCCTTCCTCCTCTGGGTTCAGCAACAAGAGTTCTAGTAACAGCAAAAGCAAAGAGAAAAAGAATAAGAAGAAAGGAATCCTAGTGGACGAGATTGACATGAGGGAAGCAAAGTTGAAGGCTTCATCTAAGCCTCCTACTACTATGTAGGTGACAGGGCCTCTTGCAACTAGTTTTCTTCATGATTAGTTGGGCTATGTGGAATGTTAGGGGTCTAAACGACCCAGCTAAGCAACTTGAGGTGAGGAACCTCATTGTCAAGTACAAGTTATCTTTGATTTGTCTGGTTGAAACTAGAGTGAGGCAGGTAAACATATCCTCAGTCCGTGCTAGTATTTGCCCCCAGTGGAACTCTATTAACAACTACTCCAAAGCTCTCAAAGGAAGGATCTGGGTTTGCTGGGATTCGTCCAAGTACTTGGTTCACCTCGTCTTCACTTCTGATCAAGTTATCCATTGCCAGATTGCTTTTGTTGATTCCCTATGGCAATGTCAGGCTTCCTTCGTCTATGCGTCGAACAACTACCTCACTAGAAGGGCTTTATGGCATGATCTCTGTCCTCATAGCTCCCCATTGCCTTGGGTTGTCAATGGTGACTTTAACTGTGTTCGTAATTCCAGTGAGAAGATTGGGTGTAGTAGAATCCACTCTCAGGCTTCTAGGGACCTGAATGTCTTTGTTGATGATTGCTGCCTGTTTGATCTCAAACAAAAAGGGTTTTTCCACACTTGGAGTAACAGTAGTTCAGGTAACAATCTGATTTTGTGCAAATTGGATAGAGTTTTGGTTAATCATTCTTGGACGCAGGAGTTCCCAGCTGCCGAAGTTGATTTCCTCCCTCCAAATATCTCAGATCATTGTCCTGCCCTTATCACTATCTTTCCTGATGAATTTATAGGCTCAAGGCCATTCAAATTCTTCAACTTCTGGTGTAAGCACAGAGGGTTCCTTCCTGTAGTTGCTGAAGCGTGGTGCACCCATTTAGCTGGTTCCCCTATGTTCTCCCTAGCACATAAGCTTAAGGCTGTGAAGAATGCCCTCAAGGTATGAAGCAAAGACAAGTTTGGTGACCTCGAATCCAGATTGAAGGAGTACAGGGACGAGCTGCATGCCTGCCAACTAGACTTATATGCCAACCCAAGTAATGCTGACTTGGCGGCGAAAGAAAAAATCCTATCTTGGAAGTTGGCCCGTGCAGCATCAGACATTGAGGCACAAGTAAGGTAGAAATCTCGTTTGCAGTGGCTTGCAGAAGGTGATGCAAACACTTCGTTCTTTCATAAAACAATGTTGTCAAGGAGGGCCCATAATAAGATTCTTTCAATCTATGATGAGAGCTCAAGGAAGATCACTGACTGGGGTGAAGTAAAGACTATGTTTGAGGCTCACTACAAAAATTTGCTGGGATGGCAGTCCCTCTAGTGGCAGCCCTCTTAACTTTGATAATCTCATCACAAGGAAGCTTAATCATCTGCAAGTTGGAGAATTATGTAAGGAGGTTACTGATCAAGGCCTGACAAGTTGGTATTGGGATGAGTCCCAACCAGTTTGAGCTCCTGAACGAGATGCCTTACATGTATTTGAGTTCTAATTCTCTATCGAAGAAGCAGCGCAAGAAAGCTAAGAAACGTTTGCTAGTGGATGAGATTGCAATGAAGGAGGCCAAAAACGCAACCTCGTCTCTCTCCTCCAATTCAGGTGTCTCCTATAGTGGTCCTAAAGTGTACCTTTTACCCCCATGATCAAGCTCGCAACATGGAACATTAGGGGTCTAAATGATCCCTCTAAGCAACGAGAGGTTATGAATCATGTAGCGTCTCATAGGCTTAATATGCTATGTCTTGTGGAGATGAAAGTACGAAGAGTGAATGCTGATTTTGTTCGAAGTTTAATTTGCCCATCTTGGACATGTATTACTAACTATGATCATGCATTGAAAGGGCGTATCTGGGTTTGCTATGACCCCTCGGCTATTTATGTTACTAAAGTGTTTGAATCTCACCAACTTATTCATTGTTGGGTTCAGTTTGTGGCCTCTGGAAAAACATCTTACTTATCCTTTGTCTACGGGGATAATGACGCTTCGGTTCGGAGAGATCTTTGGAGAAGCCTGTGCCTCTGTTCTGTGGACAATCCTTGGTTGCTGATTGGGGACTTTAATTGTGTTAGAAAGGAATTTGAAAAAGTTGGAGGTAAGAAAATTAACATGGTTGCTACTCAAGACTTCAACTCATGCATCACAGACTGCTTTCTGATTGAAATGAGCTATAAAGGATTCTTGCACACTTGGAGCAATATGAGTGCCGGTCAAAGGTAAATTGGATCGTGTTCTCGTTAATATTGCTTGGATCAATCAATTCAACCATTCTGAGATTGACTTTCTACCTCCTGGAATCTCTGATCACTGTCCTGTTCTTGTCTCAGTTGACCCAGATATGTTGAAGAGCAATAGACCTTTTAAGTTCTTTAATTTCTGGACTTCCTCAGATGAGTTCCTGCCCTTGGTTGCTGATGTCTGGAGTACGCCGGTTGCTGGTAAACCCATGTTTCAACTTAGCACCAAGCTTAAGAAGTTAAAGCTCAGACTGAAAGAGTGGAGTAGGCAGAAGCAATTTGCCCAAGCTTCAATCAAGATTGTTGATGTACGGGATAAGCTTGAGCTTTGTCAGAAGGCCATGCATACAAACCCTTCAGATACCCATCTCTCCTCCATGGAAGGGAAGCTCAGAAAGGACTTGGCAGATCTCTTGCGTGTTGAGGAAGCTCAATACCGGCAGAAATCCAGAATTCAGTGGTTGAAAGAGGGAGATCAGAATACTAAGTTCTTCTTTAATTCTGTTATTTTCAGACGTTCCTACAACTCCATATCCAAATTGCTTGACAATAATGGCAGGGAGCTTACTGACCAAGCACAGATAAGGCAGCACATTGTTTCACACTTTTCTAGTTTGTTGGGTGAGAAGGATACGTCTCTTGAGCCCTTTGAGGCTAATTTTGACCATTTCCTTAGTCATGACCAGATTCAAATGTTGCAAGCAGCCGTCACGGAGCATGAGATCAAGTCCACAATGTTCTCTCTCAAGGATGAGAAAGCTCCAGGTCCTGATGGCTTCACCCTAGCATTCTTTAAGAAAGCATGGGATCTTGTTGGGAAAGAAGTCACGACTGCCATTCAATACTTCTTTTACTCAGGAAGACTTCTGAAGCAGGTGAATCAGTCTTGTGCCTAAGAAGGGTAAGCCCTCTATGATCTCTGATTATTGCCCCATATCCTGTGTTAACACTATATATAAGTGCATATCAAAGATCTTAGCCAACAGGTTTAAAGCTGTAATTGATCCCTTGGTTGGCATGCACCAGTTGGCCTTCATTCCTGATAGAAGGATGGTGGACAATATCCTTTTAACCCATGAGCTTTTCAGAAGCTACCATCTCAATAAGGGTTCTCCCAGGTGTGCACTCAAGATTGACTTAAAGAAAGCCTTTGATTCTATTGACTGGCACTGTGTTGAAGAGGTTCTCAAAGGTTTCAAGTTCCCACCTCGATTTATCTCCTGGGTCATGGAATGTGTCTCTACCACATCATTTTCAGTTATGATTAATGGTAGTATGGAGGGCTTCTTCAAGGGGGGGAAGGGCCTCAAGCAAGGTGATCCCATTTCTCCATACTTATTTGTCCTAGTAATGGAGCTATTTGACAAGGTTTTGAAGGATAAGACAGCTGTGAATTTCCGGCCTCATCCCAAATGCTTTGAGCCGTCTATTAAGCAACTATGCTTTGCTGATGACCTTTTTGTTTTCTCTCATGTGGACATTGATTCCATTAACTGTGTATCCTCAGCTCTTGCACATTTTGGCAGGTTATCAGGTCTGCTTGTTAATAAGGAGAAAAGTGCTGTGTTCATGGCCGGCATTACTGACAGCGTAAAATATGATATCCTGCGGACCCTGGGTTTCATGGAAGGACATATACCTGTTAAGTATTTGGGGCTGCCTCTCATTTCTTCTCGTCTGACTGCTAGAGATTGTGAGCCACTTCTCCATAAGCTAACTTCTCGTACTCAGTCCTGGCAAGGTAGGCATCTGTCATATGCTGGTTGCCTATTGCTAGTTAAGTCAGTCCTGTTCTCTATTGCGGTTTATTGGATGTCTGTTTACATTCTTCCCAAGGAAGTAATCTACAAGATGGAGAAAATCTGCAGGCACTTCTTATGGTCTGGAAACACCCAAGATGCTAAGATTTCTAAGGTTAGATGGGACCATGTCTGTTCGCCTATTGACCAAGGAGGTTTGGGCGTCTTGAACATCCACCTATGGAATAAGTGTGCTGTGTTAAGACAAGCTTGGCTTGTGGGAAGTAAAGCTGCCAATTTATGGGTCTCCTGGGTTAATTGCAACCTTCTTCGTGGAAGAAACTTTTGGAAAATACCAATCCCTTCCACAGCTTCTTGGGTTTGGAGGAAAACTCTTAAGCAAAGAGATATTGTGGCCAGATATACAAAGCATATAATCAACAATGGGAGAAGTACTTCAATCTGGTATGATCTTTGGCATCCTCTTGGGCCTTTAGCTGTAAGATTTGGCAGGAGATTGATCTACGATTCAGGATTCCCAAATGATGCTACGGTCCAAGAACTTATCAACAGTGATGAAGGGGACTCTCCCATTGCTACTTCCTTGGGCCTGATCAACGTTTGGGCAAGACTTCAGGATCTGCCAAGGCCTAACCCCAACATGGAAGACAGGGTTATCTGGATCCTCTCTCACACTGGATTTTTCAGTATCAGTGCCACTTACAAAGCCTTGGAACTTAGCCGTCCATCTTCACCTTGGGCCAGGTTAATATGGTTCACATGCAATATACCCAGGCATGCGTTTGTGACATGGCTTGCCATAAGGAATGCTCTCCTCACTAAAGACAGACTTCTCAGATGGGGTACCATTCAAAATGCGGTATGTGTGCTCTGCCGTAAAGGTAATGAATCAATCTCCCACCTTTACTTCCTTGATCTCCGCAAAACATGCGGAGATCAAGGAATTGATTTCCGACCAGAATCTGAGTTTACTTTGCTTGACAGAGACTAAAGTAAGAGAGGTTAATTCCATGTTCATAAAGAACTTGATTTGCCCACAATGGAATCTCATAACTAACTATTCTCATGCACTGAAGGGGCGTATATGGCTGCTGTATCATCCTAATTTGGTTAGGGTAACCAAGCTTTTCTCCTCAGACCAACTCATTCATTGTCATGTGGAATTCCTCCAAGTAAAGAATAGTGCTTTCATCTCATTCATATATGGTTCCAATGACCCAAATGAACGTGGCAATTTATGGGCTGATCTTCAAAGTTGGAACACAAGATTACCATGGTTGTTGATGGGTGACTTTAATTGTGTTCGAAGTGCTGCTGAAAAGATGGGAGGCAGGCAAATTAACTCTAGAGCCGTTGCTGAGTTTAAAAATCTCATTGATGCATGTGAAATTTCTGATCTTAAGGCCAAGGGTTTCTCTTATACCTGGAGCAATAGAAGTGAAGGAAGCAAAAGAATATCATGCAAGTTAGATAGAGTTCTTTCTAATGCAGGTTGGCTCCAGGAATTTGATCTATCGGAAGCTGAATTCAGATCTCCAGGCATGTCTGATCACAGTCCCATTGTGATAACTCTTTTTCCCCCATAGAGAGAAGGAAGAAAGCCGTTTAGATTCTTCAATCATTGGGTTCTTCATGAGGACTTCAATTCCATAGTGGCAGAGGCTTGGCAATCTCATGTTTTAGGTAGTCCAATGTTTAGAGTTGTTAAGAAACTCCAGGCTGTTAAAGCTAAGTTTAGAGAATGGAGTAAGCAAAAGAACTTCAAGAACATTACCCTTAAAGTCAGGGACCTACAGAACCAGCTTGCTACTTGTCAAAGACAGCTTCATGACTCTCCAGGTAATATTGATTATGCAAGGAAAGAGAACCAAATCAGATCTAAGCTTGCTCCAGCTATGAGAATTGAAGAAGCCCAGCTGAGAGCCAAATCGAGAGTACAATGGCTCAAGGAAGGAGATCAGAATTCTAAGTATTTTTTCAACACCCTTATAGCAAGGAGATCAGCAAATTCTATCCTTTGTTTGTACAACGATGAAGGACAAAAAATCTCGAATCAGGAACTTTTAAAGGAGATGTTCCTTGATCACTACAAACTTCTCCTTGGTCAGCCGAATCCCATCTCTAGCCATCCCATTCCACACTTATCTAGGTCAGTGGATGACTCCCAATCCCAAGATTTACAAAGGGATGTATCCCATGAAGAAATAAAGGATACTTTGTTCTCATTAAAGGATGACAAGGCTCCAGGCCCCGATGGATTCACCCCCCTTTTCTTCAAGAAAGCTTGGGATGTGGTCGGTTCAGATGTACTTGAAGCTATTAGTAGCTTCTTTGCTGGTGGAAAACTCCTCAAGCAACTAAATACCACCTCCATTACTTTGGTGCCGAAATGTGACAACCCTTCAAAGGTAACAGACTTCAGACCAATATCTTGTGTAAATACTTTGTATAAATGTATCTCCAAGATCCTTGCAAACAGATTAAAGATGGTGGTGGACAACCTTGTTGGTAATTACCAATCCGCATTTATTCCTGGCCGAAGCATGGCAGATAATGTACTTCTTGCTCACGAGCTTCTTCACAAGTACCACTCAAAGCAAAGTAAGATCAATTGCACACTAAAGGTGGATTTGAGCAAGGCATTTGATTCAATTTCTTGGGCCTGCATCCAAGACACTTTGCTGAAGCTTAAGTTTCCTCACAAATTCATTACATGGATCATGGAATGCATCTCAACCCCAGCGTTCTCTCTCTTGATTAATGGCAGCCTTGTTGGATTCTTCAAAGGTGCTAAAGGCCTGCGTCAAGGAGATCCTTTATCTCCTTACCTTTTCGTGTTGATCATGGAGGTTTTCTACAATGTTCTTCAGGAATCAACAAGTACCGGGTTCAGATTTCACTCCAAATGTGCGAGTTTGAACCTCAAAATGCTTAGCTTTGCTGATGACCTCCTTCTCTTCTCTCATGGAGACTTGCAATCCTTGAATTGTTTCTCATTAGCTTTAGACACATTTGGTATTATATCTGGCCTTCATGTCAACCGATCCAAGAGTCATCTCTTCATTTCTGGGCTCCTAGATCCTTCAAAAGAGGACCTTGTTGCTGCTGCCGGCTACCCACTTGGATCCCTTCCAATAAGATACCTTGGAGTTCCTCTTATTTCCTCCAAGCTCTCAATCAAGGATTGCGATCCCTTGCTAAGACGAGTGCAAGCAAGAACAAAGTCTTGGTGCTCCAAGGCCCTCTCTTATGCAGGTAAACTTCTTCTTATCAAGACTGTTTTGTTCTCCTTATCTGTACACTGGTTGTCTATATTCATAGTTCCTAAAGCAGTAATCAGGGAGCTGAACCGATTATGTAGAAATTTCCTATGGTCTGGTAACTCAGTGTCAAAGAAAATGATTCCCATAAGTTGGGAAAAGAAAGTGGAGGTTTGGGAATAACCAAACTAGATATATGGAATAAGGTAGCCATCCTGAAGCATGTCTGGGCTATTGCAAGCAACTCTCATTCCTTATGGAGCACATGGATTCACGCCAATCATATCAAGAATCACAACTTCTGGGCTCTCAAAACTCCATGTTCTTGCTCCTGGATATGGAGGAAGATTCTAAAGTCAAGGGCTTGGGCAGTCAACTTGATCTACAAACGCATCTACAATGGAGACTCAACCTCCCTTTGGTATGACAACTGGCATCCACAAGGCCCCCTCCTCCATCGGTATGGCCAAAGATTGGCATATGACTTTGGTCTCCCTCTTGATGCAAAGGTCTCGGCTATTATTGAGGATGATGCTTGGGACGTTCCTCTATCCATTTCTGCTGATTTACTTGAAGTGTGGGGTAGACTCCATGAGTTACCAAAACCAGATAGTAGCCGTGAAGACAAGACTATTTGGGTTCCATCAAACTCTGACTCATGTGACATCAAGAGTGCATACAACTCACTTGACGCTCCTCGGCCTAAGGTTAGATGGATGAGATTGATATGGTTTTCAGGTAATATACCAAAGCACTCCTTCATATCATGGATGGCCTTTCATGAAAGGCTATTGACAAGAGACAAGCTATCAAGGCTTAGAGTCACTCAAGATACTATATGTGTGTTATGCCGACTTCATGGAGAATCTCACCAGCACCTATTCTTTGAATGTGAGTTCAGCCGTCACATATGGGAAGGTCTTCTAAGGCTTTCTTGTATCTCCAGAATCAATAGGCCATGGAGGGATTTGGTTGATTGGGCTTCGAATGCTTTCGTGGCATCTTCAAAAACTAACTACCTGTTCAAGCTCTCTCTGGGAGTTGCAATTTATAACATATGGGCTGAAAGGAACAGGCGTATCTTCAAAAACAGTTATTAATGGAAGCTTATTTGGTTTCTACCAAAGTTCCCGCGGCCTTAGGCAAGGCGATCCATTGTCGCCTTACCTTTTTGTTCTTGTTATGGAGTTATTTACTATGATCTTGAAGCATAGCACGCAGCAAGGGTTTTCTTTCCATGCCAAGTGCAAGAAACTAGGCATCTCTTCTCTATGCTTCGCTGATGACCTCTTCCTTTTTTCCAAGGCCGATTGCAACTCCATTAATTGCTTCTCTGATGCTTTGTGCAAATTCCAGCTTATTTCAGGTCTCCATGTCAACAAAAGCAAGACATTAATGTATGTTAGTGGTACTGATAGCCAGTTGAAGCAAGCTCTATCCTCTTGCTCGGGTTTCTCTCTTGGCGCTCTACCAGCTACCTACTTGGGGTTGCCATTGGTATCTTCGAAATTGACTCCTACGGAGTGTGAGCCCCTTCTTAACCGGATTGCTGCTACTACTCAAGCTTGGAAGGGACGCCACCTTTCCTATGCTGGCCGCCTCGCCTTGGTGAAATCCGTCCTCTTCTCCATCAAGATTTATTGGTTATCGGCTTTCATGCTCCCAATGAAGGTTTTTTTTTTTTTTTTTGGAAATTAAGAGAGTTCCATTAATGAGCAAAAGGGAAATATGTACAACCAGCAAGTGGGCATACCCACTAAACAGAACAAGGAGCTAGAAGCACCCTACTAAAGGAAAATCAACATGACACGACCAATGGTGGAAATTAGATGAACCTACATAGGAGATCCCATTTCAACATAATCTGCCTATGATAACTGTTGTCCTTAAGGACAAGTGGAAAGCCATTGACTCTGTACGTGACATCTTGAATGATAACCTTACAAATCTCCTCTTCAGGTAGAGCTGCATTTTTGAAGACCCTGCGATTTCTCTCACACCAAATATGGTACACAGCTGCAGATAGAGATAGGCGTCGTAGGAGGTGAAGAGGTGAAGTAGAGCACCATGATCTAGCACTACTTTCAACAATAAGGTTCCAGGGAGGAAAGGGAACTGAGCCATTGAGACCATTCATACCCAAAAGAAAGCTCCATATGTGTTTGCTGTAATCACATTGGAAGAATAGATGGTGGACATTTTCATTGTAATTACGACAAAGAACACATACCGCATTTTGAATGGTGCCCCACCGCAAGAGTTTCTCCTTGGTGAGGAGCGCATTTCGTATCGCAAGCCATGTCACGAACGCGTGCCTTGGAATGTTGAGCGAAAACCAAATTAGCCGAGCCCAAGGAACAGAGGACCGAATGCCTTCCATAGCTTTGTAAGTTGCACTGGTGCTATATTTACCAGACTGAGTGAGTGTCCAAGTGATCCTATCTTCCAAGTCTGACTTAGGTGTTGGAAGATCTTGGAGTCTAGCCCACACTTCAGTCAAGTCAAATGAAGAGGCTATCGGGGGATCCCAAGCATCACCATGTATAACATCTTGAACCAAAGCACTATCAGGAAGACCGGAGTCATAGATCAGTCTCCTACCAAACGTTGGAGCTAGCGGACCCAATGGATGCCAATTATCATCCTTCCAATGAAGGTTATTAGAGAACTTGAAAAGCTTTGCAGAAATTTTCTTTGGAAAGGACCCGACATGAGAAAGAAGATTATTCCCATCAAGTGGGAAATAGCATGCTCACCTTATAAGGAGGGTGGACTTGGTCTCTTCAAGCTACGCACTTGGAACAAAGCTGCCATGTTAAGGTACTGCTGGATGATTACAACCGGAGCACAAAACTTATGGACTAATTGGGTCCACACTAACCTCATCAAGGACCGAAGTTTCTGGGCTATTAACCCTCCATCTCACTCTTCATGGGCTTGGAAGAAAATATTGAAAATAAGACCAACAGCACATGCACTTATTAAGAAGAGGGTTTTCAATGGCCGCTGTACTTCTCTATGGTATGATAACTGGCATCCGGTTGGCCCATTGGTGGTTGCTTAGGGTGAACGACTCATTTATGACTCTGGGCTTCCAGTTAATGCCAAGGTGGAAGCAATTATCTCTGGCAACGTTTGGGATGTGCCCTTATCTAGATCCATGGACCTTATTGAAGCTTGGCAAAGACTTCAAGATCTACCCGGTTTGGACAGTTCAAGAGATGATCAAACAACATGGTTACCATCAAAATCGGGTATGTTTACAATGCTCTCTGCCTACACCTCTCTCCTTGAGGTTAAACCCGACGTTCCTTGGCACTCATTGGTTTGGCACCGCCTACCTATCCCGAAACACTCTTTCCTCTGGTTAGCTATCCATGAAAAGTTGTTAACCAAGGAAAGGTTACTCAAATGGGGAGCTATCAACCAAGCTACTTGTATATTCTGTAGAAGGGATGTGGAGACCCATGACCACCTCTTTTTTGCATGTGTCTACACCAAGAGAATTTGGAAGGATGTTCTCTCTAAAAATTGCATCAGGCTATCTAATAGGTCATGGAAGGATACAATCGACTGGGTGCAATGCAAGGCGGCTGGTAAAGGTTTCTCATCAACCCTTCTCAAGCTTTCTATGGCAGCAGTCATTTACCATATTTGGTGCGAGAGAAATAGAAGGGTCTTCACCAACAACTACCTTCCGCAGGATAACTTAATGACACTTATCATTCGTGATATCAATCTCAAGCTATACTCTGCCAACTTTCCTATCATTGATACGCCCAACAACAGGGAGCTTGCATATCATTGGGAACTTGAGGGGATCATCTCCCACCGTGCACCATAATTTCTTTGTTTTGGGTTTATATTTGTAGTAGCATTGTTCCCCGTAGGGTTGTTTTAATGTAATTTGTTTCATTGTTTAGGTGGGTATGCCCACCTTGGTCTTGTAAAGTAGCTACCTTTACTAATGGAAAACTTACTTACTTTCCAAAAAAAAAAAAAAAACAGTTATCACCCACATGATTGGATCCTTCGCCAAATAAAATTTGAGATACAGCTCAAGTGTGGACTTGACAAAGTGGTTCTCCAAGACTCAAGTTTGAACAGGCAAATTGTTAGCAATTGGGACCTTCATTGGTCTTTATTGTAATCATGTTACAACTTTGAGTAGGTTCTTTTTTTTGTTTTTAGCTTGTTGGAGACTTGTTTAGTCTCCTTGTGGGCATTGCCTTGATTGTACATATCTCCTATCTTTCTCTTCTATTAATGGAATTTACTTAATTTCCAAAAAAAAAAAATTCTCATATTTGGAGATTTCTTTTGAACAAGAATGGTCTTATTGCCTCTACTCCAATCCCCTTGTGGAACCTCATTGTTGACGCCGGTACCTCATGGTGCACCAAATCCACTCTTCACCTCCTAAGAAGGCTTTCTTTGTCCGCAACTGTGTATCACATATGGTGTGAAAGGAATCGTAGAATTTTCAAGAACTCTGCCTTGCCTGAACAAGAGGTGTGTAAGTTTATTATACAGGATATCTCATACAGACTTGCTAGTCGTCAGTTTGTCCTCAGGGACAATGCTTACCATAGGTAGATTGCCTTCAACTGGGACCTTAAGTGTAACTTCACCTAATGTTGGGCTTGGACTTCTATTGTTTGGCTCATTGTATCATGTTTCTCTAGAAAGGAGCTGAATGCTCCTTGTTTTGTATGGTGGGTATGCCCACTTCTTGCTTGTACATGCTTTTCTCTTGCTTTTTCTTCTCAATGGAATCTTTCTTATTTTCCAAAATAAAAAAAAAAGGAATCTTGGCACATTGTAGGTAGAGATACTATAGCAGCAATCAAGAGTTTTTTTTTGCCTCTGGCATGATCCTAAGGCAGTTTAATAACACCATTATCATACTTGTGCCTAAATGCAGCAACCCCACTACTATTGGTGATTACCGGCCTATCTCTTGTGTTAACACTGTGTACAAGTGCATTTCCAAGATCCTGGCTAATAGGCTTCGGAATGTTATTGGAGATCTTGTTGGGGACTACCAAAGCGCCTTCATTCCTAGGAGGCAAATTTCCGACAACATCTTCATTACACAAGACCTCTTGCATAATTATCATCAAAGTTGACATAAGGAAAGCCTTCGACACAGTCAAGTGGGAGGTGATCCCTTCCTTGTTGAAAGCCATGCAGGTTCCAGAGATTTTTATAAAGTGGGTTATGGCATGTATCTCATCCCCTTCCTTCTCCCTTAACATGAATGGCGACTTGGTAGGCTTCTTTAAAGGTTCAAGGGGACTTAGGCAAGGTGACCCTTTATCTCCTTACATCTATGTGCTTGTCATGGAGCTATTTCATGCTCTGTTAGCTAAGAACTCCCCACATGGTTTCCAATTTCACCCAAAATGTGCAAAAGTGGGCCTCAGGGCTCTTTGCTTTGCTGATGACTTGATGGTTTTCTCTAAAGGGGACGTTCATTCCATTAATATTATCTTCTCCAGCCTTGACGAGTTTGGCTCTGTCTTAGGTCTTCAAACTAATAGACTCAAGTCAAAGGTTTTCTTTTGTGGAGTCCCTCTTGATATCTAACAACAAGTCACTAGTGTTCATGAGATTGAAGTGGGCAGCCTACCGGTCAGGTATTTAGGCGTCCCCTTATTATCTTCAAAGCTAAAGGTGTCAGATTGCCAGCCTCTCCTCCTCAAGATTAAAGCAAGGATCCAATCCTGGAAAGCCAGAACCTTGTCGTATGCTAGGAGAGTCCAGCTAGTAAGAGCTATCTTATTTTCCATTGCTATTCATTGGCTTACTACCTTCTTACTCCCAAAGCAGGTACTTTATGAGATTGAAAGGCTATGTAGGAGGTTCATATGGTCTAGGCCGGACTTATCAAAGAAAGTGGTTCCCATCAAATGGAGCTCGGTTTGTGCTCCAAAGGACGAAGGAGGTATCGGTTTGATTGACATTCATGCTTGGAACAAAGCGGCAGTTTCCAAGTACCTTTGGCGTATAGCTACTACTGACCATTCCTTATGGGGTTCTTGGGTGAATGAAATTGCTTTGAAAGGCAGAAGTATTTGGCAAGTTCCAGTTCCCTCCCAACCATCATGGATTTGGCGCAAGATTCTTAGTTTGAGATCCAAAATATTTGATTTCATAAAGATCAAAGTGGGTGATGGCAGAAGCTCCTCCTTGTGGTTTGACAACTGGCATCCATGTGGTTCCTTGTTTGCTAAATACGGCAAGCGGATCATCTATGATTCTGGTCTTTCCAAGGACGCCAAGGTCTCTTCCATAATCCATGATAATGAATGGGATCCTCCAGTGGCACAATCACACCATCTCATTGCTTGGAGTGCTTTGATTCATCTTCCCAAGCCTTGTTCCGAATTACCTGACAAGGTGATGTTGCTCCCTCTTGCTTCCCCTTGTTTTTCCTTGAAAAGTGCTTACTTGGTGTTAAGAACTCGACTCCCTAAGACACCTTGGTCGTGTTTGGTTTGGTACCCGAATCACATCCCCAGGCACACCTTCATTATGTGGCTTGCCTTGCATAACAAGCTTCTTACTTGCGATGTTCTCCAGCATCGTCGCATCTTGAATGCATCCTCATGTGTATTTTGCCGCTCAAGCCGTGAAGATCTCAATCACCTTTTCTTCACTTGTCTTTTCTCCAGCTCCATATGGAGAAGTATCATGCTGCTTAACATCTTGAACAGGGTGCCTGCCTCTTGGGATCTCACTATTGCATGGGCCTTGCATAGCATGGCTGGCAAAAGTATCACCGCATGGTTGAAGAGGACTTCCTTGGCTGCCATGGTATATCATATTTGGCGAGAACGAAACAGGAGAATTTTTCAAAATAAGGCAAGCTCCCAAGACGACTTGCTCCATCTTATCCTTGGGGACATCAAAGGCAAGGCTATGTATCTGAAGCAAGTGATCAAGGACACTCCTAGGAATAGGACCATTTGTTAAAATTGGGGTTTGAATGTTAACCTCTTATGAGTAGCTTTTTGTTTTCACCATGTTAGGGTGGTTTTCTTCCCTCTTGTTTGGCATCTTTTGCCTCCTTGTACCTGAATCTTTATTTACTTTAATATACTTTACTTACCTTTCAAAAAAAAAAAACCCTAAAACTAATTCCAAATTTCGATCGGATAGTTGGCATGGTATCCTCATCCTCATCTGAGAGAACCTGTTTCCCTAGGATAGAAAAGTGCGCCTGGGATACCCCCTGGATCCGCTCTTGGACAAAGCAGCTCCGAGGGAATGAGCAGATTGAATGGGGGCACAAATACCATATGGGAAAGACTTTGTCCTTGTTAAATGTGCCAATCAACTGGGATATGATCCAAGCAGCTTTGCTTTTTTGGGATCCCCAGCTTTCAGTGTTTCGATTCGGGATCAATGAGTTGACTCCCACAATTGAGGAACTTGACCTGTTCCTCCGATTTCGCGACTTAGGAGAACCCGCTAGGCCAAGTCTCAAAGAAAACTACAAGAATGAAGCTTGTGTTTTCTTTGGCCTCTTAAGGGGAGAATTCCAGACCTTAGGAGGTGGCAAATCATTCACGAGGGTCTCAAAAGCATTCCTAGCTGAGAAAATAAGAAACAAAAAGCAGGAAAGACCCTGGGCTTGGTTTGACACCTTCGCCCTTGTGGTTCTATTGCAAATCTTCTTTCCAACTGGGGGAGACACCATTAATTTGGCCCTCATGGAAATTGTGGATCAACTCAGGGCAGGGTACCGAATCATGCCACTGATCCTAGCTCAATTGTTCCATTCCCTCACTTTGTCCAAAAATGGAACCCGGAGGTTTCAAGGGTGCGCTCCCTTTCTCCACATTTGGCTGCAAGACCACCTGATGGTGTCATCACCTATTAGTGCACACTATAGGGTGACCTGTGATAACATCATATGGTTGGCCTGAAGAGAGATCAAACCAGACCTACCTGCTCGTGAGGACTGGTTCAACCACTTTCTCCATCTGAAGGGAGAAACAGACATCCGATGGTGGGGCACATACAACTTCCCCTATACCCTCATCTTGGCTTTCAAGAAAAGAGAGTGCCTTGCCTTGATAGGCCTTACCCATGATGTGCCATACTATCCGATTCGGGTTCTAAGACAGTTTGGGAAGCTGCAAGGAATCCCGATCAAGGACGATGCAAGCGATCTAATTAGTCCACTCACTAAAGGAATGAGGAAACAATTGCTGATAGAATGGAAGACAGTGTGCGTGTACCGGGAGGACATCTTCACCCAATCCCACCTTCGAGATTACGAGCGATGGAAAGCTCGGGAATTCGGCCATGATGGCCCCCCACCTCTTCAGCCTGTCGCTTCAAGCGACATTCCAGTTCCGCCCACACATATAGGGATAGGGTGGCCGAACTGCAGGAGATCCACTCCCGTATCCATTCAGTTTATGTGGATTTGGAACGGGAGAGTAGGCAAGCCAATATGGCCTTGCAACATGAACTGGAATTAGTGCGCAAGTGCGCTGAGGAGGACCGACGTCTGCGGAACAAGCTTCTGCGAGCCTTGAGGAGGCAAGACGTGTCCTCCCACTACGATGATGATCAACCTAGTTAGACTTTAGCTTTGTTGTATTTTGATAAGCATGATAATGTACTATGGGCCATGACGGCTCTTTTTAATTAAGCATGAATTTTCTTTGACTCTGATATGTTGTTCAAACTTAACAAGACAAGAATTTGAAATAAAAGAATTAATTCCCTCCAATAGGGCAACTCGGTCTCCGGCAGACCATCTCTTCAGTAATTGCAACATTCCTGGTCGGTGCGACCACTCAACTCTTTTAATTGCATCTCTCTCATTGAGATCGTGAAAAGCAAGTGTTTAAAACATCCAAGACTTTGAGCTCAGATCACACTCGTCTGTATCTTTTTCAAGATCATTCGGTATAATCTTAGGGCACCGAGACTGCCAACGAGTGAGTCGGATATTTGTGGAGGAGCGTTCTGACATAGCCTACCCCAGTTAGTGACACCAAAGTCGCAGATGATTGAATCAGATATTGGCTGTGGAGCGTCTGGGTACTACTAGCCGAAATCTTAGGGCACCGAAACCGCCGACGGGTGAGTTGGATATTGGTGGAGGAGCGTCTTGGTATAGCTTACCCCAGTTAGTGACACCAAAGCCGTCAATGATTGAATCGGATATTGGCTGCGAAGCGTTCGGATACTACTAGCCGAAATCTTAAGGCACCGAAATCGCCGACGGGTGAGTCGGATATTGGTGGAAGAGCGTCCTGGCATAGCCTACCCCAATTAGTGACACCAAAGCCGCCGATGATTGAATCGGATATTGGCTGCAGAGCATCCGGGTACTACTAGCCGAATCTTTGTATCGCCAAGGCCAACGACGGATGAGTTGGCAACCAGTTAAGGCAACCCTGAGTGCTGTTTTTCAGCCCCCTTTTGGGACCATGCATGGTCCGACCCTGTGATACTGAGCTCAAAAAAATCCCCCTGAATTGAAGGTTCTCTTCCCTGGCCAAGTGGCTAAAATAAATCAGTGATTTAGGGTTCTCTTTCCCAGTTTCTCGAAAGCGACTAAAATAGACCAGTTAAATCGGGTTCTCTTTCACAGTCACTTCCATGTGGCTAAAATAGATCAGTTAAGCAAAATAGGGTTCTCTCTCCCGGTTGCCTATGGGTAGCTAAAATAAATTCGGTCATTAGGGTTCTCTTCCTTGGTCGTCTTAGAACAGCCGAAATAGATCAGTTTTCAAGATTCATTAGGGTTCTCTTTCCCAGTTGCTTGCAGGTGTCTGAAATAGATTCGATCTTCAGGAAAAAAACAGGGTTCTCTCTCCCAGCTGCTTACGGGTAGATAAAATAGATCAGCTTTCAAAAAAAAAATCAGGTTCTCTTCCCTTGCTGCCCTAGAGTAGCTAAAATAGATTAGTTAGTCCAATCACATCAAATGAGAAAAATCAATAAAAACACTAAATAAGCAGATTCAATCAAATAAACTGTGACTAATTCCTGTAAGATTGCACTAATGCCAGTCAATTGTCTCATCAGGTACCAAAATTGCTTCCAGAGGTCCGTACTTGCTAAGATCGAGGAAAAGACTCGATATGGATCAGCCAGGGGAGCAGAAACCGTCAGGGCAACATCCGGCAGAATCTAGCCATGCACAAGCAATCAATAAGATGCAGCAGAGAATCGACAGCATGGGTTCCGTCATCCAGGAGTTAATGGCAGAACTAAGAGAATTGAAGCAAGTCCCCCTAGTAGTGCCGGCCGCCCACCAGCCGCAGCCGCATTTCCCGCCACCAGCAGAGGTGGCACCACCACCGCATCCAGTACATCCCCCTCCCGTGGCACCACCACCAGCTTCGTTCCATATCCCACAGCAAGATCAGTTTTGCCTGCCCATCTGGGGCAGGGCGACGAAGACTGGTATAGAACCCAGGAGGTACAGTTTGAGGAGAAACTGACAGCAGTAAAAGAAGAAAACTGGACAGAAATGGCCAGCCTGAAGGAGCAGGTCAAACAGCTCCAACCCAGTACAGTACAGAGCGAGGCTACTCTGGAAAGTCTTTGCTTCTTCTTTGACATTCAACTCCCGGCTAAATTCAAGTGCCCCGAGTTACACCAGTTTGACGGCATCGGGTGCCCCCTGAACCATTTGAGATCGTACTCATGAGACGTGCCAGTACGCGAAGGAAGAACGACTCATGTTGCAGTTCTTTCAAAAGTCGTTAACTGGGGCGGCTTATTTTTGGTTCTTGAGTCTAGACAAGGCTAAGATGAAAACATGGAATGACCTGGCAGTAGTCTTTATCCAGCAATACCGTCTGAACAGCCAGATCGTACAGACCAGGGCAGAACTACAGAGGTTGGCTAAGAAGATCCAGGAGTCAATGAGAGAATATGACAAGCGCTGGAAGGAATTGGCAACATTGGTACAGCGACCGTTTTTTTTTTTTTTTTGGAAGGTAAGTCCAAAGTGATATATTAAAATAATGATTTGTACAATGATAGATCAAACAAGACAACCCAATGTGCTCCTTAAAGAATCAGGGCACATGACAAGAACACATGAGAGTACACAAGAATACCCAATCGTCATCTTACAAGATCCCAATCTAGATCCCAACTATCAACAAGATGGCGGTGGAGAGGGGAGTCTGGTAGAACCACACGCTTCAAGTTAGCTTTGTCTCTAACATCTAAAGTGATAAGCGACCCCAAATGTTCCCATGGCATATAACAATTCCTGAACACCCTTTTGTTTCTTTCCCTCCATGTGTGGTACACACTTGCTGCAAGAGAGAGCTTGAAAATGAGGATGGCATGTGAGCTATCTAGCTTCAAAGATGCAGCCCATTGCACAACATCCACCCATGAATGGTTTAATCTTGTCACTCCATTACGTTCCAAAACATGGTTCCACACATGGGCACTATAAGTACACTCAAAAAATAAGTGCGAGTGGGACTCATCTTGGGCTCTACAGAACACGCAAGAAGTATTGTTAACAATGCCCCTCTTGTGCAGCCGGTCTTTGGTTAGTAACCTTTGGTTCACCGCCATCCACAATATAAAAGCGTGCTTAGGGATGTGCTTAGAGAACCAAATGAGACCGTACCAAGCCACTTGGCTCCCATGGATATCAAAGTGCTTGTAAGCACTAGAAATGTCAAAAGTACTTGATTTTGAGGGGATCCGCACCACTACATCATCTTGATCAGGTGACGGGTTTGGCAGCTCTTCAAGCCTACTCCAGACTTCAATTAAGTCTGGGGAAGTCTGGAGAAGCTGGTACAGGAGGGTCCCATGTATAACTGGATATTATGTTGCTAACCAAGGCATGATGTGTGAGACTAGAGTCATAGATCAACCGATTACCATACTTACTAAATAGGGGTTCCTTCGGATGCCAATTATCGTACCACAAGGAGGTGCTCAAACCATTATAAATCTTTCTTTTTATTGTGTGAGCCATTCCATACCGCAACTTAAGAATCTTCCTCCATGCCCATGAAGAGTTTGTGGGCACACTTAAAGTCCAGAAGTTCCGGTCTTTAATAAGATACTTGTGTACCCATCTAACCCAAAGGGAGCTGCCAATGACCAGAATTTTCCATATATGCTTCATTGTTGCCGCTTTGTTCCATGTATTCAAGTTAAGCAACCCAAGGCCACCCTCCTTTTTTGGAGCACATATGATTTTCCAGCTTATGGGGTTCATCTTCCGTTTAAGATCAGGTCCCGACCAAAGAAACTTCCTGGAAATCTTTTCCAATTCTGATATAACTCCTTTAGGAATGATAAAAGTAGAGAGCCAATGAACCTTGATAGAAAACAAGACAGCTTTGATGAGAGTTAGCTTACCCGCATAAGAGAGGCAACATCCCTTCCAAGATTGAGCTTTGGACTTAACTTGGTTAATGAGGGGCTCACAATCTTTCCTTGAGAGCTTGGAAGTAAAGAGAGGAAGTCCAAGATACCTAACCGGCAGTTCTCCAAGAGGGATTCCTGAGAAGGAACTAAGCTCAATTTTCATGGCATGGTCCACACCACTGAGATACATGGAACTTTTCTGCTTGTTTAGATGAAGCCCCGTAAGCTGTTGGAACTCATTGAGGGAGTTAAGAACACACTGCAGTGAGGTAATGTCAGCCTTAGAGAAAATAAATGGATCGTCTGCAAAGCATAGCAACTTAAGGCCTATGGCCTCACATCTGTAGTGATACACAAAACCATGAGTAGTGTTCCGCTGTAATATCATGTGAAAAATCTCCATCACCAGCACAAAAAGGTAAGGAGACATAGGATCACCCTGTCGTAACCCTTTAGCTCCCTTAAAGAAACCACAAAGAGTATCATTAATCGTCACTGAGAAAGTTGGAGTAGTCACACACTCCAATATCCAGCTAACAAACTTGTTTGGGAAATGTAAAGCATGCAACATCTCCCTAATGCACTCCCATGAGATCGAATCAAATGCTTTACGGATGTCAACTTTGAGAGCACACTTTTTATGAGGACCATGCAAGTGATAGTTATGCAATAATTCATGGGCAAGAAGCACATTTTCAGAGATACCCCTACCTGGGATGAAAGCTGATTGATAACTTTCAACAATATCACCGATAGATCCTTTGAGCCTATTTGCAATGATTTTCGAAATGCACTTATAAAGGGTATTAACACATGAAATAGGCCTATAGTCAGATACCTTACTTGGGTTGGAGCATTTCGGCACAAGGGAAATAGCTGTGGTGTTCCATTGTTTCAGCAAGGATCCATCTTTGAAAAAGCTTAAAATTGCCTCCAATGTGTCCTCACCCACAATATCCCAGCACCTCTTGAAAAAGTGAGGAGTGAAGCCGTCAGGACCAGGAGCCTTATCATCCTTTAATGAAAAGAGCGTGGCTTTAACTTCTTCATAGGTAACCTCCTCCACAAGCTGACTTTTCTGATCTTGGGAAAGAAATGTGGAGAAGGAAGGCATGCCATCAAGGTGGCAATTCTCAGCCAAGATGTCTTGAAAATGCTTGACTTGTTAACTTGCCATGGCTTCATAGCTTGAGTCCTTCTGAAGTGGAGGTTCTTACCCCTGGCATATCTGATCATTCTCCTTTATTGGTCACGATCTTCACTCCAAGGCAGGAAGGTAAGAAATCTTTTAGATTCTTTAATTTTTGGACCTCTCATCCGGACTTTCCACAGTTGGTTACTGATGCATGGGCAATGGAAGTCACTGGCTCGCCTATGTTCAGAGTAGCTAAGAAACTCCAGAATGTCAAAGCAAAGCTCAAGGAGTGGAGTAAGCAACTTAAGTTTGCTGAGTTATCCTCACAGGTACATGAACTTAGATCCCAACTAAGTGTTGTTCAGAGGAAGCTGCATGATGACCCCAACAATAATCTCGTGTACCAACAAGAAAGAAGTCTTAGACATCAGTTATCCCGATCTCTTTGCTATGAAGAATCACAAATCAGGCAGAAATCAAGGGTACTGTGGTTGGCCGAAGGGGATAGCAACTCACGTTTTTTCCATAATTCCTTGGTCTCCAGAAGGGCAAGGAATCAGATTAACTGCATAATGAATGATGAAGGTATGAAAATAACTGATCCAATTGAAGTTGCTAATCACATTGTTCAGCATTTTCAGGACACATTGGGTACTGGCGTTGCTGGTGCCACCTTGCCAATGCCTTATGGTGGTCAATGCCTTTCGGTTGAACAGAGCCAAAACTTGATGGAGGAGATAACTTGCGAAGAAATAAAATCTACTCTATTCTCCCTGAAGGTTGACAAAGCTCCAGGGCCGGATGGGTTTACTCCGGCGTTCTTCAAGGCTGCTTGGGATATAGTGGGGAATGATGTTCTGGAGGCAGTGCGTAGTTTCTTCAAAGATGGAAAGTTACTCAAACAATGGAATACTACAGCCATTACTCTTGTGCCTAAATGCCAGAATCCAAGTAACGTGAATGACTTTAGGCCTATCTCCTGTGTTAACACGCTCTATAAGTGCATCTCCAAGATCATTGCTAATCGGCTTAAACGGGTTGTGGGTGAGCTTGTGGGTGGATATCAGTCTGCCTTTATTCCTGGGCGAGGAAGTGCGGAGAATGTTCTCCTTACTCATGAATTACTTCATAATTACCACTTGGAGGGGCAGCAAGGCAAGTGTGCTCTTAAGGTTGACCTCCGTAAGGCCTATGATTCAGTTTCATGGAGTAGTATCAAGGCAATGCTCACTGGAATGGGCTTCCCAGATGTCTTTTGTGCATGGATTATGGAATGTATCTCTACTCCTGCGTATTCAATCATGATTAATGGTAGTCTTGTGGGGTTCTTTAAAGGAGCAAGAGGGTTGCGCCAAGGTGATCCCATGTCACCGTATTTGTTTGTGATGATGATGGAGGTGTTCAATAGGATACTTTTGCAGCATGCAACTCAAGGCTTCACCCACCATCCTCGATGTGAAGCCCTTGGCCTGAAACTTCTGTGCTTTGCTGATGACCTCTTCTTGTTCTCTGCAGCTGATACGTCTTCCTTGGATTGCATTTTGAGAGCGCTTGATGAATTCCATGACTTCACAGGCTTACAAGTTAATAAACAGAAGAGTGCTATGTTTCTAACTGGCATTGAAGAAGCCCAAAGGGAAGACTTGAGTTTACATACGGGGTTTCCACTAGGAAGACTACCAGTGACGTACCTTGGGCTGCCTCTCATCTCCTCCAAGCTCTCATCCAGGGATTGTGAGTCACTTGTTAACCACGTGAAGGCAAGAACCCAATCATGGAAAGGGAGATGCCTCTCATATGCAGGTAGGCTTCTTCTTATTAAGTCTGTCCTCTTCTCTATTCAGGTCCACTGGTTATCCACATTTATCATCCCCAAAGGTGTGATTAATGACTTGGAAGGGGTTTGTAGAAAGTTCTTGTGGACAAGGCCGCAGCTTAAACACAAAATGAGTCCCATAAGCTGGAATATTGTCTGCATACCACGCCAGGAGGGGGGCCTTGGGCTATTTAAGCTAAGCCTTTGGAACAAAGCGGCAGTGATGAAGCATACCTGGAGAATTCTGACTTCCCATGATTCCTTGTGGGTTCGATGGGTGCACAAATTCCTTATAAAGGAACGTAACTTCTGGACACTCAACATTCCAGCAAATTGTTCCTGGGCATGGAGAAAGATACTTAGAACAAGGCAAGTTATGTCCCAATTGGTAAAGAAGAGGATCCATAATGGGAAGAGTTCGTCTCTATGGTATGATAATTGGCATCCTGATGGGCCTTTATACATTGCCTATGGACAGCGGTTGATTTATGATTCGGGTCTTCCTAGGCATGCTAAGGTCAGCTCTATAATTACTGAGGAAGAATGGGACCCTCCCCTTGCTGCTTCACCTGATCTACTTGAAGCTTGGGGTAAGCTTGATTTTTTGCCAAAGCCAGTTGCGGATGTGGAGGATGTAATCACATGGACTCCATCTAAATCAGGCTCCTTTGACATTAAGAGTGCCTATAAAAGGCTGGACACTCCTCGCCCCTCATGCACATGGTACGGTTTAGTATGGTTCCCCAAGCACATTCCCAAGCATGCTTTTATTTTATGGTTAGCTATTAACCAAAGATTACTTACATGTGATCGTCTTTATAAACTGGGAATTACCCAACAAGCCACTTGTGTGCTATGCCGGCAAAGGGATGAGTCCCACACACACCTATTCTTTGAGTGTGAGTACACTAAGCACATCTGGAATCATATTCTTCATCTTAATTGCCTCAACAGGGTAAACCGACCTTGGATGGAAACTATTCAATGGGCAGCATCATTGAAAGTGGGCCATGTAAAAGCCCGAGCACTCTTTAAGGTATCTCTTGCGGCGACAGTGTACCATGTTTGGAGGGAAAGGAATAGCAGGATATTCAAGAACAGCTATCTGCCATGGCAAGCCGTGAAATCAAGCATAATATCTGATGTTTGTATCAAGGCAAACACAGAGCGAGTGTACCTACCTGACTCTTCTCTACATAGACAGCTTATCAATAATTGGAGCTTGAGTTGGGAGTTCATGCCATAAGCACTGGTCCTAGTCTTCCCTTGTGTTATGTGATTCTGTTCAGCATAGTGTAGTATGTTCTTGTCAGCCATGTATGGGCTAGTTTGTTGTTTTTTCAACTTGTGTTTTTACTCTTCATTGTAAATATCTTTCTTTAATATATTACTTGGACTTATTTTCCAAAAAAAAAACTTGTGGCCTTCTTCGGTAAAAATACTGGAAATATTATTGAGAGCTCTTCTTGATTTCAATGCATTGTGAAAGAAAGTGGAGTTGCTATCACCTTCTGCCAGCCATTGAACCCTTGATTTTTGCCTGAGTTGAGATTCTTCACATCTTAGCAAGTGATAAAGTTGCTGCCTTAGGGAATTTTGGTGTTGAGCAAGGGTGGTATTTTGGGGATCATCATGCAATTGCTTCTGCACCTGTTCAAGACTTAGCCTTACATGATGGACTTGAGAAGAGACTTGAGCAAATTTCAATCGAGTACTCCATTCCTTGAGCTTAAGCTTGACTGCCTGAAGCTTCTTAGAAATCCGAAACATTGGAGAGCCTAGCACTTCAATTTTCCAAGCCTCCTCAACCAAGGGTAGAAAGTCCTGCCTCTGAACCCAAAAGTTAAAAAATCTAAATGGTTTCTTACCTTGCTTCCAATCAGAGAAAATTGATACCAGTAGTGGGGAGTGATCAGATATGCCCGGATTCATAACTTGCACTTCAGATGGGTACATGGTGTGATGCCATGGTAGATTGACAAGAACACGGTCCAACCTACATGAGATTCGCCTTTGCCCCTCACTTTGATTCGCCCATGTATAAAATAAGCCTTTAGATTTGAGCTCAACAACTCCACATTCATCAATGCATTTCATTAAACTCGTTTGTAATACCACGGTTAATCTGTTTACCACCTAACTTTTCTGAAGCAGATCGAACACAGTTAAAATTACCCACGATTATCCATGGTTGCATAGGTACAAGCAAGGGAAGCTGCCTCCACAATAGCCTCCACTCAGCTGCATCATTCACACCATACACAACTGTGAGATAACAGTTCTCCTGCTTGTTCAGAATCTCAACAAAGCAGTGCACGAACTGATCACTACTATCCACCTTCTTTATCCGGATTTCGTCAGGATTAAACACTATCCAAATACGGCCCTTCAGAGCACTATCATAGTTTGTAACAAGTTCCCAAGTTGGAGCAATCATATCCTTCACAAAACAAGCATTGATTTGTCTGACTTTTGTTTCCACAATAGCTAGTAAACACAATTTATTCGAACTTATCAGATTACGAACTTCCATTTGCTTTTCAGGGCCATTAAGGCCCCTAATGTTCCACATGGCAAAATTGATCATGGGTTGGAGTGGGCATCGTCACCATTACCCCGAACCTTTGTAACAGGTTGTCTATTGGCATGCTTCATGGAAATCTCGTCCACGAGTATCTTCTTCTTCCTCTTATTCTTCTTTCGAGATGAGGACGAAGATGAGTTCACATGTTGGACTTGATTGTCCAACCGAAGATGGACCCGGTTGATCGAGTGGATGGAAAGAAGATGTTCTGGAGCAAATCCGATCAATACCATCTTGAAGTTATCATTGGCAGCATCGGTTTATCACATTTGGAAGGAAAGGAACAGGAGGTGTTTCAAGAATAGTTACTTGCCAGCTCAAGAGGTGAGTAATATTCGGTTTGATGTCCAATCAAGGTTGTTCAACACCAGATTCACAGTCAAGGATACTGACCACAATAGGAAGGTGGTAGAGAATTGGGGTCTCACATCTGCGTTTGAGTTTTCTGGGCTATAGCATCTTGTGTATCTCTTTAATGTATTGTATGATTCTGAGATGGTAGTTTCAAAAAAAATGATTCTGAGATGGTTGGGATTTATAGCCTAGGAAAAGGTTTCTTTTGTATCCCATGGATAAGAGGTGGTTTTGTCTCTTTGGTTACCTTAGTGTGTATAGGGTATCCTTGGTGCTGTCTGAACCTATTGTAATTATTTCTCTCTATTAATATACTTTGGACTTAACTTCCAAAAAAAAAATGTTGGACTTGATTGTCGCTATCGGGCAATTCAAACCTATTAGGCGTAATGGATATGGAACCTTGCTGCATAGATGATTAGAGATGCCGCTCCACAGGTTCTGGAGTTATGCTTGCTTGACAAGTATCACATTGTTCAACATTCGATACCCTGTTGTCGGCCACTACAACATGCTGGTCTTGCTCAACATTTGAATCCATACAGTCGGCCCCTGCAACATGCTAGTGTTGCTGGTTTGGCAGCGACATTGGTTGCTGATGGGAATAGCCCTCTAAGGTGTTACTTGTTTCCCCACCTTCATTACAAATGACCTCCTTCCCTTTACTATTAATGCGATGCCACTGCTGGGATTGAGTTTGGTTCTCACAAATGTCACCTGCATGAGTAGCATTAGCAGCTTCATGGTCTTCGTGGCAAGCATCAACGTTTGCAACAACATCTTGAAACACCCTCCCCATTGGCACCCACTTCTTGGTGTACAGCCACTGTTGTTAGAACAAGAGATGACATCCTTGTTTATTGCATCATTGGGTCAACCTTTCTTCACTTTGCTGCTGGGGCAGAGTACGTCAAACTTCAATGACTTGATCTTGACCGTGGATTGGATTGAAGACGCAGTAAGAGTCGGAAAGATAGATGGCAGTGGGCAAAGTGCTGCACCAAGCGCCAGCAACTGGGCAAGCCAATAGAAGCCAGGGGCAAGAGCCCAGGAAGCAGGAACAGCAAGCGGTCAACTACGTATACCCGGCGCAACCCCACCACTTCTCCCAAGGACCAGAGGCAGTGGCACCCCAAGGGACTAGGCAAGTAGCTTACTAAGGGATAAAAGGATGAGAGAAGAAATGGAAGCCAGGATGAAGCGGGTTTTCACTCCCTTGCCCTATGCACCAGCAGAGTTGCTACCAACTTTGCTAAAGAAAGGGTACGTGCAAATCAAACCCCCGAATCTCAGACTAGTCAATGCCAGAAGTTATAATGCAGCGGAGCGGTGCGAGTACCACTCCGGTGCTCCGGGGCACCACACCAATCGGTGCTGGGATCTAAGGCACGACATCCAGGACCTGATTGATAGTAAGCACATCACGGTTGACCCCCTGGCATCACCCGCACAAACTCCGGCAACCGGCGTGACCACCAATCCTCTCCCAGATCACTCAAAGGCCTCAACCAGCAAGACAGCAAATCAGGTGAGTAGTGATCAGGGCACCGGGCAGTTCGACCCTTCAGTACTGATTGGACAACCAGAGCAGACAGTAAAGGTGCACCTTCAAAGGGGAACCCAATTGACCATAACGACTGTTGTTGGAAGGACTAAGAGGACACTCCACGGGAAGGACTCAAGACTAAGGAGAATACGGATGTCTACATCTGTGCAACCGAGGATGAATCTCAGAACAGTGAAGTCACAGGGCCATGGAACCCAGTGCAATGCAGATGGATCAGTGATTCCCCATCCCCTCCACGCAAAGGAGTAGGCAGTTCCGAAGGACTCTGGTTCCAAGGCGGGCCACAGGACTCGGACGCGTTAGTGGGCAGTTCAAGGGTACCTCCCCAAATGTCTACTGAATGGCCGCCTGAGTATATGTCTGCAACGTCAGAGCCGAATCTGCATTCCCTCACTCCTCACTGATCCACTATCAACTGAATCGAATTTGGAATCCCTCTCCCACGGCACGTCTGGGTGGCCTGGCCTCCCCCATGTCACAGTAGAAGGGGAGCCACCGTCCACTCATGAACTCGCAAACCTACCTGACCCGTATGAGAGCTTAGATGAATCCACCGATGCAGACTCGGGAAACACGTCAACAATGAGGATCCACCCCCAAGAAGAGGATGAGCCACAAATAGTGAGTGTCATCGAGGAAGATGGCGATGATTCCCCTACAGATCTCCCTCTGGTGCATTTCCGCCCATCTAAAGACCAAGAGTTTTTCTACCCCACTCCCATCTTTGACCCCAGCCCTTCAACCCTGAACATTTTCGACATCATGGACTTCCCTCCGCAAGACCCTTTTTCCCTTTCCTTCGAACCGCCATCCTACAATGCGGTACCCCCGCTTTATGCAACCCAACCCTCCTATCGTCAGTTCACCACTGCCGCCACTGAAGCAAAAATCGATCGAATCACCCGATCCGGTCGATACGTAAACACCAACCCCCCACCCGCACCAGAGGAGGGAGCAGAAGCAGAAGCAAAGAGGAAAGAAAAAGGGAAGGAAGCGGCTACGGAATTGCCGCAGACCCTCAAGAGAAAGGGGAAGGCCACAGAAGAGGAAGTCACGGATCTGCACCACAGTTTTTATGCACCTGAGTACGATCTTCTCCAACACTTGAACAAGGTGCCTGCCCAGATCTCCATAATGCGACTCCTGATTGATTCAGAGAAGCACAGGGCAGTACTTATGAAGGTTTTCGGTGGAGCAGTGGTGTCAGTGATCATGGCACCCCAGGCTATCTCCTTTTTCGCAGCAGACCTGCCACTTGAAGGGTGCAACCACACTAAGCAGCTCTATATAATTGTGAAGTGTGCGGATCTCATTGTGAAGCGTGCCATGATCAACAACAGGTCAGCCCTGAACATCTGCCCGATGAGGACATTTCACAGTTTATAGTTGAGCCCTTCAATGATCAAGCCGAGCGGGCACAATGTCCGGGGATTTGACAATGCTCAGAGAGATTCGCTGGGGGAGGTTACCTTAGTGATCGTAATTGAAGACAGGCCCTTCACCATGGATTTCGAGCTCATGGATTTCTTCCTTTAACTTGCTGATTGGGAGACTGTGGCTGCATCAGGCAGGGGCTGTATCTTCCTCACTGCATAGAATGGTCTGATTCATATCGGGCAACGAGCTAATAACAGTGCATGCTGAAGACCACCGGGAGTTTGAGAGGGTTGGAGTACCCTATGTGGACTACGAACTGCCCACCATACTCAATTTCCAAGCTGTGGAGATGGTACAGGTGAACCACATCCCGGAATCTGAAAGGAGGCAGCGACTCCCAAAAAAAAAGAGAGTGAACATGTTTGGCACTGCTGAATGCGTAGACTGGGGACTCAGAGCCGGCGAAGGATTGGGCAAATATAAGCAGGGAATTAAGGCAGCTGTCCAACCTTATGAACAGACCACTGGGTTTGGAACTGGGGTTCAAGCCACAGCCAGAAGACTACTCCCGACTCATTGGGAACCATGCCGAGAGGAAAAGAGCCAAAGCTGAAGGAAGAGACCCTCATTGGCTTATATGCATGCACGAAAACTTGTACCACCGCTTCACTAACATGGAGCGTGAAGCAACTCAAGCCATTGAGAACATAGTTCCCTAAGGGTGGAGAGATGAGTTTCTAGACACCCCTGCCATGGAAGAAGACTACCTGCCAGGCTTGGCTCAGATGCTTTGGGAAGAGCCCCCGTCCCTAGAGATGATCGGAAGTGCAGTAGAGATAGACCCGCTGGCACCTGAGGGGTCATCAGATGACCTACCAGCACTAGTTGCCCTGGAGTTTGTTGACGAGGTCACCATGGCCTTCGCTCCGCCAGACGAACTCTCCATCCCCAAAGGGATACCAATCCACCCCGCCATCGTGATAGAAGTGCCGCCACCTGCTCCTGTTGAAGAATCCAAAGAAGAAGGGCTAGAGTATGTCTACATGATGGAAGGGCGAGACAGCTCAGGGACACCAACCCGCAGGCCAAGGTTGCCTCCTCCACCTCCCTATATCCCACACCCAGGAACTCGCGATGGGCTAAATAGGATGTTCCACAGCATGCTTCAGGTGCTAGGGCTAGTACCCGAAGAAGTGTACCATGCAGCTTATGGCAAATGGGCGCCACCAGCTTACTCTTCTACCATGCCTGGGATACCAACCGAAATACCCATAACCATGGCACCGCCTAGAGTTGACCTAGCCAACGAGGTCACCATTGCCTATATGCCACCCGAGGACGAGATACCGATTGCAATTCCCCTCAGTGGATCATGGGTAAGGGTGTCATCAGACAATGCTCCCCGATCAGAGAGAAGCCAGAAAAAGCAAGTAGCAGGCGCGGCACATGATCCCATCCGCATCTCATCTGACCATAGTGCCAACATGGTGCTGACTGAAGAACTGGGGGTGACAGCTGTCATCACCAAGGAGGACGAGGCACCACTGAAGAACTGGAGCGCTATGCCTTTTGCTATCAACAAAGCGACTATTCCAAAGGGGGTTTCTGTTACCTCTGAAATTTCTGCTGTAGCCACTGAGGAGATTTTCAATGAATATCTGAATGCTTCCTACTACTTGCATTTGTCTAAAAACAAAAATAACAACTTGAGCATCGCAATCTTAGTATCAATCCTGACGCACGCTTGGAAGATCCGAGGCACGGGATAGATAATGAGGTTGCCATAATTGAACAAAAAGAGCAGGGGAAAATAGAAAAGCCAGTTCATATGGCAATAATAAATGAAATGAATGAGCCAGTGTCTAATCCTGAAAACGAGCAAGAACTCGACAAGTCAGATTGGGGCACTTGCCCATCGCAGCAAGAAGATTCAGACATTGTCCTTTGTGAGCAAGATGATGAATCATGGGAGACCTCGCTTGAAATCCAACTCGCATTGGAAAGGCATGAAAAGGGTCCCCAAGCCAACATTGAGGAAACAGAGCCAATTGACATAGGTGAAATAGCACAACCAAGGATCCTTCAAATTGGTAAAAAGCTGTCACAATTATTGAGAAAACAGATGATTGATTTTTTGAAATCTTATTCTGACGTGTTTGCATGGTAATATGAGGATATGCCGGGGTTAGACACGAACTTGGTTGTGCATCGGTTACCGACAAAGTCTGAGGCCATACCCGTGAAACAGAAGCTTGGTGCACGAAGTCGGAATGGGTGTTGAAGATCAAAGAAGCAAGTAACGCACTATCCAGAGTGGTTAGCCAATATCGTGCCGGTTCCCAAGAAAGACGGGAAAGTTAGGACGTGCGTCGACTATAGAGATCTGAATAGAGCAAGTCCGAAGGATGACTTCCCACTGCCGCACATTGATGTACTTGTTCGTGGTCGTGGTGTGCTTGTTCGTGGTTTGTGGTGTGTTTGCTCGTGGTCGTGCATGCTCTGGGCTGTGAGGTCGTCATTGTTCGTGGATGTGAGGAGCAAGGTTCTGGTAAGTTGCAGCAAGGGGTCTGGTAAGGTTCTGGTAAGTTGCAGCAAAGACCTGCCAAGGTTTGTGAGGCAGCAAGGCTCGCTCGCCGGCTCCCGCCGGCGCCCTTCTCTCTCCGGCGGCTCTTGTGGGTGTCTGTGGGCTAACTTGGGAGGCTGTTCCTGGTGTTCGTGAGGCAGTAGGTTCGTGGTTTCTGGTTTTGGTCGTGAGCATCCGATTTTTGGTAGCGGCCATCTGGCTCTGGTCGTGAGCTTCTGGGTCTGGTCGTGAACGTCTGGATCTGGTCCTGTACATCTGGATCTGGTCGTGAGCTTCTGAATCTGGATCTGGTCGTGAGGCTTTCTATTTGTGAGCCTCCAAGATCTGCTCAAGGTTTTGTTCGAAGGTCCTGGTAGAAGGTTTCATGTTCGTGATTATCGTTTTGTGGTTTCATGTTCGTGAGCTTGGTTTTCGGAGTTAAAGACTAAGGTTCAGGGTTCTACGACTTCTGCAAGTTGATTCTGTGGTCGTGGTTTTCTGTGGCCGTGGTTGGGGTTCAAGATCCGTTGGTGTCTGAGGTTTGTGACTGTGCTGCTAGAGAGGGCCTGAGGCGACTGAGTTGTTCGGCAGTGCCTGAGGTATCTGGGGAAGGTGGTTGGACGCAGGGTCCTTGCTATCGAAGGCATTGTCTGCCTGGGGTCCGCGAGTTCAAGGTGATTTGTTCCCTGTTTTCGGATTTCTCATTGTTCGTCTGCTCGGTATCTCATTGTATTCGGATATCTCATTGTTCGTCTGCTCTGTATCCGGTTCTCTTTGGTTTCAGAGACACTGTGTTACGAGTTACGAGTTCAAGGAGATTTGTTCGTCTGCTCGGTATTCGGATATCTCATTGTTCGGAGGATTCTTTGTTCGATGGTCTGAGGTGCATGGAGGGCTGACAGCCAAGGGTGACGAGACGTGGGAGCTGGTCGAGTGTTCTGGACGTGGGTTTCTGTCCGAAGGTTTCCTGGCCGTGGTTTTCTGTCCGTGGTTTCTAGCCGTGGTTTTCTGTCAGTGCCCAAAGGTCTCAGTTCGTGGGTTTCAGCTTGTGGTCGAAGGCTTCTGGTCGAAGGCTTTTGCTTGGTCGAAGATTTCTGGTCGTAGGTTTCTGTCCGTGGTATCAAGCTCAGTTTATGCTTCTTGGCTCTGGGTTTTAAGGTTTCTGGTCTGGGCTCCTGTGGTTTTCCAGCTGCGCATGTTCGAGCTTCGTCGGCTTGGGGTTCAAGATCTGCTCATAGCCAGTGCTGAGGTGGGGTTCTGTTTGTGGTTTATTCTGGCCGTCGTTAGTGACTGTGCGGATCGGCAGTTCAGGGGTGGTTATTAATCTATTCGTAGCTATTATTCTATTTGAATCGAAGGAGCTGATCGGCAGCGCCTGAGTGGTCTTAATCCGTTCGTGGTCATTATTCTGTTCGTGGGGTTTTGTTTCGCGACTTCTGGTTTGAGAAGAAGCAGCTTCGGACTGTTTCGATGGTATAGAGGCTTGCTCTGGAAATCCCGGCAATGGGTTCTTCTGCTGTGTCTATTCCGGCCGAAGTGCCTTTCTCTCCATCCCGGCGGCCTGGTTCTCCAGTTCTGCCTGTTGTCTGTGAGACAATTAATCGGCATGCTATTTCTCTTGAGATCTCTGATCGCTGTTCCTTCCCTCCACTGCCATCTCCTGCTTGTGCGAATTCTGGCCAGACCACCAGCGGGTTTCAAGCTGCCCAGGTTGGCTCTGGCCATCTGAATCAAGTTAGTGCACCAGAGGCTCGTTTTAGTTCTGCCTCTTTGTGTGGCGATGTGGAGAACTCGAGCTCTACCCGAATTGGTAAGGCTTGGTCTGACCTATTTCAAGGCGAGCTGGCGAATAAAGTGAAACTCTCTTACGTTGAGCCAAGGATTATTGAAGGCCGTGTTGTGGTTTCTCCACCTCAGGAGGTGATAAACCAAGGAGTGCACATTTGGAAAGGTTGCCTAGTTGGTTATTTTTTGGACAGAAGTCTCCCACTTAACATTATAAAAAACCTTGCTGCTAAGATGTGGGGCAAGGTTGAAGTGATCAGCATCGAGAATGGGTTTTATATCCTTCGTTTTGCATCCTCTTTGGTTAGAGACAAGGTTCTTAAGCAAGGACCTTGGTACATGGCAGGCAGATTATTGGTCATCAAAGAATGGGAGCCTAACCTAATGCTTGAGAAGTCCCAACTAACGAAAGTTCCAATCTGGGTTAAATTTTTTAATGTGCCATTACAGCTTTGGACTCCAACAGGGCTCAGCATTGTGGCTAGTGGGATTGGCAAGCCTTTATTCCTTGATGAGATGACAGCGAATCGTTCCAAACTAAGTTTTGCTCGAGTTTGTGTGGAAGTGGATACCAAATGTACTTATCCGGACAGAATATATATCCGGCATGAAGACGTTAATATGCCTGAATCAGTAATCACCACTGAGTATGGCTGGAAGCCAGTTAAGTGCAAGGTATGCAATGTGTTTGGTCATGCCGATGCTCGTTGTTCCAGGGTGAGGGCTAGAGAGTGGAGACCAACCGGAAGAGTGTTTTCTACTGTTCATGATGTCTCTGAATTGCCGGAAGGAAGTATCGAGGTGGGGGCTGATCATGAGGCAGGGATTGCTACTACTGAGCAAGAGCGTGTTGGTTTCACTCAACCCCAATGTGAGGTCGGGTCTGACTCTGTTGCACCTGAAGTCGCCCCACCTAGTCCAGATAATATGATGGTGTTGACCGAATCTAGTGATGCCATGCAACAAGCTCCACAAGACGAGCATATTGAACGGTGGAGTACATTGTCCAAAGGCAAGGAAATTCTGGTGGAGAACAGTAGCCCTCCTATAAATATGGAGCAAGGCCAAGGGGCGACTCCTGGGATTCATCTCATGATGCAGTCTACAACTTGTGGAAACCATGCCATCATTGAAACGAATGCAAATCAATTTGAGGCTCTGAATGAGGAATCGAATATGTGCACTAACTCCACCTCCCTCTCAAAGAAGCAACGTAAGAAAATCAGGAAAAGACTATTGGTGGACGAGATTGCAATGAAGGAAGCTAGGAATGCAAAAATTCCAATCACCATTGGATCAGGTAGTACCTGTGAGGGTCCTAATGATCACTTGTTCTCCTTATGATCAGGTTTGCTACATGGAATATAAGGGGTCTAAATGATCCCTCCAAGCAACGGGAAGTCAAGAATCTCTTAACCTCTCAAAAATTAAACATGTTGTGCCTCGTGGAGACGAAAGTTAGAAGGGTGAATGCTGCCTATATCAAAAATATCATATGCCCTCACTGGAGTTGTCTCACAAACTATGATCATGCTTTGAAGGGACGCATATGGATCTGTTATGACCCCACGATTATCTCTATTTCTAAGGTCTATGAATCTCACCAAATTATCCATTGCTGGATTGAATTTCAGGTCCCAGGCAAATCAGCTTACATATCTTTTATTTACGATGATAATGATGCATTGGAAAGGAAAGCACTTTGGAGAAGCTTGAGGCTTTGTTATGTGGACAGGCCGTGGCTTCTTGTTGGTGATTTTAATTGTGTTAGGAAGGATTCTGAGAAGGTGGGAGGTAAGAAATTAAACTCAGTTGCTACCCAAGAATTCAATTCGTGTATAAAGGATTGCTATTTGCTTGAAATGAACTACAAAGGTTTCTCCCTCACCTGGAGCAATATGATTGATGGTCATAGGCGTATCTCATGCAAATTGGACCGGGTTTTGGTTAATATGGCTTGGATTAATCAGTTCACCCATTCTGAAGTTGAATTTCTGCCACCAGGAATCTCTGATCATAGTCCCGTTTTGGTCACACTTGAACCTGAAGTGCTGAAGCTCAATAGACCATTTAAGTTTTTTAACTTTTGGGCCACGAGTGAAGACTTTCTTCCTTTGGTTGTTGATGTGTGGAGGGTCTCAATTGTAGGCAAGCCCATGTTCCAGCTTACTTCCAAACTCAAGATCCTCAAAGTACGCTTGAAAGAATGGAGCATGAAGAAAGAATTCTCTCTTGCTACTGTCAAAGCCATTGAAGTTAGGGGCAAACTGGAGCAGTGTCAGAAGGCATTACAAGTTCATGCTGCAGATCCCCACTTGCCTACCATAGAAGGGAAGTTGAGAAGAGACCTTGCAGAACTACTAAGAGTTGAGGAAGCCCAATACAAGCAGAAATCTAGAATACAATGGTTGAAGGAGGGTGATCAAAATTCTAAATTCTTCTTTAACTCCATGATGTTCAGAAGATCTCATAATTCCATTACCAAGTTGAATGACACCAATGGAAGAGAAATCTCAGACCAAGTTCAGTTAAAGCAGCATATTGTCTCCCATTACTGTAATTTGTTGGGTGGAGGGGATGGGTCTCTGGATCCCTTCGAAGTTGAGTTTGACAACTTCCTGGCCCCTGACCAAATTCAAGCGTTACAATCAGATATCACTGATGAAGAGATCAAGTCAACAATGTTTATGCTCAAGGATGAGAAGGCGCCAGGTCCTGATGGATTTACCTCGGGTTTCTTTAAGAAGGCTTGGGATATAGTCGGGAATGATGTCACAACGGCCATTAAATCTTTCTTCTCTTCTGGGCGGTTACTTAAGCAGGTGAACCACTCTAGCATCAGCCTTGTTCCCAAAAAAGGTAAGCCTTCCACGATCTCTGATTATCGTCCCATCTCGTGTGTCAACACCATATATAAATGCATCTCAAAAATCTTAGCCAACAGATTCAAGGCCGTTTTGGGACATTTGGTAGGCATGCATCAGTCAGCGTTCATACCTGGTCGAAGGATGGTTGATAATATCTTGATAACACATGAACTGTTTAGAAACTACCACCTTAACAAAGGAACTCCAAGGTGTGCTCTTAAGATCGACATCAAAAGGGCTTTTGATTCCATTGATTGGAGTTGTGTTGAAAAGGTTTTGAAAGGCTTTAGATTCCCCTCTCGTTTTATCTCTTGGGTTATGGAATGTGTTACTACTCCGTCCTATTCGATTATGATTAATGGCAGTATGGAGGGCTTCTTCAAAGGGGGCAAGGGCCTTAGACAAGGAGACCCTATTTCTCCGTACCTGTTTGTGTTGGTTATGGAATTATTTGATAAGGTTTTGAAGGACAAGACAGCTGTTAATTTCAGGCCTCATCCTAAATGCTCCCAGCCTTCTATCAAGCAACTGTGCTTTGCAGATGATCTTTTTGTCTTCGCTCATGGGGACATTAACTCTATCTTATGTGTTTCTTCTGCTCTCACCCACTTTGGCAGGTTATCTGGCTTGATTGTCAATAAAGAAAAGAGTGCGGTTTTCATGTCAGGTATATCTGAGCATGTGAAGGGTGAAATACTGCAGGTTCTGGGGTTCAATGAAGGGCATATTCCTGTGAAATACCTAGGATTGCCTCTTATATCTACTCGTCTGACTGCCAGAGATTGTGATCCTCTCATTCAAAGACTTATTGCTAAGACCCAATCTTGGCAAGGACGGTTTTTATCCTATGCAGGTCGCCTTTTGTTGGTCAAGTCAGTCTTGTTCTCTCTTGCAGTTTTCCGGATGTCTGTCTATATTTTGCCCAAGGAAGTACTATACAAGATGGAGAAAATTTGCAGGCATTTCTTATGGGCTGGATGTAGTCAAGAAGCCAAGATATGTAAGGTTAAGTGGGATCAAGTTTGCTCTCCTATTGACAGAGGTGGTCTTGGTGTCTTGAATCTTCATCTTTGGAATAAGTGTGCAGTCCTACGACAAGCTTGGCTAGTGGGCAGCAAGGCAGATAACCTTTGGGTATCATGGGTCAAGACCAATTTACTTAGAGGAAGGAATTTTTGGAGTATTCCAGTCCCCTCCACGGCTTCTTGGGTGTGGAGGAAAACGCTTAGGCAAAGGGATACTGCTTCCAGGTTCATAAAGCATATAGTCAACAATGGGAGGAACACCTCAATATGGTACGATAATTGGCATCCTCTTAGCCCTTTGGCCCCCCAGGTATGGTAGGAGATTTTTTTTGGAAGGTGAGTCCAAAGTAGATTAATAATGAAAGATATGTACAATGAAGACCAGCCAAGACATAGGCTCCCTATTAAAGGGAGTGCCTATGTAAACAAACAAGAGAACAAGAACAAAGGTGCAAAAGCACTACATAAAGGTAGGAGATATCTCCCAATTGAGAAAGAAAAGTCTATTTAAGCTATTGTTCTCAACAACTTCTGAAGTATGGCCGAACTTCATTTTGGTATCCATGATAATAGCCTTCAAGAGTAGATCAGTTGGAGTGGCCTTATTTTGAAAGAGTCTTGCATTCCTTTCTCTCCAGGTATGGTAGGAGATTGATTTATGATTCAGGATTATCTGATGATGCTTTGGCCCATGAGCTTCTAACCAATGCCGATTGGGATAGCCCTATTGCTACTTCATTAGATTTGATTGAGGTATGGGCGAGGTTACCAAACCTCCCAAGGCCTAACCCAGATATGGACGACAGGATCATTTGGACTCCCTCTCCCACTGGAATCTACAGCACCAGCAGCACCTATAAAGCCTTGGAGACTAGTCGGCCTTCCGTTGCTTGGGCGAGATTGGTTTGGTTCTCAACCAACATCCCTAAGCATTCCTTTGTGACATGGCTTGCAATTAGGAGAGCTCTCTTGACTAAAGACAGGCTCATCAGGTGGGGTATCATACATAATGCGGTATGTGTCTTTTGTCGCAAGCATAATGAAACCATTGAACACCTTTTCTTCCAGTGTGACTATGGTAGGCATGTTTGGAGAACTCTTATGCACAGGAATGGTCTTAACATTATGAATCCTATTCTCTCTTGGGACCTCATGGTTGCGAATGGTGCTCGAGCATGGTGCTCTAAATCTCCCTTACACCTTCTAAGGCACTTGTCCTTTGCTGCAGCTGTGTATCACATATGGTGTGAGAGAAACCGAAGGGTTTTTAAGAATTCTGCCTTGCCTGAAGAGGAGATTTGTAAGTTCATATACCAAGACATTCACTACAGAGTGGCAGGTAGTCCATTAGTGCTTAGTGACAACAGTTATCATAGGCAGGTTATGCAGACATGGGATCTAAAGTGTACTTTTATCTAAGGATGGGGGTCTTCTTTACTATTAGTTCCTCATAGACTTGATTGTATTGTGTTCACTATAATTTGAGCGTGGCTGCTCCTTGTTGTGCTTGGTGGGTATGCCCACTTCCTGCTTTGTACATACTGTCTTTTATTTAATCGTACCATCTTATTTTCCAAAAAAAAAAAAGAGACAATATGGCAACACATTTGATGTTCTCTTTCATGGATGGCTTCTCTGGTTACAACTAGATGAGGATGACACCTGAAGATATGGAGAAGACATCCTTTATCACTCACTGGGGCACCTACTGCTACCGCGTGATGTCGTTCAGACTAAAGAACGCGAGCACTACCTACCAGCGTGCAATGACCCTGTTGTTCCACGACATGATGCACAAGGAGATGAAAGTGTATGTGGACGACATGATAGCAAAGTCAAAGGAAGAAGATGACCACTTGGTAAACCTTGGAAAGATGTTCGACAGACTCAGAGAGCACAAGCTCCGGCTTAACCCAAATAAGTGCGTGTTTGGAGTTACTTCAGGGAAGTTGCTCGGATTCATAGTGGGCAAGCGAGGGATCGAGGTTGACCCCGTCAAGACCAAGGCAATTCTGGAGATGCCTCCCCCATCGACAGAAAAGGAAGTAAGAGGATTCTTGGGCAAGCTACAGTACATTAGTCGGTTCATCGCACAGATGACTCCTGTGTGTGAGCCTATATTCAAGCTTTTGGAGAAAGATAAACCTGTGGTTTGGAATGAAGACTGCCAAGTGGTGTTTGATAAGATCAAGGCTTATCTAATGAGCCCGCCGACATTGGTCCCGCCAGTCCTGTGACGACCCTTGATTATGTATCTGACAGTCTCAGAGACGGCTGTAGGGTGTGTGTTAGGGCAACATATGAGAAAGGAAGGAAAGAACAAGCGATCTACTACTTGAGCAAGAAATTTACCAACTTTGAAGTCAGGTACACAGCGCTTGAAAAGACGTGTTGCGCCTTGGTCTGGGCAGCTCAGAAGCTTCGGCATTACTTACTAAGTCACACAGTCTTATTTATCTTGAATCTGGATCCGTTGAAGTACATCTTTGAGAAGCCGATCTCCACTAGTAGGGTTGCCAGATGGCAAGTCCTTTTGTCCGAGTACGACATTGTGTATACAACTAGAAAAGTAATAAAAGGACAAGCTGTAGTAGATCACCTGGCAGAACATCCCCTACTGGATTACCAACCACTTCTGACTCACTTCCCAGACAAAGATGTGATGTGTACAGAATCAGCAGAAGAGACGAAGGAAACCAAGTGGCAGATGTTCTTTGATGGGGCAGTCAATGTAAATGGAAAGGGGATCGGAGCAATGCTAATCTCCCCCAACGGTGTTCATCACCTGATAGCAGCGAAACTCCTGTTTGATTACACCAGCAACATGGCCGAATATGAAGCGTGCGTGTTAGGCTTGCGAGGAGCAATTGAGATGCACATACCCGAACTGAAGGTATTCGGTGATTCTAGTCTTATCATCTACCAAGTGATGGGAGATTGGAAGACCAAAGATGTGAAGTTGGTACCATACCAAGAACTGGTCAAGGAATTAGAAGAGCAATTCGAGAGTGTGACATTCGATTACATGCCACGGGACGAGAATCGATTTGCAGATGCGCTAGCCACACTGGCATCAATGGCCACCATCACAGATGACGCTTGGGTACAACCACTGGAGATAGAAATTCGGCACTATCCTGTCTACTGCTTCAGTATTGAGAAAAGTGCACCCGAAGAAGAGCCTTGGTATGCAGACATCGAGAGATACATAAAGGACAGAATCCTGCCAGAAGGTGCCTCAGCTGCAGAAAAGTGAACTATTCAGAGGTTGGCAGGGAAATACTTCTACAGTGGAGGTAGACTGTACAAGAAGTCATACAATGACTCTTTACTACTGTGTGTCAGAGAAGGTGAGGCACAGAAGCTGATTGAGGAAGTCCACGGAGGGCTGTGCGACGCACACATGAACGGGCATATGCTAGCGAGGAAGATTTTAAGGATGGGCTATTATTGGATGACCATGGAAGCAGATTGCTACGCTCATGTCAAAAAATGCCAGTTGTGCCAGATTTACGCCGACAACATCCATGCATCACCGAATACATTGTACTCGATGACATCACCTTGGCCGTTCGCCATCTGGGGGATCGATATGATTGGCTAGGTTCATCCAAAGGCTTTGAATGGGCATCGGTTTATCTTAGTGGCAATTGATTTCTTTACCAAGTGGGTAAAGGCCATGTCCTTTCTAGATGTCAAGAAATCTCATGTGCTCAAGTTCATCAGGAACAATATAGTCTGTCGTTACGGAGTACCGGAAGCGATCAACACTGACAATGCAAAGAACTTGAACAATAAGGACACGGAAAAGATGTGTGGGGATCTAAAGATCAGACATTTGAACTCCACTGCGTACTGGCCCAAGATGATTGGAGCAGTGGAGGCTGCCAATAAAAATCTGAAGAAGATACTTGAGAAAATGGTAGTCACCTACAAAGACTGGCACGAGAAGTTACCTTATGCGTTGCACGCCTATCGGACGTCGATCAGAACATCGACCGGGGCAACCCCGTTCTCCTTGGTATATGGAATGGAAGCAGTCCTCCCCGTGGAAGTACAGATTCCGTCATTCAGGATTCTGAAGGAAGCTGAGATCAGTGGCGTCGAATGGGAAGAATCCAACCAGTTGCAACTATTTTTTTTTTTTGGAAAATAAGAAAGATTCCATTCAAGAAGAAAAAGCAAGAGAAGAACATGTACAAGCAAAGAGTGGGCATACCCACCGAACAAAGTAAGGAGCAACCAGCACCTTACTAGGGAAACATGATACAGTCAAGCCAACAAAAGAAGTCAAAGCCGTGGGTGGAAACAGTGGAAGTTTTGCTAGGAGTATTGATGCACCCTAGATTTTCCTTTATTCTATGGATGTTGATGCACCAAAGATTACTAACCAAGGATAGGCTTGCCAAATGGGGCGTCATTCAGCAATGTGCTTGTGTCCTATGTAGAGAGCATGATGAAGACTCCAACCACTTTTACTTTGAATGTACCTACAGTAACAAAGTTTGGCAGCAGGTATTGGTATGGAATGGCTTTAGTAACCAAGCAAAACCGTGGGTGGAAACAGTGGAATGGGCTGGAATTCAGTTTGTCGACACTAACCCATTATCCCCCATCTTTAAGGTCTCTCTTGCAACGGTAGTGTACCTCATTTGGAGTGAAAGAAATAGAAGAGTTTTTAAAAATAGTTACCTACCTCTAGAAGATGTCCTTCATCATATTCGATGGGCTATACAAGCTAGACTCTCAGACAAGGACCATATGATAAAAGACACCCCAAGGACTAGACAGGTGGTTAGCAATTGGGGGCTCAACTGGAAGTTCTGCTAGGAGTATTGCCTCTCTTGTTGGATGGTCGGCTTCCACTTTTTTCTCTACCTCCTTTTTCTTTTGTCTTGTGGACATTAGTAGTCCTGTGTCCTTATTGATGTACTTTGCTTATCTCTGTATTGTTGGGTTGCTACTCATGTGCGTCTCTGTGACGTTAGTTGAGCTGTCATTGTAAATATCTCTTTATTAATGCATTTTGGACTTACTTTCCAAAACAAAAGAAGTCAAAGCCTAGCATTAAATGAAGTTACATTTAAGATCCCAGTTCAGGACGATCTGCCTATGATAAGCAGTGTCGCTGAGGACAAACTGACGACTAGCAAGTTTGTATGAGATGTCCTGTGTAATAAACTTACACACCTCTTCTTCAGGCAAGGCCGAGTTCTTAAAGACTCTACGGTTCCTTTCACACCATATGTGATACACAGCTGTGGACAAAGAAAGCCTTCTTAGGAGATGAAGAGTGGATTTGGTGCACCATGAGTTACCGGCCTCAACAATGAGGTTCCACGAGGGGATGGGAGTAGAGGCATTAAGACCATTCTTGTTCAAGAGAACTCTCCAAATATGAGAGCTGTAGTCGCATTGGAAGTAAAGGTGGGAGATTGATTCATTACCTTTACGGCAAAGCACACACACCGCATTTTGAATGGTACCCCATCTGAGAAGTCTGTCCTTAGTGAGAAGTGCGATCCTTATGGCAAGCCATGTCACAAACGCATGCCTGGGAATATTGCATGAAAACCAGACTAACCTGGCCCAAGGAAGAGATGGTCGGCTAGCTTCCAAAGCTTTGTAGGTGGCACTAATATTGAAAAATCCAGTGTGAGAACGGGTCCAAATGACCCTATCCTCTATGTTTGGTCCGGTTCTAGCTCTGACACGAAGATTTGCAAGGTACGTTGGGAACATATTTGCTCTCCTACTTCCCAGGGGGGGCTTGGGATCCTGAATCTTCATGTCTGGAACAAGTGCGCTGTTATGAGGCAGGCTTGGCTTCTTGTTAGTAGAGCTAACAACCTTTGGGTGGAGTGGGTTATAAAATTCTTGCTAAGAGGGCGGAACTTTTGGGCCATCAAGGTACCGTCTACATCTTCTTGGGTGTGGAGGAAGCTCCTTAAAAGCAGGCCAGAAATGATCAATCTTATCCATTACAAGGTCAAGAATGGGAGACATACCTCTCTTTGGTATGACAACTGGCACCCCCTTGGTCCTCTTGTCCCAAGGTTTGGATCCCGCTTGATCTATGATTCCGGCCTTCCTTCTTCTGCCTTGGTGGCCTCTATTATCTCCAATGGCAGCTGGGACGTTCCTGTAGCAGTGTCTCCAGACCTTCTGGAAATTTGGAGCAAGCTGGAGCTCTTGCCTGACCCCATCCTAGGTGAGACTGATCTTGTTCATTGGGTGCCATCGCCTTCTGGTTTATTTGATATCAGGAGTACCTACAAAGCATTGGACCGCGTTAGACCTTCTATTTCATGGTGGGAGCTTGTCTGGCCTACCATTTATATCCCTCGACACGCTTTCATCCTTTGGTTAGCTTTTCTTGGGGCATTGCTAACTAAGGATAGACTTGCCAAGTGGGGCCTCATACCTAACACTTCGTGTGTTCTCTGTCGTTTGCATGTTGAGACTATCGAACACCTGTTCTTTGAATGCAATTATAGTGCAATCATATGGAAAGGTCTTCTGCAACGTAACTGCTTGAGTCGAAGCCTTGCAACGTGGAGAGATATCACTACTAGGGGCTCATCAAGGTGGAAGGGCAAAGACCCAATTAATGTGATGAGAAGATTGTCACTTGCAGCGGCCGTTTACCACATATGGGCTGAGAGAAACAGGCGGGTCTTTAAGAACTCTTATCTCCCATCCTCAAAGGTACTAAGCTTCATATCTCTGGACATCTCTGCTCGCGTCACAGGTCTAGTCCTCCTTGCTCCTGATACTGATTTACATAGGCAGGTTGCGGCTCACTGGGGCGTCTCATGGACCTTTACATAGGCACCTATTTGCCTTGTGCTACAGCGCTGTTTCTTCTTGTGCTCTTGTTTCTTTGGGGCTCGTTCCTTCGCTGCCATCCATGGCCTTTTGTGCTTTTTTTTTCGATGTATCTCTTGCTATCTGTCTCTCTTGTTTAGTTTGACAGTTTTTTGTTCCTTTTAGGGTCGTCTGGTTTTGGTGGGTATACCCACTGTTTGGCCTTGTAATGCCTCCCTTCTCTAAGGGGATTTGGTTGGTCTCAACCTGTTCGGGCATCTCATTGTATATTTCTCTTTCTCATTAATACACTTGGACTTATCTTCCAAAAAAAAAAAAAGATCCTGAAGCCTTGCCCAAACGTCAATCAGATCCAAGGAAGTAGCAATGGGGGGTCCCATTCATCACTGTTGATAAGGTCTTGAACCAAAGCATCGTCTGGATACCCTGAATCATAAATCAATCTCCTGCCAAATCTTGCAGCTAAAGGACCAAGAGGATGCCAATGATCATACCAGATTGAAGTACTTCTCCCGTTGTTGATTATGTGCTTTGTATATCTGGACACAATATCTCTTTGCTTAAGAGTTTTCCTCCACACCCAAGAAGCCGTGGAAGGGATTGGTACAGTCCAAAAGTTTCTTCCACGAAGAAGATTGCTATTAACCCAAGAAACCCAAAGATTGGCAACCTTGCTTCCCACAAGCCATGCTTGTCTTAACACGGCACACTTATTCCATAGGTGGAGATTCAAGACCCCCAAACCTCCTTGGTCAATGGGAGAACATACATGGTCCCATCTAACCTTAGAGATCTTAGCATCTTGGGCAGTTCCAGACCATAAGAAGTGCCTGCAAATTTTCTCCATCTTGTAGATTACTTCCTTGGGAAGAATGTAAACAGACATCCAATAAACCGCAATGGAGAACAGGACTGACTTAACCAGCAGTAGGCGACCTGCATATGACAAATGCCTACCTTGCTAGGATTAAGTACGGGTTGTAAGCTTTTGGAGAAGTGGATCACAATCACTAGCAGTCAAACGAGTAGAAATGAGAGGCAACCCTAGATACTTTACAGGAATATGACATTCCTTGAAACCCAGAATCCACAAAATATCACACTTCACACTATCAGTAATGCCTGCCATGAACACATCACTTTTCTCCTTATTAACAATCAAGCCTGATAACCTGCCAAATAGGGTAAGAGCCGTGGAGACACAATTAATGGAGTTAATGTCCCCATGAGGGAATACGAAAAGGTCATCCGCGAAGCACAATTGCTTGATAGACGGCTCAAAGCATTTGGGATGGGGCCGGAAATTCACAGCAGTCTTATCCTTCAAAACCTTGTCAAACAGCTCCATAACTAGGACAAATAAGTATGGAGAGATAGGATCACCTTGTCTGAGGCCCTTACCCCCTTGAAGAAACCCTCTAGACTACCATTAATCATAACCGAAAACGAAGTGGTAGAGACACATTCCATGACCCAAGAGATGAACTGAGGAGGAAACTTGAAACCTTTGAGGACCTCTTCAACACAATGCCAATCAATAGAATCAAAAGCTTTCTTAATATCAATCTTGAGAGCGCACCTGGGAGTACCTTTATTGAGATGGTAGCTTCTGAATAGCTCATGGGTTAACAGGATATTGTCCGCCATCCTTCTATCTAGAATGAAGGCCGACTGGTGCATGCCAACTAAGGGTGTAATTACAGTTTTAATCCTGTTAGCTAAGATCTTTGAAAGGCATTTGTAGATGGTGTTAACACATGAAATAGGCCGATAATTAGATATCGTTAAAGGCTTACCCTTCTTAGGAACAAGACTGATAATGGAGTGATTCACCTGGTTCAGAAGTCTTCTTGAGTAGAAGAAGGATTTAATGGCATCCGTGACATCTTTCCCAACAAGGTCCCAAGCTTTCTTGAAGAATGCAGGAGTGAAGCCATCAGGGCCAGGGGCCTTATCATCCTTAAGTGAGAACATTGTGGTCTTGATCTAATCATCCATGACGATAGCTTGCAACATTTGAATCTGATCATGACTAAGAAACTGGTCAAAATTAGCCTCAAAGGGCTCAAGGGACATATCCTTCTCACCCAACAAACTAGAAAAGTGAGAAACAATGTGCTGCCTTATCTGGGTTTGGTCAGTAATCTCCCTTCCATTATTGTCCAGCAATTTGGATATGGAGTTGTAGGAACGTCTGAAAATAACAGAGTTAAAGAAGAGCTTAGTACTCTGATCTCCTTCTTTCATCCACTGAATTCTGGATTTCTGCCGGTATTGAGCTTCCTCAACTCGCAAGAGACCTGCCAAGTCCTTTTTGAGCTTCCCTTCTTCCATGGAGGAGAGGTGAGCATCTAAAGGGTTAGTATGCAGAGCCTTCTGACAAAGCTCAAGTTTGTCCCGAACATCCACAACTTTGATTGAAACTTGGGCAAATTGCTTCTGCCTACTCCATTCTTTCAATCTGAGTTTTAACTTCTTAAGCTTGGAGCTAAGTTGAAACATGGGTTTACCAGCAACTGACATTCTCCATACATCAGCAACCAAAGGTAGGAAATCATCAGTGGATGTCCAGAAGTTAAAGAACTTGAAAGGTCTATTGCTCTTCAGCATAGTCAACTGAAACAAGAACAGGACTGTGGTCAGAGATTCCAGGAGGTAAAAAATCAATCTCAGAATGGTTGAATTGGTTGATCCAAGCAATATTAACAAGAACACGATCCAATTTACAAGAAATACGCCTTTGACCGGCACTCATTTTGCTCCAAGTGTGCACTAATCCTTTATAGTTCATTTCAATCAGAAAGCAGTCCCTGATGCATGAGTTGAAGTCCTGAGTAGCAACCATGTTTATTTTCTTACCTCCAACTTTTTCAGAATCCTTTCTAACACAATTAAAATCCCCGATCAGTAACCAAGGACTGTCCATAGAGCAGAGGCACAAGCTTCTCCAAAGATCCCTCCGAACCGTAGCATCATTATCCCCATAGACGAATGATATGTAAGATGTTTTTTCCAGTGGCCACAAACTCAACCCAGCAATGAATAAGTTGGTGTGATTCAAAAACTTTCCGAACATAAATAGCCAAGGGGTCATAGCAAAGCCAAATACGCCCTTTCAAAGCATGATCATAGTTTGTAATACAGGTCCAAGTTGGGCATATTAATCTTTGAACATAGTCAGCATTGACTCTTCAAACTTTCGTCTCCACAAGACATAGCATGTTAAGCCTTTGAGAAGCTAAGAGATTTATAACTTCTCGTTGCTTAGAGGGATCATTTAGACCCCTAATGTTCCATGTTGCAAGCTTGATAATGGGGGGGGGGGGGGGGGGGGGGGGGGGCAGGAGAACATTAGGACCACTACAGGAAACACCTGATTTGGAAGAGAGAGACGAGTTTGAGTTTGCGTTCTTGGCCTCCTTCATTTTTTTTTTTTGGGAAGATAAGTAAGTGATTGATTCCAGAATAAAAGCTACAAAGGATATACAATGGCTTCACCACCAAAAGGAAGCAAGAAGCTGACCAGCAGCAGCAAAAATGACAACATTAGAAATGCTACTACAAATAGAAACCCAAGACAATGTAATTACGATGCACGGTTGGAGATGATCCCCTCAAGTCCCCAATAAGATGCAAGCTCCCTGTTCTTGGGCGTATCAGTGATAGTAAAGTTGGTAGAAAATAGCTTGAGATTGATATCGCGAATGATGAGGGTCACTAAGTTATCCTGCGGAAGATAGTTGTTGGTGAAGACCCTTCTATTTCTCTCACACCAAATATGGTAAATGACTATGGCAGAAAGTTTGAGAAGGGTTGATGAGAAACCTTTACCAGCCGCCTTGTGTTGCACCTAGGCAATTGTGTCCTTCCATGACCTATTAGATATCCTGATGCAATTTTTGGAGAGTAAATCCTTCCAAATTCTCTTGGTGTAGACACAAGCGAAAAAGAGGTGGTCATGGGTCTCCACATCCCTTCTACAGAACATACAAGTAGCTTGGTTGATAGCTCCCCATTTGATCAACCTTTCTTTAGTTAGTAACTTTTCATGGATAGCTAACCAGAGGAGGAAAGAATGTTTCGGGATAGGTAGGTGGTGCCAAACCAATGAGTGCCAAGAAACCTCCGGTTTAACCTCAAGAAGGGAGGTGTAAGCAGAGAGCATTGTAAACATACCCAATTTTGATGGTAACCATGTTGTTTGGTCTTCTCTTGAGCTGTCCAAACCAGGTAGTTCATGAAGTCTTTGCCAAGCTTCAATAAGGTCCATGGATCTAGATAGGGGCACATCCCAATCATTGTCGGTGATAATTGCTTCCACTTTTGCATTTACTGGAAGGCCGGAGTCATAAATGAGTCTTTCGCCATATGCGACCACCAATGGACCACCAATGGGCCAACCGGATGCCAGTTATCATACCATAGAGAAGTACAACAGCCATTGAAAACCCTCTTCTTGATCAGTGCACTTGCTGTTGGTCTTATTTTCAATATTTTCTTCCAAGCCCATGAAGAGTTAGATGGAGGGTTAAGAGCCCAGAAACTTCGGTCCTTGATGAGGTTAATGTGTACCCAATTAGTCCATAAGTTTTGTGCTCCATTTGCAATCATCCAGCAGTACCTTAACATGGCAGCTTTGTTCCAAGTGTGTAGCTTGAAGAGACCAAGTCCACCCTCCTTACAAGGTGAGCATGCTATTTCCCACTTGATTGGAATAATCTTCTTTCTCATGTCGGGTCCTTTCCAAAGAAAGTTTCTGAATAGCTTTTCAAGCTCTCTAGTAACCTTCATTTTTTTCTTTTTTTGGAAATTAAGAAGGTACGATTAAATAAAAGGAGGTATGTACAAAGCAGAAAGTGGGCATACCCACCAAGCACAACTAGGAGCAACCACGCTCACTATAGTAAACACCGTACAATCAAGCCTATGAGAGCAACCACGCTCTCTAGTAACCTTCATTGGAAGCATGAAGGCCGATAACCAATAGATCTTGATGGAGAAGAGGACTGATTTCACCAAGGCAAGGCGGCCAGCATAAGAGAGGTGTCGCCCCTTCCATGCTTGTGTAGTAGCAGCAATCCGGTTAAGAAGGGGCTCACACTCCGTAGGAGTCAATTTCGAAGATACCAATGGCAAGCCCAAGTAGGTAGCTGGAAGAGTGCCAAGGGAGAAACCCGAGCATGAGGATAAAGCTTGCTTCAATTGGCTGTCCGTGCCACTAACATACATTAATTTCTTGCTTTTGTTGACATGTAGTCCTGAAATAAGTTGAAATAAATTGGAATTCAACCCCTTTGCACCTTTAAAGAATCCCTCTAGACTTCCATTCATTGCAACAGAGGAGGTGGTGGTGATGCATTCTTGAATCCAAGATAAGAAAACTGTAGGGAAATGACCTTCACCTCCACCTCCATCTCCATCTCCATCTCCGGCCATGACCTTCACCTCCATCTCCGGCCATGACCTTCACCTCCATCTCCGGCCATCCATCTCCTTGATCTCCATCTCCGTTTGACCTCCATCCCCGCCTGACCTCCATCTGACCTCTACTCCACCTCCATCCCCACCTGATTCTTTGTTCGTGAGCCTCTTTGTCCGTGAGCTTCGTGGGTGTTCCTGCTTGTGAGCAAGATCTGCTCGTGGACAAGGTTTGTGGTCCTGTTCCTGAGCAGGATCTGTTTGTCGCCAAGGCTTGGGTTTCTGCCTTGTGACCAGGATCTGTTTGCCAAGGTTCGGATCTCTGTTCGTGAGCAGGATCTGTTTGTCGCCAAGGCTTGGGGTTCTGGTCACGAGCATCTTTGCTCGTGGGTGGTCTAGCTTGTGACCAGGACCTGCCTGTGGCCTCCATCTTCAACTGACTTCATCACCTTGTGAGCAAGATCTCCACTCTGTTCCTGAGCAAGATCTTTTCGTCGCCAAGGCGTGAAGGAGCTGCTTGCAGCCCTGGGCTTCGTTGCACTGGGCTCCAGTTCGCGGCCGTGGGTTCTGTTCGCGGTGGGTTCTGTTCGTGGCCATCGGCTCCTGCTCAGCGGTAGTGGTACAGGGTTTCTGTTGTAGCAGTGGGCTTCTGTTCGCGGATGCATGGTTGCTTTGGGGTACTACCGATTATCGTGAAGCGCCCGATCTAGCTGGGCTATCAAGATCTGGTGCTACTGTTCGTGGGTTCTGCTCGAAGGTTCTCTTTCTGCAAGCACTGTGCGTGGGCGTTCAGCTGGAATTTCTGGCCGTCAGTGCTTGAAGGTTCTTTACTTCTTATTGCTCGAGATTATCTTCGTACCTGGGTTCATCTGTTATTGCCTGTGGCTAGCTGTTTGCCCGTGGCTAGCTGTTCGTGGAGCTTAACATTGTTTGTGGACTATCATTGCTCGTGGACTATCATTGTTCATCTTCTGATACTGTTTGCAAGATATCATCTCTTTCGGGAATATTTACGGTCTCATTATCATTCGTGGTGACTGTTATTTCTGGGCTTCCCGGTGCTACTGTTTGGACCTGCGCGAGCTGGTTTTGTGTAGACGGTTCGGTTCGGGCTTGAGCAAGTTGAAGTATCGGCATCTCTGTTGTGTGGTCATTATCTGGCTGTGATGATCATCAACTAAGGAGGATTTGTTCGTGTTCTTTGTTCGTGGATGACCGTGACTGTTCGTGTTCTTTGTTCGTGCGCAGCTTTCGTGATTCTGGTCGTCGACTGCGGATTATTGGTTCGGATTATTGGATTATTCCTGAGCAGCATTTCAGTTCGTGGGATATTGAGTTCATTGGATTACTGGATTATCAACTAAGGAGGATTTGTTCGTGGATGACCGTGGATTATCAGATTATTGGATTATTCTTCGTGGATTCTTCATTGCCATCCCGGTGGTTCTCGTTGGTTCTCGTTGGTTCGGATTATTGGATCATTCCTGAGCAGCATTTCAGTTCGTGGGATATTGAGTTCGTTGGATTACTGGATTATCAACTAAGGAGGATTTGTTCGTGCTCTTTGTTCGTGGATGACCGTGGATTATCAGATTATTGGATTATTCGTGAGCAGCATTCGTGATTTATTCCGGTTCTACCGTTCGTGATTCGTTGGATTTCAGTTCGTGAGCAGCATTCGTGAGCAGCATTTGTTATTTTTTCTTGTGGTATATTGAGGATCTCAGTTCGTTGATTCTTCATTGCCATCCCGGTGGTTCTCGTTCGGCCTGTGTTTTCTTTCCGAGACTTTGATTGCCGCTGTTCATGGTTTCTCCGGTGTGCCCTGTCATTGGTTCTCCGGTAGCCTCTGCGCCCATGTCGTCGGCGTCTGACCAGCTCCTTGCAGGTGCAGGCGCTGACCTTCCCGACCATACCAACCCAGCCGTTCCAGTGCCTGCTGCAGTGCCTGCTGATTCAGTGACTGCTGCATTGCTTCCTGGGACTGCAATCTTTCCCGTTTTGGCTCCGACGGCTTCTGATAAACATGTACCTGCTCTGCATGCAGCTGAGAATAGCTCCCATACAGGCCTCTTGGGTCGGGTCAGCGACTGCCTTCTACAGACCCCTGCTGCCCCTACTGACACTGCTGTATCCCATGCGCATCTTACTTCCCAAGTGGTTCCGCCTGCGCCTGCTGTATCCCATGCGCATCTTGCTCCAACCAAGGTGCCTTCTTCGGGTAATGACGAGGCTTACTCGGGCTTGGACCCGCAAGTGCCTAAGACCTGGTCCGGTCTATTTGGATCTAACAATAGAGCAAGAAACAAGCTCTCCTATGCTGAACCTCAGATTGTCGATGGTAAAATAATTGTTTCCCCTCCTCCTCATGTAGTCCAAGACGGCATCAAGCATTGGGAGGGTAGTCTTGTAGGCTACTTCCTTGACAAAAATTTGCCTTTTCCCGTTGTAAGAAGCTTGGTAGAGCGTCTATGGGGTAAGCTGGGTTCAGTCCAAGTCTCCGGCACCGATAATGGCTTCTATATTTTCAAGTTTGGGGACGCTGTAACTCGTGAGAAGGTCCTTCATGGAGCACCGTGGCACTTTGCTGGTCGCCTGCTTGTCTTACGTGAGTGGGAACCGAACATGCAATTTGTAAAAGAGCGTCTTAGTAAGGTCCCGGTGTGGATCAAGTTGCTCAATGTTCCAATGGAATACTGGACCCCGGAGGGTCTTAGCTTCATTGCTAGTGGAATTGGTAAACCGATGTTTCTTGATAGGCAAACGGAGAATCAATCTAGACTTAGCTTTGCAAAGATTTGTGTGGAAATGGATGTTGGCAGTCAGTTTCCAAATTGTATCTTCCTTAACACTAATGGTGATCCCTCTAATCCAGTTGACCACCTTCAAATTGATGTTGAATACACATGGAGACCTTCTTGCTGTAGCTTTTGTCAAACTTTTGGACATTCTGATAAGCAATGTAAAAGTGGCAATGCCATGAAGATGAAGGAGGCTAATGCTTCTACCCTGGATAGCAACATGCCTAATGAAGGTGGCCAGGTCATTGAACCAAGTGCCATGGTTCACCATGAAAGCGTTCCTCCTCCTCAAAGAAGTGCTACACCGATGGTTGGTCAGGAACAATGGCGAGTTGTTCAGGCCAAAGGGAAAGGGAAAATGCCAAGCTCCCCATCTAGAGGTGATGGTAACCAGGGAGCCTCTAGTGACGGTGTTGGTGTTGTCTCCACGTCCCCCACCCCATCTGTTGGTTGCATGGACTATGATGCTCTTGGACGTCCCAATCACAGCAATGGTAGCATGACTCATGGCGAGATCAGTGAAGCCACTCCATTGGCCGAGCCCCAAGAGGTTAGTAAGGGCTCTCTTGATGCAACTCCCGGCTTGCACCATAACAAATTCACTCTTCTCAACCTTGTTGAGGACACTGACAGCCCGTCCCCAACTCCCCCTGGCAACAGTAGCCAAAGTAAGGCTAAAAAGAAAAAGAAGAGAGGCATACTTGTGGACGAGATTGCCATGAGAGATGCAAAGATGAAGGCTTCTTCTAAGCCCTTGCAGCTCAATGCAGGTGACAGTGCTCCTCATAACCTTGCTCTCCATGATTAGTTGGGCCATATGGAACGTGAGAGGGTTGAACGACCCTGCCAAGCAACTTGAGGTTAGGAACCTCATTGTCAAAGATAAGCTATCTTTGTTTTGTATGATTGAGACCAGAGTAAGACAGATAAATATGACCTCTGTCCTTGCAAACATTTGCCCCCAATGGGGCTCATTACACAACTACTCAAGTGCTCTTAAAGGAAGGATATGGGTATGTTGGGAGCCAACCAAGCTTCAAGTGCATCCAATATTCATCTCTGATCAGGTTATCCATTGCCAGATTGTTTTTGCTGAGTCACTCAAGCAATGCCAAGCTTCCTTTGTATATGCCTCGAACAACTACCTAACTAGAAGATCCTTATGGTATGATCTCCGCCTGTATTCCTCCCCTCAGCCATGGGTGGTGATGGGGGACTTTAATTGTGTTCGCTTCTCCAGTGAGAAGATTGGAGGTAATCGTATCCACACACAGGCTTCTAAGGACCTGAATTCTTTTATTGATGATGGCTCTTTACTTGACCTCAAGCAAAAAGGTTTCCTTCATACTTGGAGCAATAGCAGTTCAGGAAGCAGTTTGATTTTGTGTAAGTTGGACAGAGTCTTGGTTAATCTTCCATGGATGCAGGAATTTCCAGCTGCAGAAGTTGATTTCCTCCCTCCAAATATCTCGGACCACTGCCCTGCCCTTATCAACATATTTCCTGATGTCTTTTATGGCCCTAGACCGTTCAAGTTCTTTAACTTTTGGTGCAAGCATGTTGAGTTCCTTCCTATAGTTGCTGATGCATGGTCTACTCATTTTGCTGGTTCCCCCATGTTCTCACTGGTGCAAAAACTTAAGGCGGTTAAGGCCGCTCTTAAGGTATGGAGCAAGGACAAGTTCAGGGATTTGGACCATAGACTCAAGGTGTACAGGGATGAGTTGCATTCCTGCCAGGTGGACTTATTTGCCAACCCAAGCAATGCCAACTTGGCGACCAAAGGGAAACTTCTATCTCAGAAACTGGCTAGGGCAGCAGCAGATGTTGAGGCTCAAGTAAGGCAGAAATCTCGTATCCAGTGGCTTGCTGAAGGGGACGCAAATACAGCTTTCTTCCATAAAGCAATGTTATCTAGAAGGGCGCATAATAAGATCCTTTCAATCTATGATGATAGCGCAAGGAAGGTTACTGATTGGGGTGAAGTTAAGAGCATGTTCGTGGCTCACTACACTGCACTTTTGGGTGGTAATCATATGGCTGGCAGTTCTCCTACATTTGACCACCTCATATCTAGGAAGCTCGATGATCTTCAGGTCAGTGAGCTTAGTAAGGAGATTACTGATCAAGAGATCAAGGATGTGATGTTTAAACTCAAGGATAACAAGGCGCCGGGACCGGATGGTTTTACTCCTTTGTTCTTCAAGGAAGCTTGGCATATTGTGGGCAAGGACACTACTGTGGCAATCAGAAGTTTCTTCGACTCAGGAATGCTTCTAAGGCAACTAAACAACACCATCATCACCCTTGTTCCCAAGTGTGCCAACCCTTCTATCATTGGTGACTATCGTCCCATCTCTTGTGTCAATACAGTCTACAAGTGCATCTCCAAGTTATTGGCCAATAGACTTCGGAAGGTTGTTACAGACCTCGTTGGGGATTATCAAAGTGCCTTCATTCCTGGAAGAAAGATTTCTGACAACATCCTAATCACTCAAGACCTCCTTCATAACTACCATCTTAATCGTGGTAGTCCAAGGTGTGCCATCAAGGTTGATATCATGAAAGCTTTCGACTCCGTCAAGTGGGATATGTTACCGCCCTTGTTGAGAGCTATGCGGGTTCCAGAAATCTTCATTAAGTGGGTAATGGCGTGCATCTCGACTCCTTCTTTTTCTCTAAACATGAATGGTGTTTTGGCAGGTTTTTTTCAAGGAACAAGAGGGTTGAGGCAAGGAGACCCATTGTCCCCTTATCTCTTTGTTCTCGTTATGGAGTTGTTCCACGCTATTCTTGCTAAGAACTCCCCACAAGGCTTCCATTTCCATCCAAAGTGTGCCAAGCTAGGCTTGAGGGCGTTGTGTTTTGCGGATGATCTTATGGTTTTCTCTAAAGGGGATGTCCTGTCTATCAATACTATTTTTGCTAGCTTTGAGGAGTTTGGTGGCCTCTCAGGCCTTTGCATGAACAGATCCAAAACTAAGATTTTCTTTTGTGGGGTTCCTACTGACATCCAGCAGCTTGTCACTACTACTTATGAAGTGGAGATGGGTAACTTGCCGGTCAAGTACTTGGGCGTCCCCCTTTTATCTTCAAAGCTGAAGGTTGCTGATTGTGAACCTCTTATCCTCAAAATCAAAGCTAGGATTCAATCCTGGAAGGCCAGATCCTTGTCTTATGCAGGGCGAGTCCAATTGGTAAGAGCTGTCCTATTCTCTACTGCTGTTCACTGGCTCACTACCTTCTTGCTCCCAAAACAGGTTCTATATGAGATTGAAAGGCTTTGTAGGCGGTTCCTCTGGTCTGGCCCTGATCTCACTAAGAAAATTGTTCCCATCAAATGGAGTGCTGTTTGCGCCCCTAAGGATGAGGGGGGCGTGGGGATCCTGGATATTCACTTGTGGAACAAAGCTGCAATCACTAAATATCTTTGGCGTATAGCTACTGCTGACAAATCATTATGGTTTTCCTGGGTTTCTGAGACTGCCTTGAAGGGTAGGAGCATTTGGCAATTACAGGTTCCCTCTCAACCTTCATGGATCTGGCGCAAGATTCTCAGCTTGAGGGTAAAGGTTTATAACCTCATTAAGGTTACAGTTAGAGATGGTAGAAGCTCATCCTTATGGTTCGACAACTGGCACCCATTTGGTTCCTTGTTTAGCAAATATGGTGAACGGATCATCTACGACTCCGGTCTATCTAAAGACGCTAAGGTCTCCTCCATTGTGCTCGGTGAAGAATGGGATCCTCCTGTTGCTCAATCCCATGATCTCTTGGAAGTATGGGATGGCCTATGTCACCTTCCCAAGCCCAACTCCGCTCTCCCTGATAAGGTAACCTGGATTCCACTTGCTGCTTCTCAGTTCTCCTTGAAGAGTGCCTATCATGTGCTCCGGTCTCAAGGCCCAAAGATCCCTTGGTCGTGTTTGGTATGGTTCACAGATCACATTCCCCGACATGCCTTCATCTTGTGGCTTGCCTTGAATAATAAGCTCCTTACCCAAGATGTGCTGCAGCAACGTCATGTCTTATACTCCTCCTCATGTGTCTTCTGCCGAGCAAGCAATGAGGACCTCAATCACTTGCTTTTCTCTTGTGTCTACTCTAGTTCCACTTGGAGGACAGTGATGAGCTACAATAATGTGCACAGAACTCCTACTTCTTGGAACCAAACTGTCTTATGGGCTTCTCATAGCTTGGTGGGTAAAAGTATTATTGCTTGGTTGAAAAGAACTTCTTTGGCTGCCATGGTTTACCACATATGGCGGGAGCGAAATAGACGGATTTTCCAAAACAAGGCAATGGCCTATACTGACTTGGTCTCCCTCATCCTTATGGACGTCAGAGGGAAAGCATCGGGCTGGAAGCAAGTAGTCAAGGACACTCCACGTAATAGATCTATTTGCCATTTATGGGGCCTTAATGTAAACTTCCTTTGATTGCTTTTGTCTCCTTAGGTTTCATGGTGATAGATTGCATGGGAACTGGTTCATGTTAGCCTAGTTGTTTTCTCACTCTACTCAGGGTTGGGGTCCTTGTATTTATGCCTTGCTTTAAGGCACTGGTTGGTTTAAACCACGATGCCACTTCATTGTAAATTTCTATTTCATTAATACACATTGGACTTACCTTCCAAAAAAAAATAAAATAAAAAAAATAAGTTGGAATTTGCATAAAGCATCAGAGAAGCAATTAATGGAGTTGCAGTCGGCCCTGGAAAATAAGAAGAGGTCATCAGCGAAGCATAGAGAAGAGATGCCTAGTTTCTTGCACTTAGTATGGAAGGAAAACCCTTGCAGCGTGTTATGCTTCAAGATCATAGTAAAAAGCTCCATAACAAGAACAAAAAGGTAAGGCGACAGTGGATCGCCTTGCCTAAGGCAGCGGGAACTTTGGTAGAAACCAAATAAGCTTCCATTAATGAGCAAGGAGAAGGATGGTGTAGATATGCACTCCATTATCCACTTGGTGAAGCTTTGTGGGAAATTCATACGACTCAAGATAGAAGAAATACAGCCCCATTCCACCACATCAAAAGCTTTCCTCAAGTCCACCTTAATTGCACAGTTTGCAACACCTGACCGAATATGGTAGCCATGTAACAACTCATGTGTAAGTAAAACATTGTCCATAATACTCCTTCCCGGGATAAAGGCAGTTTGGTTTTCCCCCACAAGGTCACCAATGACATGCTTGAACCTGTTTGCCAAAATTTTCGATATGCACTTATAAACTGTATTGACACATGAGATCAGCCTGAAGTCGCATACCTTAGAGGGGTTAAGGCACTTAGGGACTTGAGTAATAGAAGAGTGATTCAGTTGCTTGAGGAGCTTGCCCGAACTGAAGAAACTCAATATGGCTTTCATTGTATCTGCGCCCACAATGGACCATGCTTTTTTAAAGAAAGCGGGTGTGAAGCCATCAAGGCCTGGGGACTTTTTTTTTTTTGGAAAAAAAGTAAGGTATAATATTAAGAAGAAAAGGGAAAACAATACAGGGGGACGTGGGTGATGGCCACGTTCAAACAAACTACAAGCTCCCAAACTACATAGTGGAATGTGACAATTTGATTACATGGTGGAGCCTCCAATTGTCAACAATTTTCCTATTACGGTCGGAGTCTTTGCTCAATAGAATCTGGTGGTGAAGCCTTGCTTGGACATCAAAACGAATGTAGGAAAATATCTCGGAAGCTGGTAGGTAGCTGTTCTTGAATATCCTTCTATTCCGCTCCTTCCAGATGTGATAGACTGCTGCCCCCAATGATAACTTAAAGATGATAGTGGTGGGTTATGAGGAAGTACCTTTCCTTGCTGCCCAAGCTATTAGATTGTCCCATCTACGCTTCACTCTCTTAAGACAGTTAGCTTGGAGGATTGAATGCCATACCTGCCAACTGTAGCTGCATTCAAAGAACAAGTGGTGAAGATTCTCACTTCCCCTTCTACATAAAATACATGTTTGGTGATTTGTTGTTCCCCACTTGTTAAGCTTGTCAAGAGTAAGAAGACCCTTATTGAAAGACATCCAAAGAATGAATGCATGTCTTGGAACGTTAAGGGGGAACCAAACAAGCCTATTCCAAGGGACAAGGTGACGATCAAGATGGATGAATCTGTAGGTGCTTGCTATGTCAAATCCACCTGATTTTGATGAAATCCACACAATCTTGTCTTCACGAGATGCATCAGGCTTTGGTAAACTAGAGAGTTTGCTCCATAAATCCATCAAATCCGCCGTAACTGAAAGAGGAGGTGACCAATCATTACCTTCAATTATAGAAGCTACATCTGCAGAAATTGGTAAACCCGAGTCATACACGACTCGATTGCCAAGTCTTTGAACAATTGGTCCATCCGGATGCCAGTTATCATACCAAAGTGATGTGCCTACGCCATTGAAAACCTTCACTTTTAGGAGAGTTGCAGCAATTGGCCTAGCATGTAAAATGTGCCTCCAAATCCAAGTGCACTTCGATGGGCACTTTAATGCCCAAAAGTTTCTGTCCTTGACCAGGTAGCTACGAGTCCATCTAACCCACAAAGATGGGGAATTGTTGACGATCATCCAGATGTATTTGAAGACAGCAGCTGAATTCCATGTTTGTAGGTTCTTGACCCCAAGGCCTCCTTGAGTCTTAGGCGCACAAACAACCTTCCAACTAATTGGACAAACTTTCTTATTTGATTTCTGCCCGGCCCAAAGGAAAGTTCTACATTCCTTTTGAATAGCTTTTGAGACTGATTTGGGAAGAGTGAAAACTGATTGCCAATGTACCGTGATAGAGAACAATACTGAGTTGATGAGGGTGAGCCTTCCCGCATAAGAGAGATTGCGATTGCTCCAAGATTGGAGTCGGGCTTTGATCCTTGAGAGAAGAGGATCACAGTCCTTTAGAGAGAGCCTGGATGAGAGGAGCGGCAGACCTAAATACTTGATGGGAAGATGACCAACTTGGAGACCAAATCTGGTACATAGCAATTGTTTTGAGCTCTCGTCCATTCCAGCAAGGAAGAGGGTGGTCTTGTCCTTGTTGACTTTAAGGCCTGCTATAGCCTGAAGTTTCTCAAGAGCCTCCATACAGCAATCAATAGATTCCAGTTTCCCACTTGAGAAAAGCATTAAGTCATCTGCAAAACTGAGGACCTTGATTTTATGCTTGGAGCATTTGGGGTAGAACTCAAAGGCGGCCTTGCTTGTGGTGACCTGAAGAATAGCATTGAAAAGCTCCATGATTAGCACGAAGATGTAGGTAGAAAGTGGGTCACCTTGTCTTAAACCTTTTGCACCATGAAAGAAGCCATTCATTCGGCCATTGATCAGAATCGAGTAGGAGGGCGTAGAGATACACTCCATTACCCAGTTGATCATTTGAAGTGGGAACCCCATATCATTTAACACCTTCCTTATACAGTCCCACGATACCGAATCAAAAGCCTTGCTCAGATCCACCTTTATAGCACACCTAGAAGATCCTTTGTTTAAGTGGGAATTGTGAAGCAATTCGTGGGTTAACATGATGTTTTCTGCTATTGATCTGCCAGGAATGAATGCTGCTTGGTAGTCACCAACAAGGTCAGCAATAATCTTCTTAAATCTGTTTGCGATGATCTTTGAAATGCACTTGTAGAGAGTGTTGACACAAGCAATTGGTCTGAAATCTGTAACCTTACCAGGATTTGGGCATTTTGGGACCAACGTTAAGGAGGTTGCATTCACTTGCTTTAGAAGCTTCCCATGCTGGAAAAAAGAGAGAATAGCCTCTACCACATCGGGGCCAACAATCTCCCAGGCTCTCTTGAAGAAAACCGGGGTGAAACCATCAGGGCCAGGCGCCTTGTCATCCTTTAGAGCAAAGAGTGTGGAGGTCACCTCTTCCCTGGTGACATCCTCATCCAAAGATTGGTAGTGGGCTTCAGACAGCTTGAGAGGCATCTTGAGGAAGAGGTTTAAGTCAACCATGGTCGGCGTCCCTAGGAGCTTAGAGAAGTGGGCAGAGAACATGCTGCAAATGGAAGAAGGATCAGTGATCTTGGAACCATCTTCATCATAGATACTTAAGATTTTATTTGCTGCCCTCCTAGAAATCAGATGGTTGTGGAAAAAAGCGGAGTTCTGATCTCCCTCCTTTAACCAAGCAATGCGAGCTTTTTGGCGAAGCTGACTTTCCTCAATCCTAAGAGCCTTGATTAGATTTGATCTAGTGATTCTCTCTTGACCAGCAGCAATAACATCATTGGGGTTGGCGTGGCATTTCTTTTGGAGGGCTGCAACATCAGCCCGGAGGAGAACTTTGTCGGAGATATCGGCAAAATTTTCGCTCTTACTCCAAGCTTTGAGGCATTTCTTGACATTTTGAAGCTTCTTCACAACACGGAACATAGGATGCCCAGGGACATGAACCTTCCATGCGTCAGCTACCAATGGTAAAAACTGGTCTTGGAGCGTCCAATGAATAAAGAATCTAAATGGCTTTGCTCCCCTCTGGTGATCTGGATAGATGGTTACAATAATGGGACAGTGATCAGAGATACCCGGGTTGAGAAAATCTGCTTCAGATGCCATGAATTGTAGTAACCAGCCTTTGTTAACTAGGGCTCTGTCCAGTTTACATGAGATCTTCCTTGTTCCAATACTTCTATTGCTCCAAGAATGGTGAAAACCCTTATACTTCAGATCCGATAAAGCACAAGTTTGGATACACTTGTTGAACTCTTCGGATGGTTGACGCTCGATGCTCTTACCCCCACATTTCTCCATCGGAGTGCGGACACAGTTGAAGTCGCCTATAACCATCCAAGGGTGATCAATGGCATTGGCAATCATGTCTTGCCAAAGTAAGGATCGCTCCTTATGGTCATTTGACCCATATACGCAGGACAAGAAGCAAACCTTCTCCAAGGAAGGGAATTCAACAAGACAGTGGATAATTTGATCTGAAAGAAATACAGGAGTCACCTTTAGAACATTATTGTCATACAGTAACCATATCCTCCCCTTGATTGAACTGCCATAGTTTGCAATGAGACTCCAATGGGGGCTGACCAAAGTCTTCACTAAGTGAGAGTTCACCTCCCGAACCTTCGTTTCAATCAGACAAATACAGCATAATCTCCGTGTTACTATTAATTCCTGAACCTCCCTTTGTTTTGCAGGGTCATTGAGACCCCGAATGTTCCATGCTGCTACTTTAAGCATGGAAAAGATTACTGCTCCCCCTTCTATGAGATCCCTTTGGATCTCCATTGCTACGCTTGGTTTTTGCTTGCTTCATGGCCATTTCATCTACTAGAAGTTTTGTCTTCTTTTTGAGTTTCTTTTTGGAGGATCGCCTTGGCACCTGCTCATCATTATTTCCACCAAGAGCTTCAAGGGCTTCGAACTGATTAGCACCTTCAAGTGCACTCGGGATGGAATCAAGAACAAAGGAGCTAGACGAAACATTGGATGGGCTGGAACTAGAACTGCCCTCAGACGGAATTGAGCTCTTTTCATTAGAAAAAGAAGCAACACTGCCTAGAGGGTAAGACCTGGGAGATCGAGCTCCATGCTCTTTGCCTTTTGCCTTTACCACATGCCACAGATCTTGATTGGCCGGATCTAGTTCCATCGCATGAGCGTTGCCATCACTACCATGCTGGCATGCAACCCCGGTAGCTTCATCCCTAAGGACAACATTAGCAGCTGGTCCATGAACAACATCGTCAGCAGCAGGAGGTCCAAGAGCAATTTCTGAAACGACCCCTTGGGCATCATTTGCATCAAGTCCAGCATTAGCATTAGCATCAAGTCTAGGAAATGTGGTGGTAGCTGGTCCTGGAATTGGGGCAGGCTGAACTCTCTTTGCAAAGCTGCAATTCTTGTCCGAATGACCGAAAATGCGACAAGTGGAACACTTCATTGGGCGCCAGGTATATTCAACATCAATTTGGAGGTCATCCTTAACAATGGAAGGATCCCCACTAGAGTTTAGGAATACCTTGTCAGGGTAATCATCGTCCACATGCATTTCCACACAAACCTTGGCAAATCCTAATCTGGATTTTGTCTCAGTTTGTCTATCAAGTAGCAAAGGCCGGCCAACTCCACTGGCAATTACCCCTAGACCCTCCGAAGACCAATATTCCATAGGAATGTTGAACAACTTAACCCATACTGGGACCTTACTGAGTTGAGCCTTGATGAATTGCATGTTAGGTTCCCACTCTCTCAGAATCAGCAATCTGCCAGCAAAATGCCATGGAGCACCATGGAGGATCTTGTCTTTCATTTCAACCGAACCACATTTGAAAATGAAGAAACCATTCTCTGTACCAGAAACTTGAATCGAACCCAACTTGCCCCATAGCTTGACAGCAAGGCTTCTAACAACAGCAAAAGGCAGGGTTTTCTCCAGAAAGTGTCCAACGAGACTGCCTTCCTAAAGCTTCTTACCTTCTTCAGCTATCTGGGCTGGAGGAGTTACGAAAACTTGACCATTGACTACTTGGGGCTCTAAATAAGGAAGCTTGGTTCGTGACTGATCACGATTAGGAAAGAGAGCCGACCACGTTTTACGTTGGTCAGGTTCCAATCCAAAAACAGAAACTGCTTGCACAGGTTCAGGGGTAACAGCAGGACAGACCTGGTTGAAACCAGAAGTATGCCCAGGCACTGCAGGCACAGCACCTTCGACCACAGGCACTGCTGAATGACAGGATTGATGCCCCAAGGGCGGGAAATTAGAGTTCGGATCCATGTCCGAAGTCTTGCGGGAGAAAAGCAGCGCCGGGCCAAAGAGCTACTGAGTCATGGCAGGAGAAAACCCCGAAATAAATACCTAGATTACCACGGAAACACGGCCAAAAAGAACAGCAACTTCACTCCCCCAAGAAGCTCAGAGGCACGAACCCAACACGGATCAGGAAAGACAGCCCCAGATCGGAAGTCTCAAATCCGAGCGGCAGCAAACCAAGCACTGCTCACGAGCGACGAACCCAGAGGAACACTACTCTTCACCACGGACAAGAATAATGTTCCCAAAGAAACCTTAACAATAATATCTGCCCACAATAATAATCTTCCCACAGCAACAAGAAATCGACAGCTCCGAACAATAAGTCTCTTCACCACGAACAATAATCTCCGAACAATGAACTTCTCACAAACAATAAACTTCGGACAAAATCTTCCCACAGCAATAATCTTGCTTGCTTCGCACGAACGATAAAGTTGCTTCGCACTAACAGTAATGTTCCACGACCAATAATGGTGCTTGCTTCACACAGATAAACCCCAACAATAATCTTGCTTCGCACGAGCAAGAGATGACGAACCATAAGGATCCACGAACAATAATCCGCAAATCCGAAGACCAGAAAAACCAGAAGAGATTCCACGAACCCAGGATGCACACGCGAACAAGTAGGCTTCACGGACAGACGAACAGAATACCCACGAGCAAAATAACCACAAGCCGGAGCCACGAATAGAATAATGACGAGTAGAACACCACGACCAAGCAAAGAATAAACCGGCGCGAACAGAAAAAAACCAAGGACATGCGCGAACAGAAGACCGCCAACAGAAGTCCACGAGCAAGCAAGATAATCGCGAACGAGCACGAGGACGAGCAGAAAACCACGATAGGGAGGATAACCCCAACCTGGCGCGAGCAAGGAAACACTACCAAGGCGGAGATGATGCACACGAAAATGCTCACAAACAGGGGGAGATGCTACTGACGAACTTGCTCACGGACAGGTGGAGATGCAGATGAACAGGTGGACCGTAAGGTTCCAAATAGTTGCTTGCTCACGAACAGATGCTTGAAGCTCACGAACACCCCGGGCAGTTGGTCACAACAAGCTCTTGAAACCAGGAATAGAGCTCAGAACCCACGAACAAAATCACCAGACGAACCCACGAGCAAAGCCTCACGAACAGATTCTTCAGGTCCAGGTGCTCCTGGACAGACAGGAGAAGAAGCTCACGAACATATGGTCACGAACAGCAGGTGGAGGGGGCCACAAACAGGTGGTGGTGCTGGTGAAAGTCACGAACAGCAGGTGGTGCTGATGGAGGTCACGAACAGGTGGTGGTGGAGATGGTGGAGGTGAAGGTGGAGGTCACGAACAGGTGGTGGTGGAGGTCACGAACAGGGGCTGCAGATTCTCTCGATCAAGGAGGAGGTCACGAACAGGTGAAGGTGGAGGTCACGAACAGGTGCTGATGGAGGTCACGAACAGGTGGTGGTGGAGGTCACGATCAAGGCCTGGGGACTTATCGTCTTTGAGTTGGAACATAGTGGCTTTAACCTCATCCGCAGTGATGACTTCTTCAAGTGCTTGGGCTTGGTCAGGTCGGAGCTTCCTCTCAAAGGGGGGAAGATTATCATATTGAGGGTTGATTGTTGTGCCCATCAACACCCTAAAGTGGTTCAAGAACTCGTCTTTGATGAGCTGCTGGTCGGTTATCTTGGAACCATCTTCAGTGCACTCGGTTTCTGGCCCTCCTTGAGAGAAGAGAACTATGAAAGAAACCAGTGTTAGAGTCACCTTCTTTTAACCACTGGACCCGGGATTTTTGCCTTATCTGTGCCTCCTCATCCCTGGTTGCATGCGCCAACTGAGATCGAAGGTCTCTCTCTTGTCGTGCTAACCCAACATCCATAGGATGAGAAAAACATTCCTTTTGGCAAGATGCAAGATCAGATCGGATGCTTTGGATTTTTGAAGCCATATCAGAGAACCTTTTAGCTCTACTCCACGCCTTCAGTCTAACCTTTAAGAGTCTCAGTTTCTTTGCAAGAATGAACATTGGGGTTCCCACCACTGTGGAAGACCAAACCTCAGCAACAGTTGGTAGGAAATCATCATGAGTAGTCCAATAATTGAAAAATCTGAATGGTTTGTTCGGGATTTGACCTTGAGGAAAGATAGAGATCACCACCGGCGAGTGATCCGAAATACCAGGAGCCAAGAATTCCGCCTCCGACCAGTTAAACTCCTGCAACCATTCTTGGTTAACTAATGCTCTATCGAGCTTGCATGAGATATTTCTATCACCTTCACTACGGTTGGACCATGAGAGAGTAAGCCCTTTGAACTTCAAGTCAACACATCCACAGTCATCCACAAAGCTATTGATTCATGAGTTGCCTGTAGGTTTATATGCTTACCTCCTTGCTTTTTAGAACTGCTCCTAACACAGTTAAAGTCCCCCATCATCAGTCACGGAGAATTAGGTGAGAGTGCATACAGATCTCGCCACATGTGGCGTCTTTCCTTGAAGTCATTATGGCCATAGACAAAGGAAATAAAACAAGCCTTTTGCAAGTGAATGATCTCCAACCAACAATGAATGTATTGATCTGAAATGGAAATGGTGGTTAGTTTAACCTCCTTATGGTTGAAAAGGACCCATATACGCCCCTTTAAGGCGCTAAAGTAGCATTGAGGGCAGATCAGATTCTTGACAACAGTAGCATTAACCGCTCTTACTTTTGTTTCGACAAGGCACAAAACCTAAAGCTGTTGTGATGCAATGAAGTTTCTAATTTCATAATGTTTGGCAGGATCATTAAGACCACGTATGTTCCACGAGGCTAACTTAATCATGGAGAGTGCTTGGACACCATATCCCCCTGGGAAAGACCCAACTTCAATGCCTTTTTCAGAGTTCTTGCATGTCTCATGGCAAATTCATCAACTAGCAATTTCTTTTTACCTTTTTTTCTTTGTTTCTTTCGAGAAGAGCTCCCTTCATCAACATTTTGAGGCGGGTCAGCAAGGATGCCAAACCTATTTGGGGAGTCCACAACCAAAGAATGAGCTGCCAATGAAGGAGCTGGGAGGGCCGTCTCATGCTTGCTTGCGGCTGCTTCATGCACCAAGAGTATCCGGCTGGGAGTCTTTTCCTTCCCTCTGTGATTCCAACTGAGCTAGGGGGCGAATGGTGGGTGTCAATGGGAGTCTTTTCCTTCCCTCTGTGATTTATAGTTGTCCAACCATTCAAGTCCAGGATGCTATCATGTGGGACACGAGTATCCGGCTGATCGGAACCAAGAGACATTTCCACTACAGCAACATTTGGAGTTATACTCGAATCATTTGCACCCAAGGCATTTGTTATTCCAATCAAATCATTTGCACGTGGTGTGTGAGCTTGGTCACATGGCGTGGATGCAAGGCTCGGATCCGTAGTATCCCCTATAGGGATTGTCTTACCCGAAGGTTGCCACACTTGGGAGGTGACTTTTCGGGGACACTTGGTATATGAGTGACCAAATACTGCACATGAAGAGCAAGCTAGGGGTTTCCACATGTACTCAACTCAGATTTCAGTGAACTCGTTATCTCCCATTTGTAGCATGAGTTTCTCCGGAAAATTGCATTGGTAGTCGATTTCAACACAAACTTTGGCAAAGCTCAACCGTGATCTAGATTCAGTGGCTTCATCCATGAACAATGGACGTCCAATACCGCTAGCTACGTAGCTCATTCCTCGAGGAGTCCAGTACTCTAGGGGGAGATTGAACAGTTTGATCCAAACTGGTAGTTTGACAAGCTCAGCTTTGGCAAATGTCATTCGGGGTTGCCATTCTCTAAGAACAAATAGGCGACCAGCAAGGTGCCATGGCCCAGCTTCAAGCACTTTGTTCCTCATCTGTGGGTTACTAAACCGAAATAAGAAGAAGCCGTCTTCATTAAGCCGACCCGAAACAATGTTGAGCGGCCTAACAGATTCAATGTCCTTGGTCCCTTTTCCACTGAAGCATGTGAAGAGCCCCACACTGAAGCAAGTGAAGAGCCCCACACTTCTTCTTCTAAGAAGAAAGAAAAAAGGAAGAACAAAAAGAAGATTCTAGTAGATGAAGTTGCTATGCGGGCTGCAAAAAAATGCAATGCTAATATTGGCTTGGTAGGGAGCCTGGGGGGAAAGTCATCCAATTCCTCTTATGATTAATTTTGCCACATGGAATATTAGGGGCCTAAATGACCCCGCAAAACAATCGGGGATCAAGGAATTGATATCCGATCAGAATTTGAGTTTACTTTGCTTGACAGAGACTAAAGTAAGAGAGGTTAATTCCATGTTCATAAAGAGCCTGATCTGCCCACAATGGAATCTTATAACAAACTATTCTCATGCATTGAAGGGGCGTGGCTGCTTTATCAACCTAATTTGGTCAGGGTAACCAAGCTTTTCTCTTCAGACCAACTCATCCATTGTTATGTGGAATTTCTCCAAATAAAGAAAAGTGCCTTCATTTCATTCATTTATGCTTCCAATGACCCAAATGAACGAGGCAATTTATGGGCTGATCTTCAAAGTTGGAACACAAGACTGCCGTGGCTGTTGATGGGTGACTTTAATTGTGTTCGAAGTGCTGCTGAAAAGATGGGAGGCAGGCAAATTAACTTAAGAGCAGTTACTGAGTTTAACAATCTTATTGATGCCTGTGAAATTTCTGATCTTAAGGCCAAAGGTTTCTCCTATACTTGGAGCAATAGAAGTGAAGGAAACAAAAGAATATCATGCAAGTTAGATAGAGTTCTCTCTAATGCAGGTTGGCTTCAGGAATTTGATCTATCAGAAGCTGAATTCAGACCACCAGGCATATCTGATCATAGTCCCATTGTGATAACTCTTTTTCCCCCATGGAAAGAAGGAAGAAAGCCGTTTAGATTCTTCAATCACTGGGTTCTTCATGAGGACTTCAATTCCATAGTAGCAGAGGCTTGGCAAACTCCGGTTTCAGGTAGTCCAATGTTTAGAGTTGTTAAGAAACTTCAGGCTGTTAAAGCTAAGTTTAGAGAATGGAGTAAGCAAAAGAACTTCAAGAACATTTCCCTTAAAGTCAGGGACCTACAGAACCAGCTTGCTACTTGTCAAAGGCAGCTTCATGACTCTCCAGGTAATGTTGACTATGCAAGGAAGGAGAATCAAATCAGATCTGAACTTGCTCCAGCTATGAGGATTGAAGAAGCCCAATTGAGAGCCAAGTCGAGAGTCCAATGGCTCAAGGAAGGAGATCAGAATTCTAAGTACTTTTACAACACCCTAATTGCAAGGAGATCAGCAAATTCTATACTTTGTTTGTACAATGATGAAGGTCAAAAAATCTCGAACCAGGCACTTTTAAAGGAGATGTTCCTTGATCACTACAAGCTTCTCCTTGGTCAGCCGAATCCCCTTTCTAGCCATCCTATTCCACACCTTCCTAGGTCAGTGGATGACTCCCAATCCCAAGACTTACAAAGGGATGTATCCCATGAAGAAATAAAGGATTCTTTGTTCTCATTAAAGGATAACAAGGCTCCAGGCCCTGATGAATTCACCCCCCTTTTCTTCAAGAAAGCTTGGGACGTGGTCGGTTCAGATGTACTTGAAGCTATCAGTAGCTTCTTTGCTGGTGGAAAACTTCTCAAGCAACTAAATACCACCTCCATTACCTTGGTGCCGAAATGTGACAACCCTTCAAAGGTAACAGACTACAGACCGATATCTTGTGTAAATACTTTGTATAAATGTATCTCCAAGATTCTTGCAAACAGATTAAAGATGGTGGTGGACAACCTTGTTGGTAATTACCAATCCGCATTTATCCCTGGCCGAAGCATGGCGGACAATGTACTTCTTGCTCATGAACTTCTTCACAAGTATCACTCAAAGCAAAGTAAGATCAATTGCACACTAAAGGTGGATTTGAGCAAGGCATTTGACTCAATTTCTTGGACCTGCATCCAAGACACTTTGCTGAAGCTTCAGTTTCCTCACAAATTCATTACATGGATCATGGAATGCATCTCAACCCCAGCGTTCTCTCTCATGATTAATGGCAGCCTTGTTGGATTCTTCAAAGGTGCTAAAGGTTTGCGTCAAGGAGACCCTTTATCTCCTTACCTCTTCGTGATGATCATGGAGGTTTTTTACAATGTACTTCAGGAATCAACAAGTACCGGGTTCAGATTTCACTCAAAATGTGAGAGCTTGAATCTCAAATTGCTAAGCTTTGCTGATGACCTTCTTCTCTTCTCTCATGGAGACTTGCAATCCATAAACTGTTTCTCATCAGCTTTAGACACATTTGGTATCATATCTGGCCTTCATGTCAATCGATCGAAGAGTCATATCTTCATTTCTGGGCTTCTTGATTCTTCTAAGGAGGACCTTGCTGCTGCTGCAGGCTACCCACTTGGATCCCTCCCAATAAGGTACCTTGGAGTTCCTCTTATTTCCTCCAAGCTCTCAATCAAGGATTGCGATCCCTTGCTTAGACGAGTGCAAGCAAGAACACAATCTTGGTGCTCCAAGGCCCTCTCTTATGCAGGTAAGCTTCTTCTTATCAAGACTGTTTTGTTCTCCTTATCTGTGCACTGGTTGTATATATTCATAGTTCCTAAAGCAGTAATCAGGGAGCTGAACCGAATATGTAGAAATTTCCTATGGTCTGGTAACTTAGTGTCGAAGAAAATGATTCCCATAAGTTGGGATTGGGTTTGTGAACCAAAAGAAAGTGGAGGTCTGGGAATAACCAAACTAGACATATGGAATAAGGCCGCCATCCTGAAGCATGTCTGGGCTATTGCAAGCAACTCTCATTCCTTATGGAGCACTTGGATCCACTCCAATCATATCAAGAATCACAACTTCTGGGCTCTCAAAACTCCATGTTCTTGCTCCTGGATATGGAGGAAGATACTAAAGTCAAGGACTTGGGCAGTCAACATGATCTCCAAACGTATCTACAATGGAGACTCAACCTCCCTTTGGTATGACAACTGGCATCCACAAGGCCCCCTCCTCCATCGATATGGCCAAAGATTGGCATATGATTCTGGTCTTCCTCTTGATGCAAAGGTCTCGGCAATTATTGAAGATGATGATTGGGACGTTCCTCTATCCATTTCCGCTGATTTGCTTGAAGTGTGGGGTAGACTCCATGAGCTACCAAAACCAGATAGTAGCCGTGAAGACAAGACTATTTGGGTTCCATCAAACTCTGACTCATGTGACATCAAGAGTGCATACAACTCACTTGACACTCCTCGGCCTAAGGTTAGATGGATGAGATTGATATGGTTTTCAGGTAATATACCAAAGCATTCCTTCATGGCATGGATGGCCTTTCATGAAAGGCTATTGACAAGAGACAAGCTATCAAGGCTTAGAGTCACTCAAGATACTATATGTGTGTTGTGCCGACTTCATGGAGAATCTCACCAGCACCTATTTTTTGAATGTGAGTTCAGCCGCCACATATGGGAAGGTCTTTTAAGGCTTTCTTGTATCACCAGAATCAATAGGCCATGGAGGGATTTGGTTGATTGGGCTTCGAATGCTTTCGTGGCATCTACAAAAACCAACTACTTGTTCAAGCTCTCCCTGGGAGCTGCAATCTATAACATTTGGGCTGAAAGGAACAGGCGTATCTTCAAAAACAGTTATCACCCACATGATTGGATCCTTCACCAAATAAAATTTGAGATACAGCTCAAGTGTGGACTTGACAAAGTGGTTCTCCAAGACTCAAGTTTGAACAGGCAAATTGTTAGCAATTGGGACCTTCATTGGTCTTTATTGTAACCATATTTCAACTTTGAGTAGGTTTATTTTTGTCTTTAGCTTGTTGGAGACGTGTTTAGTCTCCTTGTGGGCATAGCCTTGATTGTACATATCTCCTATCTTTCTCTTCTATTAATGGAACTTACTTAATTTCCAAAAAAAAAAAAAACTGTGCCTCCTTTGCCCCACAGCTTGGAGACAATACCTTTGACTGCTGCAAATGGGAGTTTTTTGTCGATAAAATAGCCAACAAGGCATCCTTCCCAGATTTTCAAACCTTCTTCAGCTACCTCAGGAGGATGTTGGATGATAAGCTGTCCATCGGAGGAAGAAGAAGGCTGGATATAATCAAGCTTTGCCTTACTATGCATGGACGAGGAGAAGAGATCAGACTAGGCCAAAGCAGGCTTGGTGGGGGCAGATGGGGCAGGTGCAAGGGTCTGGGCCGAAGCAGGTGGAGGAGCTACGGAATGCACATCCAAGATAGTGGGCCAGGCCAAAACAGGTGGTCCGGATGGGCCATTGGTACCAGATGGTGCATTGGTTCCGGGTTGAGCAATAGAGGTGGATGGAGCATCGGATCCAGCTGGAGCACTGTCTCCAGGAGTGCTAGGTGGTCGTGGAAGCCAACACCAAGCAGAGAAGCCACAGTAGTGACAAAAGCTGCTGTGGCAGGCAGATGTGGAGGCGGAAGGTTGGGATTGCTACTGGTAAGAGCAGCATCAGAACCAGGACCTGCATGAGGCAGGTAGGTGGACTTACCGCATTGGGGAGAGGCAGCAGGGACAGCAGATGATGGAGTGGAGGCAGGACCCAAAATAGGCATGGTTATCTCTGGCGCTGGCAGAAATGCAGCACCAACCTCGGAACAACCCTCAGGGGCAGCACGAAAACCAGGACCAGGCGATGGCAGCGCCGGAAAACTGCCCAGGTCGTCGGCCATGGATAATTTCTGAACCGATCAACAAACCGGCAGATGCACGGGAAGCTCCTTCACGAACAGGCGAACCTGGAAACTTACGAACAGATGCATGAGCCCACCAACAGTTGCACGAACAGATGCTCGAACAGACGAAGAGCTGGAATCTCACGAACCGAACAGAAAACCACAAACAAAGCTTGGACACCCACAAACAGAAACTTCCTCATGAACAAGAGGCTAACCCACGAACCACGAACCAGTAGCCTGCACATGAACCAAAAACTTGCAACTAGAAGCCTGCTCTCGAACAAGAGGCTAACCCACAAGCCACGAACCAGAAGCTTGCTCACAAATACCACGAAAATACCGATCACAATACCACGAACGATAATCCCGATCACAATACCACGAACGATAAAAAATACCATGAACGATAATCCCTGCCACGAACGATAAAAAATACCACGAACCCGAGCAATAGCTCACAGACGATGAACCCAATCGAACACAAACTCACGACCAGAATAAATCATCCCACAGAAAACGGCAACAATAATCTTCACCACGAACGAACGCAAACACACGACTAGAGGAGGACAATCCCGGAACAGAAATCCTTAAAGATCTTCCCACATAAATCCGCAACAAAAAATCGTGCCTCACGGACAGTGCTTCACGATCAGAACTGACGAACAATGCCTCCCGAACACACGAGACAGTGCTTCACAAAGCAGCGCCTTCACGGACAGAAACACCTCACAAATAGTGCCTCACGAACAATGCTTCACTAACAGAACTCATGAACAAAGCCACACGAACCGTGCCTCACGAACAGTGCCTCACGAACCGTGGAACAGAAAATCCTCAAACAGAAATCACACCGGATGCTTGTTCACGAACCAAGATCAAGCTTGCAACAAACGCGAATCTTGAGCTTGCAACGAACCAAGATGAAGCTTACCCACGTACCTTGAGCCTTAAACCATGAAGCTTGGCCACGAACAGAAGATAGTGGGGGAGATGGTGGAGGTCACGAACTAGTGGTGGGGGAGATGGAGGTCACGAACTGGTGGTGGAGGAGATGGAGGAGGTCATGAACTGGTGGTGGTGGAGGAGATGGCCTCCTTCATTTCAATCTCGTCCACCAGCAGTAGTTTCTTAGCTTTCTTACGCTGCTTCTTTGATAGAGAATTAGGGCTCATGTACATATTTGGCATCTCGTTCGTGAATCTCTTCTGCTCGGGCACGTTCGTGAACAGCACCTGGGTTGGTCAGGCTCTTCTCTTCTGTGCGGGCTCGGGTGTTATCGCATGTGGGAGTTTTTCATCGTTCTTCCGAAAATGTTCGTGACTTCGTGAGCTCATCATACTTCTGTTCGCGAGTTCGTGAACCTTCTGCTCGTGTTCATGAGTTCGTGATTATTCAATCGGTTCGTGCTCACCATTCGTGACCGTGCTCATTCTGATCGTGCTTATTCTGTTCGTGACTGTTCGTGACCACGCTGTTCGTGGGTTCTTGGCTTATTCGTGGGTTCTCCGTGAGCCATTCTTTGTCTGTTCACGGCGTTTGCTAGTTCGTGTCCGTGGTATGCGCGAGCAAGCTTTCTGGGCGAAGATTATCGTTCGTGGCTACGGATTTCTGCTTGTTTGGAGCTGTTAATTCTTGTTGTCTTGGGAAGACTATTATCGTGGGAAGACTATTATTGCTCAGTTCTTGGTGTTCAAGGCATTGTTGCTGGGTGCAGCAGCCATGCTCCGGCTAGCCGGAGGTATTCGCCGGAGTTCCCATCATGGATTTTGATTCGAACGCCCACTTCCCACCTTTGGTCTCGTCTGCTCTGTCCCCAGCGCCTGATGCGGCATTGTCAGTTCTTTCTTCAGCGCCTGTTTCGGCTGTTGAGGCAGAATTAACTGGGATTTCTGCTAAGGATGCGGAGCACTCTACTCCTGATGTTTCAGATGCTAGTCTACGATCGTGCCTGAGGCATGCTGCCCCCCCTGAAGCAGGTCTGCAACCTGCTTCTTCAATCCATTGTCTTCTTACAGCATTACAAAGGTTAAATAGTTTGGCAGGCCTCCAGGTAAATAGTGAGAAGAGCAGTATTTTTGTCAGTGGAGTGGAGGAGGAGAAGAAGCATGCGATTGCCGCCCAGATGGGATTTCAGTTAGAGCAGCTACCAGTACGATATCTGGGACTTCCTCTTATTTCCACCAGGTTATCAGCACATGACTGTGAACCGCTGATTAATAATTTCAGGTCGAAGACACAATCGTGGAAAGGAAGGGCGTTATCTTATGCAGGGCGGATGACTTTGGTGAAGGCAGTGTTGTTTGGCATTCAAGTTTACTGGCTTTCGGTCTTCAGCATACCTAAGAAGGTGATCTATGAGCTGGAGAAAATATGTAGAGATTTCTTATGGGCAGGGCCTGATATGAAGAGGAAGGTCATTCCTGTGAGTTGGGATGTGGTATGCACGCCAAAGGAAGAGGGTGGTTTGGGGTTCGTGAAGTTACATGTGTGGAATAAAAGTGCCATTTTGAGACTCATATGGTTAGTGGTGAGTGGGGCATCGAACCTCTGGTTGAAATGGGTGAGATCGTACCTTGTCAAGGACAGGAACTTCTGGGAGTTAAAAATTCCAGCTAGAGGGTCATGGGTGTGGAGGAAAATGTTAAAGCTCAGAAATATTGCGGCTCCTCTCATTAGAAAAAGAATCAATAATGGAAGGGATACGTCAATGTGATTTGATAATTGGCACCCTATGGGCCCACTTTACAGGAGCTTTGGAAGGAGAGTGAGCTATGACTCGGGCATACCACTCAATGCCACTGTTTGTAGCATTGTTACAAATACGGATTGGGATGTGCCACCATCTGTGACTATGGACCTCATGGAAATTTGGGGACGACTTCAGGAGCTACCAAAGCCAAACCCTCATAATGATGATCAAACCATATGGGTTCCAGCGCAATCAGGCGCATTTGATATTAAGAGTGCATATAAGGCCCTTACTAGGAGTGGACAGCTGACTAAGTGGAGCAAACTCATATGGCATAGCATGGCAATACCACGACATTCTTTCATCTCATGGTTGGCGATCAGAGGTAGACTCCTAACCAAGAATCAACTCTTTGAATGGGGGGTGTTACAAACGGCTACATGTCTCTTATGTAGGCAGCAGATTGAAACACAACACCACCTTTTCTTCAAGTGTGAGTATAGTCAGGTAATTTGGCATGGGCTGCTTCACTTGAATGTAATCCCACAGGTTACTAGACAGTGGGATAGTAATATTGAATGGCTTGGGAACACGTGCGCTGGGACATCTCTTAGACAGTTTCTTGTGAAGTTATCTTTTGCAGCGGCTATCTACAACATCTGGACCGAAAGGAACCGGAGAACCTTCAAAAATAGTTACCTCCCTCACCATGTGGTACTCAAGCATATTGTGCAGGACATCAGACAGAAGATGAAGCATAGCAAGGTACATGTCCAGAATAACCCACGTGATCATCATCTCCTCCACAATTGGGATCTGCTGGTTTTAGCGCCTACGGCGTCACGAGGGTAGCATCTTGTTATTACGTTCTCTCATATGAGTTTGTGTTTTTTTTGTGTGATGGTTTGTGGTTGACTCTCTTCATCTGTGAGTGTAGTTTGGTACGTGTACCCCCAGTGTTGGGTGACGTCCTTTTCATGTACATTCTTCACATCTTTTAATCTACTTTTAAACTTACCTTTCAAAAAAAAAAAAAAAAAGAACTCTTTGAACTTATCAAGTTAATCTTGTGGCGTTCAAGCAACCAAACTTATCACCGGGAGATTCTTAGGTTTCTTGGTGTGGCGTTTCAATCTTTCGTAGTCTTAGTTTTCATCTAGTTAGGTGACGGGTCAAGGCTCAGCAAATCTTGTCTACACGATCTTAGGGTTTCAAACCATCATTGCTTTTGGGTTTTATCACAATTGTTGGTGGAGTTCATATCAGAAAGCACCTCCCTAAGCGATTTCTCCATACGTGCAAGACCAACATCATTGGGGCTTGTTTGAAGGTTCTTTTGGCATTCCTCCAAATCAGATTTAAGAGCCGAGTGTATCTATTACTCTGCCCATGCCTATTCCACATCAAGAGGCTTCCTTACCATCTTATGCCCCGTCAATTCAACCTGGTAATCCTTGCTCCACTGATGATGATGATGTTGTGATTTCTATCACTCCCAACAGATTTGATGCCCTTACCCAGGAAACTCAAGAGCCTAAGAGGAGCTCATCATCCATGAAAAAAAACAAGAAGAAAAAGAAACTCCTTGTCGATGAGGTGGCTATGAAGCATGCTAGGAATCTTCCAGTGAGCAAGAACCTGGAAATGCCAGCTGGGGGTGGGGGTGATCAACTGTCCCATGTTTAATTTCGCCATGTGGAATGTAAGGGGACTCAACAACCCGGAAAAACATGTTGAGGTTCGCACTCTTATGTTATCTAAGAAGTTAAGTCTTTTGGCGATTGTGGAGACTAAAGTAAGGCAAGTTAATGCTCATATTGTGAAAAGCCTCATCTCCCCTCAGTGGGATCTCATCACCAACTATGACCAAGCTTTAAAGGGTCGTATTTGGGTCTTATTTAATCCTATGGAAGTGAAAATTAGCAAGCTGGACTCCAGTGACCAACTTATCCATTGCTATGCAGAATTTCTTCCATTGCAAAAAGCATGCTTCCTAACCTTTGTATATGGTTCAAATGAGGCCTTGGAGAGAAGGCATTTGTGGAGGCAGGTTCAAAGGTATTCTACCCCCCTCCCATGGATGCTTCTAGGGGACTTCAACTGTGTTAGAACGGCTGATGAAAAGATCGGTGGTAAGCTGCCCATCAGATGTGCCCTTGAGGAATTCAATGAATGTATTGACATGTGTGAATTGGTCGAGCTTAAATCCAAAGGTTTCTTCTTCACATGGTCCAACCAAAGTGAAGGCCAAAGAAGAATATCATGTCGATTGGACCGGGCCCTTGTGAACTTGCCATGGCTTAGGGATCTTATCTCCTCTGAAGTAGAGGTGCTTAACCCGAGTGTATCTGATCATTGCCCGTTGCTGATCTCCCTTTTCCCTCAATGGCAACAAGGTAAGAAGCCGTTTAGATTCTTCAAATTCTGGACCTCTAGACCCGAACTCTTCCCTCTTGTCAAGGCAGCGTGGCAGGTGGACGTAAATGGTTCACCAATGTTCCGAGTCTCAAAGAAGCTCCAAGCGGTCAAGCTAAAACTCAAGGAATGGAGTAAACAGATGAAGTTCTCTGAATTGTCATCCCAGGTGCATGAAGCCAGATCTAAGCTTGCGGAAATTCAAAAAAAACTCCATGATGATCCTCAAAGTCCTGTCCTAATGCAGCAAGAAAGCTCTTCAAGGAGACACTTCCACTCACTTTTGAGGTATGAGGAATCTCAACTTAAGCAAAAATCGAGGATTCAATGGTTTTTTTTTTGTTTGGAAATTAAGGATTCAATGGTTGGCGGAGGGTGATTCCAACTCATCTTTCTTCCACAATGCCTTGACATCAAGAAGAGCAATGAACAATCTTTCATGTATTCTGACAGAGGAGGGTACTAAAATTACAGATCATAGAGAAATTTCCCAGCACATTGTGATGCAATTTCAAGAATCATTGGGGTCAGCTGTTGAGACCAATCACCATGATATGCCCTTGTTTTCTAAAGTTTTGTCTGAGGAACAGAAATGTTATTTGATGGAGGACGTTAGAAGGGATGAAATCAAGTCCACATTATTCTCCCTCAAGGATGATAAGGCCTTAGGACCAGATGGGTTTACCCCTACCTTCTTCAAATATTGTTGGGAAATTGTTGGTGATGATGTTTTGGAGGCAATCGCAAGTTTCTTCAAGGATGGTCAACTGCTTAAGCAGTGGAACACTACTGCCATTACCTTGGTGCCGAAGTGCTGCAATGCAAGTAAGGTTTCCGACTATAGACCTATTTCTTGTGTCAATACCTTGTATAAATGCATTGCCAAGATACTTGCTAACCGCCTTAAGGGAGTTGTTGCTGAGATTGTTGGGAGTTATCAATCAGCTTTCGTACCTGGTCGAGGAGCAGCGGAGAACATTCTTCTTACTCATGAATTGCTCCACAACTACCACTTGAATGGGCGTCATATGAAGTGTGCACTCAAAGTGGATATCCGTAAAGCCTTTGACTCGGTATCTTGGGGCAGCATTAGGCGAATGTTACAGGCTCTTCAATTTCCCGCTAATATGGTTACATGGATCATGGAGTGTGTTACTACTCCAGCTTTCTCCATCATGATAAATGGTACCTTGTGTGGGTTCTTCAAGGGTGCTAGAGGGCTACGGCAAGGTGACCCCATGTCCCCGTATCTATTTGTCTTGGTTATGGAAGTTTTCAACAGGTTGTTGGAGAAGAATACCAATCAAGGCTTCACTCATCATCACAGATGTGAGGCTATTGATCTTAAGCTCCTGTGCTTTGCAGATGACTTGTTCATCTTCTCTAAAGCTGATTCATCCTCCATTCAATGTATTCTCAAAGCCTTGGACGACTTCCATGAACTAACAGGACTTTATGTCAACAAATCCAAGAGTGCCATGTATTTGAGTGGTGTGGACCACGATCAGAAAATTGCTTTAAGTTCGATGGCTGGATTTCCTATGGGGGAGTTGCCGGTCAAATGCCTTGGGCTTCCCTTATTCACTTCTAAGCTCACAAGGGTGGATTGTGAGCCTCTCATTAAGCAACTCAAGGCAAAAACCCAATCTTGGAAAGGTAGAAGTCTTTCCTACGCTGGTAGGCTGCTCCTTATCAAATCGGTGCTATTTTCTATCAAGGTTCATTGGCTGTCCTCTTTCATCATTCCCAAAGGTGTGCTTTCTGAATTGGAAACTATTATTAGAAGATTTCTTTGGGCAGGTCCTGATCTCAAGCACAAAATGACTCCTATAAGCTGGGATATTGTTTGTACACCACGAAATGAAGGTGGTCTTGGGTTGTTCAAGCTTTGCAAATGGAATAAGGCTGCAATCATGAAGCACATTTGGCGTATCCTCAGCAAGAGTAACTCCTTGTGGGTACAGTGGGCTCACAGATACTTAGTCAAGGGACGCAACTTTTGGAACATTAATATACCAGCAAGTAGCTCTTGGGCGTGGAGGAAGCTTCTAAGAACAAGACATGATATGGCCCACCTGGTGAAAAAGAAGATTAACAATGGTAAGTCCACTTCATTATGGTATGACAATTGGCATCCCGATGGTCCCTTATTCAACAGGTACGGTTATCGCTTGATATATGATTCTGGCCTTCTATCTCATGCCATGGTTGACAACATCATTTCAAATCGCAACTGGGACCCCCCTGTGGCTGCCTCTCCTAATCTAATTGACGTGTGGAGCAAGCTCCAATTGTTGAAGAATCCAACACCGGATAGAGATGATGAGTTGTTATGGATGCCCTCCAATTCAGGTATATTTGATATCAAGAGTGCCTACAAAAACCTTGATAATATTCGTGTGCAAGTTCCTTGGCATAGGCTGGTATGGTTCTCACAACACATACCGAAGCATGCATTTATACTATGGCTAGCCATAAACCAAAGACTGCTCACTCGAGACCGCCTCCTGAAGCTACATGTCATTGATCAGGCCTCATGTGTGTTGTGTAGACTTACAGATGAGTCTCACGCCCACTTGTTCTTTGAATGTCACTATAGCTCTCACATCTGGAATCATATGCTATCCATAAATTGTGTAAATAGAACACAACGATCTTGGGTTCAGATTGTGCAATGGGCTTCCTCCTTAAATGTGGCCAGCCCGCAAGCCCGGATGTTGTTCAAACTTTCTTTAGCAGCCACAGTGTACCACCTTTGGAGGGAAAGAAATCGTCGGGTTTTCAGCAACATTTATATGCCATGGCAGGTCTTGCTTGCAACAATTACATCTGATGTACGTGACAAAGCAAATCTTGTTCAAGAAAAAATCCAGGACAACCCCATCCATCGTCAACTTATGTCCAACTGGGAATTGAATTGGGAATTCGCCCCTAGATCTCACTAGCTTCTAGTGTCTCTTTTTGGTTGTTTGCCTCACCTATGAGGGGCAGACTTCGTTTTTGTTTGATATTATTGTAAATCTTTGTTTAGTAATACATACTTTGGACTTACCTTCCAAAAAATATATATATATATATTTGGCATCTCGTTCAGGAGATCAAACTGGTTGGGACTCATCCCAATACTAGCTTGTCGGGCCTAGGTCGAATGATCCAAAGTTGCACGCATCTGAATAGGTGTGGAATCATGGTCATTGATATTCATCAATGCAACATGCTTACCTTTGGATACACTTGTCCATTCAAGACTGGTGGCCTCAACATGCATATTAGTTTCAACGTGTTCCACAAGTTCCATAATTCCGACTGCCCCAACACGATAGTCCGATTCAATGTGGCCCGATTCAACAACCCCAACTTGCTCGTTCTCAACAGCCCCAACAGGCTCATTCTCAACTGCCCCAACATGCTCGTTCTCAACAGCCTTGTCCACGTGCACGAGCTCAACAGCCCCAACTTGCTCTACTGATTCAACACGCTCAATTGATTCAACCGCCCCAGCATGCTCGTTCTCAACGGGTTCCTCAAGCTGCGGTGGATTGGTATCTATACCATTATCGGAGGGAAGAATAAGAGGTTCGGCCTGCTCCTGAGTGTACCTTCAACAATAATTCCATCTGGAATTTCTGATATATCAAGGATAGATGAAAACCTTCTGCCTGTTGGCCTCCACTCCCTAGCTCTTACCCTGGAGCATCTAGTTTCGGAGTGTCCAAAGACATCACAAACTTTGCATTTGATAGGTTTCCAACCAAACTCAGTATGAATGACTGAGGTAGCATTCTCAACTCCATGTTGTACATATATTTCATCAGGGAAGGAGCACTTGGTATCCACTTCGACACAAACGCGAGCAAAGCTCAGCTTGGAGCGTTTTTCTGTCATCTCATCAAGATACAGCGGCTTACCAATGCCGCTAGCAATGAAGCTTAACCCTATAGGTGTCCAAAATTCAAGAGGAACGTTGAACAACTTCACCCATATTGGAACCTTAGATAGTTGGGATTTTTCGAGCAAGAGATTTGGCTCCCATTCTTTGAAAACCATCAGACGACCAGACATGTACTAGGGACCCTGGTGGAGAGCCTTGTCTTTGACTGAGGATGACGAAAATCTCAGGACAAAGAAGCCATTATCGATGCTAAATACGTCCACTTTCCCCCACATCTTAAGAGCCAAGTTTTTGATGACATTTAGGGGAAGACTTCTGTCTAAGAAGTACCCAATAATACAGCCCTTCCATAGGTCAATACCTTGATTAATAACCTCTAGAGGAGGAGAAACCATTACTTTGCCGTCGACAATCTTTGGGGCAAAAAACGATAATTTAGCTTTATCAAAATTCTCATTATGGAAGAGATCTGACCAGGACTTTCCTTTCTTAGTATGGCTCGAACTCAGCGCAACCTGTTGAACAGATGTGCCTCCCAAACAAGGTTCTGGGATGCTGCAATGCTCCTACAATACAGAGCCGAACTGATCAGCTGTGGTTCCGCTGGTACTCTGTCCCAAGATAGCGCTTGCAGGAGGACACAATGGTGGGAACATATCGAAAGAAGATCAGCGATCAGAAACATGGCTATTGATCGGCTCATCAACAACGTGCTGATTAATTGACACGCTTGCCGGAGCAAGGGCCGGCACACTAGCTGGCGCGGCAGGCCGACTAGAAGACAGCGGAGAAACATCACCAGGAGGATGGTGATTCGAAGCAAGTTCCACCGGTACCATCTCAGAGAAGGTTCAGAAATGCCATCGACGGAAACACACTCCGAGATTGGAGGCACAGAAGCACCCACAACCAAACCGAGCACAACAAGAAGCACCCACAACCAAACCGAGCACCCACTACTGAGCACCGAGCCGAGCACCTAGCACCCTCCGAGCATCCACTACCAAGCACCGAGCATTGAGCAACAACACCGAGCACCCACTACCAAAAACCGCGCAAGCACAGATCCACACTCTCCCTGCCAAGCACAGAACCACGCTCCACACAACCAAACGCCGTAGCACAGAGCGATGAACAACGCTCCACAAAGCGCAAAGAACCCACAGCCAAGAACCCACAAGCAGCAATGCACTACAAAACGCACAGCACAGCCACGAGACTACAACCGCAACAGTGACGAAGCAGAACATGGCACAGCAGAACCTCAGGAGAAGAAGAACGAAGGTTACAGACGGCCAGAACCACATGACCAGATGGCCAGAACCCCGCGACCAGCACCAAACCAAAACCTCACGACCAGCACCACAGAGCCTCACAACCAGCACCCCACGACCAACACCACAGCACCCCACAGCCAGCACCTCAACACCTCACGACCAGCACCACAGGACCTCACGACCAGCACCAGCACCACAGCACCTCACGACCAGTGCCGAAGCACCCCACGGCCAGCACCACAGCACCTCAGCACCCCACGGCCAGCACCATAGCACCCCACGGCTAGCACCTCAGCACCCCGCGACCAGCACCAAACCAAAACCTCACGACCAGCCCCTCACAACCAGCACCACAGCACCCCACGGCCAGCACCTCACGACCAGCACCTCACGACCAGTTGAACCTTTCTTTCCTGCCCAAACGCCGCTCCAGCTTGTCCCTCAACTCGTCCACTCTCACTGAGATTTGAGAAAACCGCTCACTCCTACTCCGACCAGTTGCAACTATTGGATGAAAGGAGAATCAAGGCCCTGTGCCATGGCCAGCTTTATCAACAAAGAGTGGCGCGAGCCTACAACAAGAAAGTGAAGCCACGGCATTTCAAGGCAGGTGATCTGGTATGGAAAAGAATCTTTCCTCATCAAGAGGACAACAGAGGGAAATTCCAGCCAAACTACGAAGGGTCATTCGTAGTCCACAAGGTTCTGTCCAAAGGAGCACTCATCCTACAAGAAATGGACGGGGCAATTTTTCCTGAGCCAATAAATGCAGACGCAGTCAAACTATACTACGCCTAAAGATCATTCTGATTGGGAAATGAAGAAAGGCCATCTTTGACTCTCCCTTAGACCATGAGTCCTTCCAAGTTCCTTAAATTCTCCCCTAATTAAACAATTTTGAGCCTTAAAATTCTTTCAACCCATTGCAAGTGTTCTACACGTCAAACGAGGCATTCGTAGCAAAGCAAAAAAAAAAAGAAACAAGGCATTCTTGCCGAGAAAAACCTCAAAAAAAAAAAAGAGAAGAAAGTGCAATAGAAAAAGAAAGAAAAAAAAGAAAGAAACAGTGAAAAATGTTGAAATGTTTACCCCACCAAAAATACAGAGATGCAAAATAAGCCAGGATGTAAGTCCCACCAGCAATAAAAGTAGCACACCTTGCAAACCTAGATCACTAAGCTTTTTTGAGCCATTTGTCCTTTCTTTCATAACCAAGACCGAGCCTATGTTTCGTCCTATCTCTAAGACCTTTCGAATCCTAAAAGGAATGATCAGGGCAAACAATTGAGTCTGCGTTTAGTGACATCTCCCACAAACAAAAAGACAAAGAGTCCTACTCAATGATGCTGCCGTAAAACAAGAGAGAACAATGCAATACAATTCAAAGCTAGATGATCACAACTACTAAAGCCAAGCTACGTCCCAAGAGGTGTGGTTGTGAACTTGAAGCAAGAGGTGGTCGTGAGCAGGTGGTCGTGAACTGGTGGTCGTGAGCTTCTGGTTCGTGGTTGTGAGCTGGTGGTTGTGAACTGGTGGTTGTGAACTGGTGGTTGTGAGATTCTGGTTCGTGGTCGTGAGCTGGTGGTCGTGAGCAGGTGGTAGTGTGCTGGTGGTCGTGAACAGGTGGTCGTGTGCAGGTGGTCGTGAACTGGTGGTGTGGTCGTGAACTAGTGGTCGTGAGCTTCTGGTTCGTGGTCGTGAGCTGGTGGTTGTGAACTGGTGGTTGTGAGATTCTGGTTCATGGTCGTGAGCTGGTGGTCGTGACCAGGTGGTAGTGTGCTGGTGGTCGTGAACAGGTGGTCGTGAACTGGTGGTCGTGAACTGGTGGTCGTGAACAGGTGGTCGTGTGCAGGTGGTCGTGAGCTGGTGGTTGTGAGCTGGTGGCCGTGAGCAGGTGGTCGTGTGCTGGTGGTCGTGAGCAGGTGGTCGTGAACTGGTGGTCATGAGCTTCTGGTTCGTGGTTGTGAGCTGGTGGTTGTGAGATTCTGGTTCGTGGTCGTGAGCTGGTGGTCGTGAGCAGGTGGTATTGTGCTGGTGGTCGTGAGCTTCTGGTTCATGAGCTGGTGGTCGTGTGCTGGTGGTCGTGAGTTTCTGGTTCGTGAGCTGCTGGTCGTAAGCTGTGGCAGTGAAGGAGCTTTTGGTTTGTGAGCAACGAGTTTCTGCTTGTGTGCACGGGATAGTGAGCAAGCAAGGTCCTGGATTTGTGGGAAGGTGCTTCTGGTTCGTGCTGTTGTTGGGAACAGCACGCAGTATCTGGTTCGTGGTCGTGAGACGGTGGTCGTGTGCTGTGGTTCGTGCTGGTGAGCTGGTGGTCGGGTGCTGTGGTAGTTGGGAACGCAGTATCTGGTTTGTGTGAAGATGCTACTGGTTCGTACTGCGACAGTGAAGGTGTTTCTGGTGTGGGGCGGAGCTTCTGGTTCGTGAGTAGGTGTTGTGAGCAAGGAGTTTCGGGTGTGTGCGCAAGGTTCGTAGGTTGCCGGTCGTGTGTTGTGCACAAGGAGCTTCTGGTGTGTGGCAGTGAAGGCGATTCTGGTTTGTGCGCAAGGAGCTTCTGGGTTGTCTCCTGGTGTGTGCGCAAGACTCGTGGGCAGCCGGGAGTGTGCGCAAGGTTCGTAGGTTTCCTGGCTTGTGCGCAAGGAGTTGTGTGTTGCGGCTGGTCGTGTGCTGGTGGTCACAAGTTCCTCTGGTTCGTAACCGCGCAGTATCTGGTTTGTGCGCAAAGGTTGTGAGCAAGGCCTGTGTGGAGTCTACGAAGCAAGGTCGTGAGCAACATCTGGGTTGCTTGAGCTGGGTCTGCGTGCTGGACTATTGCTGACGGTAGGGGGGCTCGATGGATACAGCTTTTCCTTCACTGTTGTCGGGCGAAGCAGGTGGGTCTGCTAGTCGGCAGGATTGGCAGCCCGACCCGACTGACCTGACTTTGAAATCAGTTTCAAATCTGAATAAGCCCAGGCAAGCGTGGTCAACGCTTTTTAACGGATCAGCCTATCAAAGGTCCAGGCTTTCCTATTTTGTGCCTGCGGTAAGTGATGGCAGGACTGTTATCAGTCCGCCACCTGAGGTAGCAGCGGAAGGATGCAGCGCCTGGCAATGCTGTCTGGTAGGTCACCTGCTGGATAAGAAACTACCTTACTCAGTGGTTAAGTCCTTCGTGGACAGGTGGTGGAGCAGGTTTGGACAGGTCCAGGTTTCGGCAAATGAAACAGGCTTTTTCTTCTTTCGGTTTTCTTCCATGCAAGCTTTGGAGAAGGTGAGGGACGCTGGACCATGGCATGTAGCAGGTCGCCTTCTGGTTCTTAGGGAGTGGGAGCCAAACATTTTTTTTTGGAAGGTAAGTCCAAAGTATTAATTAATAAAGGAGATATCTACAATAACGTCCAAACAAAATAAAGCAAAACAAGCCTCATATTAATGAGGCAACCAAGCATACAAATAAAAGCACAAAGCAAATGGTGAAGCTAAGGGAGGAACTCCCAATTCAAATCCCAATGAGAAATGAGTTGGCGATGAAGGGAAGTATCTAGAAACTTTACTCGCTCCAGATTTGCTCTATCACGAACATCCGATATGATTGTTGCAACCAAGACCTACCACGGCATATAGATGTTTTTAAAGACCCGGCGATTTCTTTCCCTCCAAAGGTGATAGACCGTGGCTGCTAGAGAAAGCTTGAATAACATCCGAGCTTGTGGACTAGGGATTTGCAAAGATGAAGCCCATTGTATTACTTGCACCCAAGTCCGCTGTGCTCTATTTACACAATTCTTGGAAAGGATATGATTCCAGATCTGAGAGCTATAATGGCATTCAAAGAACAAATGAGAGTGAGACTCATTCGTGCATCTACATAGCACGCAGGACGCTTGATCAATAATATGCAAATTGTGAAAACGATCCCGGGTGAGTAGTCTTTGGTTTACAGCTAGCCATAAAACAAATGCATGCTTTGGGATGTGTTGTGGGAACCACACCAAACTATACCAATGAGCTTGCACACGGATATTGTCAAGACTTTTATAAGCACTCCTGATATCAAACATACCTGAGTTACTGGGGCAATTGTTAGGGCAATTGCGAATCGGCTTAAGGGAGTTGTTGGGGCAATTGTTGGAAGCTACCAATCAGCCTTCATTCCAGGTAGAGGTGCAGCTGAAAATGTTCTTCTTACCCATGAGTTACTTCACAACTACCACTTGAATGGGTCTCATATGAAATGTGCACTTAAGATTGATATTCGTAAAGCCTTCGACTCAGTATCATGGAGCAGCATTAGACAAATGTTGCATGCACTTCATTTTCCGGCCAATATGATTGCATGGATCATGGAGTGTGTTACCACCCCAGCCTTCTCCATCATGATCAATGGTAGCTTGTGTGGTTTCTTCAAAGGTGCAAAAGGTCTACGGCAAGGTGATCGTATGTCTCCCTACTTATTTGTCTTGGTAATGGAAGTTTTCAATATGGTGTTAAAGGAGCATACCAATCAAGGCTTCACCCACCACCATAGATGTGAGGCCATTGACCTCAAGCTCCTTTGCTTTGCAGATGACTTGTTCATCTTCTCTAAGGCTGACAACTCCTCCTTACAATGTATTCTCAAAGCACTTGATGGCTTTCATGAGATAACAGGACTATATGTCAATAAAGCCAAGAGTGCCATGTATCTAAGTGGTGTGGATGAGGACCAGAAACTTGACCTAAGTTCCATGGCTGGATTTCCTATTGGGAAGCTGCCGATTAGGTACCTTGGGCTACCTCTTTCACTTCTAAGCTCACAAGGCGGGATTGTGAACCGCTCATTAATCAAGTCAAAGCAAGAACTCAATCTTGGAAAGGTAGAGCTCTTTCGTATGCTGGTAGGTTACTCCTCATAAAGTCGGTGCTTTTTTCTATCAAAGTTCATTGGCTTACTACCTTCATCATCCCCAAAGGTGTTCTTTCTGAATTGGAAACTCTTATTAGGAGATTTTTATGGGCAGGGCCTGATCTCAAAAAGAAAATGACTCCTATCAGTTGGGATATTGTTTGCATGCCACGAAAGGAAGGTGGACTTGGTCTTTTCAAGCTTTGCAAATGGAACAAGGCTGCAACCATGAAGCATATATGGCGAATCCTGAGTAATGAGGACTCCTTGTGGGTGCAGTGGGTTCACAAGTACTTGGTCAAGGACCGTAATTTCTGGAATCTTAATATACCAGCAACTTGTGCTTGGGCATGGAGGAAGATCCTTAGAACAAGACAAGATGTGGCTCACTTGGTGAAGAAGAAGATACACAATGGTATGTCTACTTCCCTATGGTATGATAATTGGCACCCTGAAGGTCCCCTATTTAACAGGTATGGTTACCATCTAATCTATGATTCGGGCCTCTCCACCCGAGCCACGGTTAGTAGCATTATCTTAGGCCATAATTGGGACCCTCCCTTGGCAGCATCTCCTGACCTAATCGAGGTGTGGAGTAAGCTCCATCTGCTAAAGAATCCAATGCCAGATAGTGAAGATGTGTTGACTTGGATCCCCACCAACTCAGGTACGTTTGATATCAGCAGTGCTTATAAAAGTCTTGATACTATCCGTGTGCAAGTTCATTGGTATAGTTTGGTGTGGTTTCCAAATCACATACCGAAGCATGCATTTGTCCTATGGCTCGCTGTCAACCAAAGACTCCTCACCAGGGACCGTCTACACAAGCTCCATATTATCGACCAAGCCTCATGCGTGCTATGTAGATGCACAGATGAGTCTCACTCTCATCTATTCTTTGCTTGCCATTATAGCTCTCAGATTTGGAACCGCATCCTTTCCAACAATTGTGTGAGTAGAGCACAGCGGTCTTGGTTACAAATAATACAATGGGCTTCATCTTTGCAATTGGCTAGCCCACAAGCTCGGTTGTTATTCAACTTCTCTCTAGCAGCCACAGTTTATCACCTTTGGAGGGAAAGAAATCGCCGGGTGTTCAAAAATATCTACATGCCGTGGCAGGTCTTGGTTGAAACAATCATATCAGATGTTCGTGACAAAGCAAATCTGGAACGAGTCAAGCTTCCGGATAACTCACTTCATCGCCAACTTATCTCTAATTGGGATTTGAATTGGGAGTTCACCCCTTAGCCTCATTTCGCATTAGTGTTTCTTTGTATGGTTGTTTGCCTCATTATCATGAGGCTTTGTTTGCTTTACCTTGTATGGACGTCATTGTAGATATTTGTCAACCAAAGACTCCTCACCAGGCTTTTTTTTGGACTTACCTTCCAAAAAATATATATATATATCAAACATACCTGAGTTGGTGGGAGTCCAAATCAACACGTCTTCCCTATCTGACATTGGATGCTTTAGTAGACGGAGCTTACTCCACACCTCAATTAAGTCAGGAGATGCTGCCACGGGGGGGTCCCAAGTATGACCTAAGATAATGCTACTAACCGTGGCTCGGGAGAAAAGGCCCGAGTCATAGATTAGACGGTATCCGTACCTGCTAAATAATGGACCATCAGGGTGCCAATTATCATACCATAGGGAATTGGACGTACCATTGTAAATCCTCTTCTTCACCAAGTGGGCCATATCTTGTCTTGTTCTAAGAATTTTCCTCCATGCCCAAGTGGTAGTTGCTGGTATATTGATATTCCAGAAATTGCGGTCCTTGACCAAGTGCTTGTGAACCCACTGCACCCACAAGGAGTCCTCATTCCTAAGGATTCGCCATAAATGCTTCATGATTGCAGCTTTGTTCCATTTGCAAAGCCTAAAGAGACCGAGTCCACCTTCTTTTCGTGGCATGCAAACAGTATCCCAACTGATGGGAGTCATTTTCTTTTTGAGATCTGGCCCTGCCCATAGAAATCTCCTGATGATAGTTTCCAATTCAGAAAGGACACCTTTGGGAATGATGAAAGTGGTCAGCCAATGAACTTTGATAGAGAAAAGCAACGACTTTATGAGCTGCAACCTACCAGCATACGAAAGAGCTCTACCTTTCCAAGATTGAGTTCTTGCCTTGACTTGTTTAATGAGTGGTTCACAATCCATCCTTGTGAGCTTGGAGGTGAATAGAGGAAGCCCAAGGTACTTAACCGGCAACTCCCCAATAGGAAACCCAGCCATGGAGCTTAAAGCACGTTTCTGGTCTTCGTCTACACCACTTAGATACATGGCACTCTTGGCTTTGTTGACATATAGTCCTGTTAACTCGTGAAAGTCATCAAGTGCTTTAAGAATACAATGCAAGGAGGAATCATCAGCTTTAGAGAAGATGAAATAAGTCATCGGCAAAGCAAAGAAGCTTGAGGCCAATAGCCTCACATCTATGATGGTAGGTGAAGCCTTGGTTGGTATTCTCCTTAAACACCATATTGAAAACTTCCATTACCAAGACAAATAGGTAGGGAGACATAGGATCACCTTGCCGTAGACCTTTTGCACCTTTGAAGAAACCAGATAAGCTGCCATTTAACATAATGGAGAAGGCTGGGGTGGTGACACACTCCATGATCCATGAAACCATATTAGCCGGAAATTGTAATGCATGCAACATGTGTCTAATGCTGCTCCAAGATACCGAGTCGAAGGCTTTACGAATATCAACCTTGAGTGCACATTTCATATGGGACCCATGCAAGTGATAGTTGTGAAGTAGCTCATGAGTAAGGACATTATCGGCGGCACCTCTACCTGGAATGAAGGCTGATTGATAGTTCCCAACAAGATTCCCAACAACTCCCTTAAGCCGATTAGCAATTATCTTGGCTATGCATTTGTACAAGGTATAGGCCTATAATCAGCAACCTTGCTTGGGTTATGGCACTTGGGCACCAATGATATGGCTGTAGTATTCCACTGCTTAAGAAGCTTGCCTTCCTTGAAGAAACTTGTGATTGCCGCCAATACATCATCTCCAACTATCTCCCAACAACTTTTAAAGAAGGCAGGAGTAAACCCATCTGGACCTGGAGCCTTGTCATCCTTTAAAGAGAAAAGTGTGGACTTGATTTCTTCCACTTTAACCTCCTCCATCAAAGAACATTTCTGTTCCTCGGATAGGACTTTGGAGAACGTGGGCATGTCATGGTAGTTCTGCTCAACAGCCGACCCCAATGATTCCTGAAAGTGTTCAACAATATGTTGGGAAATCTCTTTGTGATCAGTGATTTTGGTACCCTCCTCTGTCATGATACATGAGAAGTTGTTCATTGCTCTTCTTGAAATCAAGGCATTATGAAAGAAAGATGAGTTCTTATCACCCTCCGCCAACCATTGAACCCTTGATTTTTGTTTGAGTTGAGACTCTTCATATCTCAGAATAGAGTAGAAATGGCTCTTCAGAGTGCTCTCTTGATGCATTAGGGCTACATTTTGGGGATCATCATGAAGGCTTTTTTGCAGGACTGCAAGCATTGATCTGATTTCCTGGACCTGAGATGACAACTCAGCAAATTTCATTTGCTTACTCTATCCCTTGAGTTTCATTTTTACAGCTTGAAGCTTCTTAGTGACGCGAAACATTGGTGAGCCATTCACCTCAACTTCCCATGCCTCCTTGACAAGTGGAAGGAAATCTGGTCTAGCAGTCCAGAAGTTAAAAAATTTGAAGGGTTTTTTTACCTTGCTCCCATGGGGGAAAGATCGAAATCAGCAACAGGCAATGATCTGAAACACCTGGGTTAAGAACTTGAACTTCTGAAGAGGGAAGATCTCTAAGCCATGGTAAGTTAACAAGTACACGGTCCAATCTGCAAAGTATTCTTCTTTGGCCTTCACCTTGATTAGACCATGTGAAGAAGAATCCCTTGGATTTAAGCTCCACCAAATGACAAGCATCAATACAATCATTGAAGTCCTCTGTGGCACATCTGTTTATCTGTTTGCCTCCTGACTTTTCATTTGCTGATCTAACACAGTTAAAATCCCCTACAAGCATCCATGGATGAGATGTTGAGTAGCTTTGTAACTGCCGCCACAAATGCCTTCTCTCCAAGGCCTCATTCGAACCATAAACAAAGGTGATGAAGCATGCTTTTTGCATTCCCAAAAAATCAGCATAGCAATGGATGAGTTGATCACTAGTGTCCAACTTATTAATTTTAACTTCCATAGGGTTAAACAAGATCCAGATGCGTCCCTTCAAAGCTTGATCATAGTTGGTAATGAGCTCCCAATGGGTGGTTATGAGGCTTTTCACAACTTGGGCATTAACTTGCCGCACCTTAGTCTCTACAACGGCCAAAAGACTTAACTTCTTGGATAACATAAGATTGCGAACTTCCATTTGTTTTTCGGGGTTATTAAGACCCCTAATATTCCACATGGCAATATTAAACATGATTCACATGGTCACCCCCACCCCCAACTCTTAATTCCAGGCTTTTACCCACTGGATTGCTTTTAGCATGCTTCATAGCCACTTCGTCAACAAGGATTCTCTTTTTCTTCTTATTTTTCTTGGAGGATGATGAGCTACTTTTAGGCTCTTGACTGTTTTGGACAAGAGGTTCAAATCTGTTGGGGGTAAGAGTAATTACTTCATCAACAACATCAACCAAGTTTGGATCACAAGGTTGCATGCCAGGCTCCGAAACAATCTCTAAAGTAGTTCTTTGCTGTGAAAGAGGTATGGTCGACTCATTATCAGTTTGAGGCTGAGGAATTGGCACATCTGGAGCATTGGGATCAGCATCACTCTTGCCGGACTCACCTTGGTCAAGGGCAATAATCTCCTTGCCCTTCTTATTTCTGGACTTCCACACCCCATCCAATGGAGGTATATTTTCGATATCAGAAGCCGCAACATTGGCATGGTGATTGGGGCTAGCTTCACGAGAAGAACTTGATGGAGAGGCAGCACCTTCCTTCAAAATTTTACCAGTAGGGACCCATTTCTTTTTAACAGTTCGGCAGTGAGCATCTGAGTTTCCAAAGGAACAGCATGAATTACACTTCTGTGGCTTCCATGAGTATTCAATTTCGATTTCAAGAACCTCTTCAGGTGTGTCCAGGAAAATACTTGTTGGAAAAAGACAATCGATGTCCACCTCCACACAAACACGAGCAAATTGCAACTTGGATCTCTTTTCAGTTGGTTCATCTAACCATAGAGGCCTTCCCACCCCACTCGCAATGTAGCTCAATCCAGGAGACGTCCAGTATTCCATAGGAACATTAAACATTTTTATCCAAACTAGCACCTTCCTCAGTTGGGATTTGATTAGCTGCATATTAGGTTCCCAGTTTTTAAGGATGAGAAGCCGACCCCCTAGATGCCATGGGGCTGCATGTAGCACCTTCTCACGAACCTGAGAGTTCTCAAAGGAGAAAATGAAGAAGCCATCCCCCACAACTGATGTTTGGACTTTACCCAGCTTACCCCAAATTCGGTCAACCAAACTCTTAACCACAGCAAAGGGAAGCCTTTTGTCAAGGAAGTGGCCAACAAGGCAGTTGCTCCAAAGCCTTGAGCCCTCTGCAGCAACCTTTGGAGGAGGCCTGACAGTGATCCGACCATTAATAACATCAGGTGCAAAGTAATCAAGCTTGGGCTTAGCATGAGAACCTGGAGCAAATAGAGAAGACCAAGCATTTTCGGTGGGGGAAGAATGCTGCAAAGAAGTTACTGGAGAAGCTGTTGCCTGCAGAGAGATACCAAAATTTGCATTGGAGACAGTAGGGGCTAGCACCGTAGCAGTGGCTGGGACCCCAGATACAACAGCCATAGTAGCCGTGGCAGGAGCTGGAGACACAGCAGAATTACCCAAAATGGAAGGAGGAGGCCTAAAGGCATCAGGCGCAGTAGCTGGAATTGCAAGATGCTGATGCGTGCTAGCAGAAGGCACCTGCACTGCTGCCAAAACAGATAAGCCAGCTCCAGATAAAGCTGTATCATCAGGCTTGCTGCCACCTCGACCTTCAGAAGACAACGAAGGCAGCACATTCCTTAAACCAAAAGGGAATGCTTGGGTAAGCTCGCTGCCAGGAGCAGGAAAGTCTGAATGCATCAGAACCACGCCAGGAAGAGCAGGTCCAAGGTCAGCAATGGCTGCTACTCCTGCAAGAGTAGGAGGAGCCACAGCAGCCGCAGAAGTTGACTTGCTCAGAAGGGGAGCCGAATCGCTCAAAGGCGGGAAGTCAAATTGAGAGAGATCGCCAGCCATTGGTTGCAATACAGACAGATGAAGAACCACTTACGAAACCAAGGATTCCATCATGCCCGAATGCAAGAGAGGACAAAAATCCCACAAATAATCCACGAACAAGCACAGGATGGAGAGATCCACGAACAAGCGCAGGATGTAGAAATCCACAAATAATCCACGAACGAAAATAATAAGCCACGAACGAGAGGACAGAAAACCACAAACGATAATCCTCAAACAATAATAATCCACAAACAATAGCCACGAACAATAATAATAATCCACGAACGAAAAGCTCCAGATGCTCAAAAAGATTGTTTCAAGAACGGCCGGAATAGACGAATAGAACCAGCAATAGCCGGCAAGCAACTCCGGATGGCAATCAGAAGCCACGAACAGACAGAAGCCAGAAATAGATCCCCAAAGGCGAGAAGATGGAGAGACCATGAACTCACGAAGCCGAACCCACAACAGAACGTGCACACTGAAGCTCACGAACCCACGAACAAACTTACCACGAACGAACACAAATCTTCATGACGAACGATATATGAAATAACGATAATAATAAATCTTCCCACAGTAATCCCGAAACAGAAACCCTGCAACAATAATCTTCCACAGAAAGGGGCAACAATAATCTGCCAACAGACCAAAAGTTGCTACAGATCGCAATGCGCACGAGCAATCACGAATGGAAGTTCACGAACAAATGGAGAGTACATGAAGTGCTCTGCAGAGCACTTGAATGATAACTGCAGAAGAAGTTCACGAGCAACCAAGAAGCACCACGAACTAAAGATGGTAACCCAACGAACAGAAATCCAGAAATCCCGCGAACTGATGGTGCTAACAGAACTTGGTAACTCACGAACAGATCAAACCATGAATCAAGCTAACGAATGAGCAACCTGGCTCACGGATCCTTGCTCACAGATCCTTGAACACCCACGAACAGAAGCGACGAACAGAAGGAGATGGTTCCGAGCCAAACATGAGTCTGAAGCCACAGGATTTGGAGAGAATTCCTATATGGATAAAGCTCTACAATATCCCAACTGAGTACTGGACGGTTAAGGGGATGAGCTATGTGGCTAGTGGGGTGGGGAGGCCCTTGTTCATGGATGAGGCGACTGAAAAGCAGACCAGACTAGCCTATGCGCGAGTGTGTGTGGAGGTCGATGCCAACTGTAAGTTCCCGGATACCCTCATGCTGGACCTGGGAGTAAGGCTAGAAGAGATTAGCGTTGAGTACGCATGGAGGCCGGCGGTGTGTGGTGCTTGCATGGTGTTTGGTCACTAAGCCTCTCGTTGTCCTAAGAAGGTTGCTATGCAGTGGAGACCCACTAGCAAACACTTTGAAAATTACCCATCGGCTGTTGATAATCATGAACGACTTCAAGGACAAATAGGGGGTGATGTTGTGCCCATTGGTAATGAAAGGAATAATGAATTGAATGAGGAATTTTCGACCCATGAAGAGGCCAGGGAGGAGGAACCATGGCAATTGGTAAGGCATAAGAAGCAGGGACATGTAATTGATTTGGGTTCGACCCAAGGACCAACCCAGGACCCCGGTTTGAATGAAGAGGCCAGGGAGGTGGGTTTGCATGATGAGGAACCAATTGTCTCTCCTGGTGGCTCAGCAGATGGGACAGCTCAATTAGTTGCAGCAGATGTGGATTCTTGTTATAGCCCGTTGGTTCAGATGGGGGTTGATGGGAGTGAAGGGGTACAGCATTCCAACTCATTTAGTATGCTTTCTGATATTGACAAGGGGCAGTCCAGCATGTCATGGTCAAGGAAAAAGAAAAACAAGAGGTGTGAGAGGAGGATACTTGTTGATGAGATTGCTATGAAGCGGGATAGAGGGCATGTGAATGGCACTCTCATGGGTTCAAAACAATCCTCATCTTCCCAATGATCAAAGTGGGTGCGTGGAACATCAGGGGTCTCAATGACCCCTCTAAACAGCATCAAGGACTAAGTTTATTGTGTTTGGTGGAAACTAAGGTTAGGGAAGTGAATTCTTACACTGTTGATTTGTCCGAGTTGGGACCTCGTATCCAATTATGCAAAGGCACTTAAAGGGAGGATCTGGATACTTTTTAACAGCGATGTGATGATGGTTAACCCGATTGCCATGTCTGATCAATTTATCCACTGTTCAGTGCATGTGATTAGTTCCAATCAGAGGGCGGTTGTCTCCTTTGTGTATGCGTCAAATGAACAGGTTGAACGAAGATTTCTGTGGAGTGAGTTACAAGCGTACAAGACAAGTTTGCCTTGGATGATGTTGGGAGACTTTAATTGTGTTCGGAACTCCACAGAAAAACAGGGAGGAAGACACATTAATGTGCAGGCAACAAATGAGTTCAACATGTTTATTGATAAATGTGAGTGTATGGAGATGAACTTTAAGGGCCAAATTCTTTCCTGGAGCAACAGGTGCCATGGGAGTCACAGGATTGCATGTAAATTGGATCGTGTGATGGTTAACATGGGTTGGTTACATGAGTTTACAGCCTCCGAAGTTGAGTTCTTGCCACCTACTATCTCGGATCACAGCCCAATGATAGTATCATTGTACACTCCAAGATCCGGTAAGGGTAAACCGTTTAGGTTTTTTAACTTCTGGGCGGAAAATGAAAAGTTTATGCACATCGTGGACCAGGCATGGAATACCCACATATCCAGATCTCCTATGTTTGTAGTGGTTCAGAAGTTGAATAGAGTTAAGGAGGCGCTTAAGGGCTGGAGTAAGAGTGAGCAGTATGCTGCAATTTCATCCAAGATTATGACCATTCGGGATGAATTGAAGGAGTGTCAGAAGTTGCTACAGTCAAGAAGGGATGATGAGGGGCTGGGGCAGCAGGAGAAACATCTTCAAGCCACGTTATCGAATGCTCTTAGAATTGAAGAAGCACAGCTTAGACAGAAATCTAGAATTCAATGGCTTAAGGAAGCAAATGCAAGGGTGATGGAAATCATCAGTGGCGACTCATGGAGTGTTCCCCCAGCTAGGACACATGCCCTTGATGAGAGGAGAACACGCAGAATGTGATTGCAGCAATTATCGCCTGGAACCCTCTCGCCTGAACCCCTCTCACCTGTAACCTCCTTCCCAACCATGAAATCTCTCACCTGAAAACCTCTCGCCTGAAACCCATTGCCTGGAGCTTATCGCCTGGAACCGCCCACCATGAATCTCCTTTCCAACCACCACCTGAACCTATCGCCTGGAACCTACCACCTTCCTCCTTCTGTTCCTTTGGTTCGCGCGCATGTTTGACCTCCTGGTTCGTGATCTTGGTGCTCGGATTTCTGGTATTCTGTTCGTGGGATTCGCTAATCTTGTTCGTTGTGGTCGTCGGATTTCTGGCTTTCTGTTCGTGGGATTTTGGGTATTCTGTTCGTGGGATTAGCTATTCTTGTTCGTTGTGCTCGTGGGATTTCTGGTATTCTGTACGTGGGTCTTGATCGATTTGTTCGTGGGATCTCTGCAAATCTGGGTTTCTACTCGTGGTATTTTCTGTTCGTGGTGCCTTGCAAGCTGGGCTCGTGGGTCTGGTTCCTGGAGTTTATTTGGTCCTGAGGTTTATTCCTGGTTCGCCTGGATTTTGGTCCTGGGGAGCTCTCTGTCCGTGCGCATTATTGTCTGTTCGTGGATTTGCTATTCTGGTTTCTGTTCGTGGGTTTTTTGGTATTTCTGCTCGTGGGATTTGCTCGTTGTGTTACCTCCTTCAGTTCGTCGGTTAATTGGATTTCTGTTCGTTCGGATACCATCCTTAGTTCGTGGTTCCTTAGCATGCTGGGCTCGTGAGCAAGTTCGTGAGTTGCTCGGACTCGGTTCTTCAAATCTTGGGTGTTATCGCATGTGGGATCTTGGTCGTCTTCTTCCGGGAGTTTGTTTTGTTCCTGGAGTTTGTTCTTTGGCTTTCTGCTCCTGGAGTTTGTTCTTTATTGCATATGGTTCCTGGATTTTGGTTCTGGGAAGCTCTCTGTCCGTGTTCATTAATGTCTGTTCGAGGGATTTCGTCTGGAGTTATCTAGTTACTGGAGTTCGTTTGTTCGATTGGAGTTATTTCGCCTGGAGTTTTATTGGTTCTGGGGAGCTTACCTGGTTCTGGGGAGTTTATCCGGCGCTATCTGGGGAGTTTATTTTGCTTGGTGCTTATCTGGCTCTGGAGTTTTTCTGGTATTTAGAGATTTCTGGTTCTGGGGAGTTTTCCATTGGCACTGTTCGTCGGATTTCGTCTGGAGTTCCTGGTTCTCGATTTTGTCTGGAGTTTACCTGGGCTTATCAGTGATTTCGTCTGGAGTTTACCTGGGTCTGGAGTTTATCTGGGTCTCGATTTCGTGGGATTTCGACTGGAGATTATCTGGTTCTTGCTTTCGTCTGGAGTTTCTGTATTGTTCGTTGGATTTCACTTGTCACTTGTTATTATTTCGTGGTTTGCAGTCTGTCTTCGGTTCGTGAACTATCATCTATTGTTCGTGGAAGCCTGCCATCGGTGGTGTGGTTTTGAAGTTTTGGCTCGTTCGGTGATGTTCTGGGAGCTCTCACTTCTGGTTGACGCTTGAACCTATTCAGTCAATGGAATCTGCTTCAAATCAGGCTTTCCCGCCGCTGGGCACGCCTGTGCTTCCTGCTAATTCTGCGCCTGCCCATGCAGACGTTCCTGATCCCGCTGACCCCATTACTTGTGACGCTGAGATGGACAGCTCTTCTCAACATATTTTGGGCAATGTTCAGCTTGCTCAGACTTCGGTCCAGCCAAATATGGCTTGGTCCTCTTTGTTCTCATCAGCTAATCGTGTTCAAACAAGATTGGCTTTCCACAAGCCAGTAATAAGTGAAGGCAAAATCACTGTTAAGCCCCCACCTGAAATTGCTGCTGAGGGTGCCAAGCTATGGTCTGAATGCCTTGTGGGGCATTTTTTGGACAAAAAACTTCCTGTTGCAGTGGTTAGAAGTTTAGCTAGCCGATTGTGGGGTAAGTTAGGCCAGGTCCAGACGATTGAACTTGGTGATGGCTTCTTCATCTTCACTTTCTCCAATTCTCAAGTTCGTGAAAGGGTGCTTCAGTCTGCTCCATGGCACTTTGGAGGGAAATTGCTTATTCTCAGAAATTGGGAGCCCAACTTACAAATGGTCAAAGCTCAATTGCAGAAGGTACCCATTCGGGTTAAGCTCTTTGATGTGCCTATTGAGTATTGGACCCCATCAGGGCTAAGCTACATTGCCAGTGGTGTGGGACGCCCCCTTTCATTGGATGAAACAACTGAAAAAAGAACGAAGCTCCACTTTGCTCAGGTTTGTGTGGAAATTGATGCGGCTTGCCAATTCCCTAGCTCTATCTCTTTGGACACTGGTGTGGAAATCCTGGAAATTAATGTTGAATATGCATGGAAGCCCCACAAGTGTAGTTCATGTGACACTTTCGGCCACTCTGATGCTAACTGTCCAAAGACCACTAAGAAGTGGGTACCAACGGGGAGAGTGTTACAAGATGTTTTCGCAAACAATGATGCTTGCCACCAAACCCATGAAGATGTTGTTGCTACTCGTGCAGGTGACACTAGTGATATTCAAGCTCAAGCCCAGCAGTGGCATTGCATCAATAGCAAAGGCAAGGAGGTCATTTGTAATGAAGGTGGAGAAGCAAGTAACACCTTGGACAATGAACCATCGTCGCTGCCAATGGAGCAAGACCAGCAGGTTGTAGGGGCTGACTATATGGACTCAAATGATGAGCAAGATCAGCACGCTGTTGAACAATGCGATACATGTCAAGCAAGCATAACCCCGGAATTTGTGGAGCGTCATAACTCTTCATCTCCACCTGTGCAGCAAGGTTCAATCTCCATTACTCCTAATAGGTTTGAACTTCCTGATATTGACAATCAAGTCCAGCATGTGTCTTCATCTTCGTCCTCATCTCGAAAGAAGAATAAGAGGAAGAAGAAGATACTCGTCGATGAGGTCGCCATGAAGTTTGCTAATAGACAACCTGTTACAAAGGTTCGGGGTAATGGTAGTAATGCTCACTCCCATCCATGATCAAGTTTGCGATGTGGAACATTCGGGGCCTTAATGGACCCGAAAAGCAAATGGAAGTGCGTAATCTGATCAGTTTGAATAAACTATGTTTGCTAGCTATTGTGGAAACCAAAGTTAGACAAATCAATGCTCGTTTTGTGAAGGATATGATTGCTCCAACTTGGGAACTTGTAACAAATTATGATAGTGCACTGAAGGGGCGTATTTGGTTAGTGTTTAATCCTGCCGAAATCAGACTAAGGAAGGTTGACAGTAACGACCAGTTTGTGCATTGCTTTGTTGAAATGTTGACCAAGCAAGAGTCTTGCTATCTAACTGTTGTGTATGGTGCGAATGCTGCTGCTGAGCGGAGGCTATTGTGGAGACATCTTCCCTTGCTTGTTCCTGTACAACCATGGATAATCATGGGTGACTTTAACTGTGTTCGTGAAGCTTCAGAAAAGTTAGGTGGTAAACACATTATCCGTGGTATTACAGATGAGTTTAATGAATGCATTGATGCATGTGGAGTTGTGGAACTCAAATCTAAAGGCTTGTTTTATACATGGGCGAATCAAAGTGAGGGGCAAAGGCGAATCTCATGTAGGCTGGACCGTGTTCTTGTCAATCTACCATGGCATCATGCCATGTGCCCATCCGAAGTGCAAGTCCTAAATCCGGGCATATCCGACCACTCACCACTTCTGGTATCAATTTTCTCTGATTGGAAGCAAGGTAAGAAACCGTTTAGATTTTTTAACTTTTGGGCTCAACAACCGGACTTTCTACCCCTTGTTGATGAGGCTTGGAAAACTGAAGTGATAGGCACTCCAATGTTCCGGATTTCTAAGAAGCTTTATGCAGTCAAGCTTAAGCTTAAGGAATGGAGTGCTCGATTGAAATTTGCCCAAGTTTCTTCTCAACTCCACCATGTAAGGCTAAATCTGGAACAGGTACAGAAGCAATTGCATGATGATCCCCAGAATAACACCCTTGCTCAACACCAAAGTTCCCTAAGGCAACAACCTTATCACTTACTTAGGTGTGAAGAGTCCCAGCTCAGGCAAAAGTCAAGGGTTCAATGGCTTGCAGAAGGTGACAGCAATTCCACTTTCTTTCACAATGCTTTGAAATCAAGAAGAGCTCTCAATAATTTCTCCAGTATCTTTACTGAAGAAGGCCTCAAGCTAACCGAGCAAAGGGATGTATCGGACCACATAGTCAAGCATTATCAGGACATCCTGGGCTCAGCTGAGAATTGCAACATGGACGGCATGCCCTCATTCACTACATTACTTTCCCAAGATCAGAAAAGCCAGCTAGTGGAGGAGGTTACATATGAAGAGGTCAAAGCCACGCTCTTCTCACTAAAGGACGATAAGGCTCCTGGTCCTGATGGCTTCACTCCTCTCTTTTTCAAGAGGTGCTGGGATATTGTGGGCCAAGACACATTAGAGGCAATTGTAAGCTTTTTCAAAGATGGATCCTTGCTGAAGCAGTGGAACACCACAGCTATTTCCCTTGTGCCGAAATGCCCCAACCCAAGTAAGGTTTCTGACTATAGGCCTATTTCTTGTGTTAACACCCTATACAAGTGCATATCTAAAATCATTGCAAATAGGCTCAAAAGAGTTATCGGGGATGTTGTTGGAAGTTATCAATCAGCTTTCATCTCAGGGAGAGGTATTTCTGAAAATGTGCTTCTTGCCCACGAATTATTGCATAACTATCACTTGCATGGACCCCATAAAAAGTGTGCACTCAAAGTTGACATCCGTAAAGCCTTTGACTCTGTATCGTGGGATTGCATAAGGGAGATGTTGCATGCACTACAATTCCCAAGCAAGTTTGTCAGTTGGATTTTAGCGTGTGTGACTACTCCAACTTTCTCAGTGATGATTAATGGCACTCTTTGTGGTTTTTTTAAGGGAGCCAAAGGGTTACGGCAGGGTGATCCTATGTCTCCTTACCTCTTTGTGCTGGTGATGGAGACTTTTCACAGGATATTACAGCGGAACACTAATCAAGGGTTTGCATATCACCACAGATGTGAGGCCATAGGCCTTAAGTTGCTATGCTTCGCTGATGATTTATTTATTTTCTCTAAGGCTGACATTGATTCCTTGCAGTGCATTCTTAAGGCCCTTAACGAATTCCAACAGCTTACGGGTCTTAACCTCAACAAACAGAAGAGTTTCATGTATCTCAGTGGTGTGGGCTATGATCTGGAAACTGAGCTGAGTTCCTTTTCTGGAATTCCTCTTGGAGAACTGCCGGTTAGATACCTGGGTCTTCCTCTTTTTACTTCCAAGCTTTCAAGGAGAGACTGCGACACTCTCATTAACCATGTTCGGTCCAAAGCCCAATCTTGGAAGGGACGTTGCCTCTCTTATGCGGGTAAACTAACTCTCATCAAAGCTGTGTTATTTTCTATTAAGGTTCATTGGCTATCCACTTTTATCATTCCTAAAGGAGTCATATCAGAATTGGAAAAGATTTCTAGGAGATTTCTTTGGTCGGGACCTGATCTTAAACACAAAATGAATCCCATAAGCTGGAAAATCATATGTGCTCCAAAAAAGGAGGGTGGCCTCGGGTTACTTAACTTGTGCACATGGAATAAAGCGGCAACAATGAAGCATATATGGAAAATTCTGGTCATGGACAGCTCTCTTTGGGTTAGATGGGTTCACAATTATCTCATTAAAGACCGGAACTTCTGGACTTTAAGTGTGCCCACAAATTCATCATGGTCATGGAGAAAGATCCTTAAGTTACGGTATGGAATGGCTCACCTAATAAAAAGGAAGATTTACAATGGTTATAGCACCTCCTTGTGGTACGATAATTGGCATCCTGAGGGGCCTCTTTTCAGTAAGTATGGTAATCGCTTGATCTATGATTCTGGTCTCACATCTCATGCCATGGTTAACAGCATAATATCCGGTTACTCATGGGATCCTCCTATAGCGGCATCTCCAGATTTAATTGAAGTCTGGAGTAGACTCCAAGAGCTGCCAAACCCGTCACCTGATCATGATGATGTAGTGGTGTGGACCCCCACAAAATCAGGTATCTTTGACATTTCTAGTGCTTACAAGCACCTTCATACCCATGGGAGCCAAGTCACTTGGTATGGTCTCGTTTGGTTCTCCAAGCACATCCCTAAGCATGCTTTTATACTGTGGGTTGCAGTAAACCAAAGGTTACTAACCAAAGACAGGTTGCACAAAAGGGGCATTGTTAACAATACTTCTTGTGTGCTATGTAGAGCTCATGACGAATCCCACTCGCATTTGTTTTTTGAGTGCTCTTATAGTACCCATGTGTGGAGCAATGTTTTGGCTCGTAATGGAGTGACAAGGACACATCGTTCATGGGCGGACATTGTGCAATGGGCTGCATCTCTGAACCTTGGTAGCCCCCAAGCCATCCTCATATTCAAGCTCTCTCTTGCAGCAAGTGTTTACCACATATGGCGGGAAAGAAACAGAAGGGTGTTCCGGAATTCATATTTGCCGTGGGAACAGTTGGTATCACTTATCGCTCTTGATGTTAGAGGCAAGGCTAACTTGAAGCGTGTGACTGCCCCAGATTCCCCTCTCCATCGCCATCTTGTTGATAGTTGGGATTTAGACTGGGATCTTGTAAGGTGACGATTGGGTATTTTTGCAATCTCTAGTGTTCATGTCATGTGCCCTGATTCTTTAAGGAGCACATTGGGTTGCCTTGTTTGACCTCTCATTGTACAAATCATTATTTTATATACTACTTTGGACTTACCTTCCAAAAAAAAAAAAAAAAAACTCAGGTTTTTTCCATAATATAATTGCCTCCAGATGGTCTCGGAACAATATTTACAGCATTGATGATGAACATGGTAGGAGGGTGACGGACCCGGAATTGGTTCAAAGCACAATTCTAAAGTACTTCAAGAACTCAATGGGAGTAACGGATCAGGTGGGGGGGGGGGGGCGGATGCCGGAATTTGATCGGAAGTTAAGTGACGAGCAAGCAAGTGCCATGATTGACGTAGTTAATGAAGGAGAAATAAAGGCTACGTTATTTGATTTGAAGGACGATAAAGCTCCTGGCCCGGATGGGTTTACCCCTTTGTTCTTTAAAAAAGCTTGGAGCATTGTTGGTGGTGATGTGGTGAAAGCTATTCAAACCTTCTTCATGAGTGGGAGAATGCTAAAGCAGATTAATTGCACATCAATCTCACTTATTCCAAAGTGCAGAAACCCATCTAAGGTAAGTGATTTTAGACCGATTTCATGCGTCAATACTATATATAAATGCATTGCTAAAATCATAGCTAATCGAATGAAGAGGGTGATTGGGAATCTGGTGGGTGAATACCAATCAGCATTTGTGCCAGGAAGGAATATAGTGGACAATATATTGTTATCGCATGAGTTTTTTTTTTTTGGAAGGTAAGTCCAAAGTAGTAAATTAAATAATGATTTGTACAATGATAGGTCAAACAAGGCAACCCAATGTGCTCCTTAAAGAATCAGGGCACATGACATGAACACAAGAAATCGCAAGAATACCCAATCGTCACCTTACAAGATCCCAGTCTAAATCCCAACTATCAACAAGATGGCGGTGGAGAGGGGAATCTGGGACAGCCACACGCTTCAAGTTAGCCTTGCCTTTGACATCAAGAGCGATAAGTGATACCAAATGTTCCCACGGCAGATATGAATTCCGAAACACCCTTCTGTTTCTTTCCCTCCATATGTGGTAAACACTTGCTGCAAGAGAGAGCTTGAATATGAGGATGGCATGTGGGCTACCAAGATTCAAAGATGCAGCCCATTGCACAATGTCCACCCATAAACGATATGTCCTTGTCACTCCATTACGAGCCAAAACATTGTTCCACACATGGGCACTATAAGAGCACTCAAAAAACAAATGCGAGTGAGATTCGTCATGAGCTCTACATAGCACACAAGAAGTACTGTTAACAATGCCCCTCTTGTGCAACCGGTCTTTGGTTAGTAACCTTTGGTTTACTGCAACCCACAGTATAAAAGCATGCTTAGGGATGTGCTTGGAGAACCAAACGAGACCATTCCAAGTGACGTGGCTCCCATGGGTATGAAGGTGCTTGTAAGCACTAGAAATGTCAAAGATACCTGATTTTGAGGGGGTCCACATCACTACATCATCTTGATCAGGTGACGGATTTGGCAGCTCTTGGAGTCTACTCCAGACTTCAATTAAATCTGGAGATGCCGCTATAGGAGGATCCCATGAATAACCGGATATTATGCTGTTAACCATGGCATGAGATGTGAGACCAGAATCATAGATCAAGCGATTACCATACTTACTGAATAGGGGTCCCTCAGGATGCCAATTATCATACCACAAGGAGGTGCTGTAACCATTATAAATCTTCCTTTTTATTAGGTGAGCCATTCCATACCGCAACTTAAGGATCTTTCTCCATGACCATGAAGAATTTGTTGGCACACTTAAAGTCCAGAAGTTCCGGTCTTTAATGAGATAATTGTGAACCCATCTAACCCAAAGGGAGCTGCCCATGACCAGAATTTTCCATATATGCTTCATTGTTGCCGCTTTATTCCATGTGCTCAAGTTAAGTAACCCAAGGCCACCCTCCTTTTTTGGAGCACATATGATTTTCCAGCTTATGGGATTCACAATTATCATGTACCAAGCAATAAAGAGAAGGTGGCTGTCAAGGTTGACTTAAGGAAAGCTTTCGACACAGTCTCATGGAGGTGTATTCTTTCAATCCTTCGAGGTATGAATTTTCCGAGCATTTTTATCAACTGGATTGAACAGTGTATTTCTACACCCCGATTCTCTCTAATAATCAATGGGAGTATGGTTGGATTCTTCCCTAGTGCCAGGGGGGTCCGCCAAGGGGATCCAATCTCTCCATACTTGTTTGTGCTAACAATGGAGTTGTTCAACATGCTCATCAAAGAGGAGACGAGAGTAGGGTTTACTCATCATGATAGATGCGAGCAACAGGATATAAAGCATCTGTGCTTCGCGGATGACCTGATTATGTTTGCACATGCTGATGCTTCTTCAATCCATTGTCTTCTTACAGCATTACAAAGGTTAAATAGTTTGGCAAGCCTCCAGGTAAATAGCGAGAAGAGCAGTATTTTTGTCAGTGGAGTGGAGGAGGAGAAGAAGCATGTGCTTGCCACCCAGATGGGATTTCAGTTAGAGCAGCTACCAGTACGGTATTTGGAACTTCCTCTTATTTCCACCAGATTATCAGCGCATGACTGTGAACCGCTGATTAATAATGTCAGGTCGAAGACACAATCGTGGAAAGGAAGGGCGTTATCTTATGCAGGGCGGATGACTTTGGTGAAGGCAGTGTTGTTTGGCATTCAAGTTTACTGGCTTTCGGTCTTTAGCATACCTAAGAAGGTGATTTATGAGCTGGAGAAAATATGCAGAGAATTCTTATGGGCAGGGCCTGAAATGAAGAGGAAGGTCATTCCTGTGAGTTGGGATGTGGTATGCACGCCAAAGGAAGAGGGTGGTTTGGCGTTCGTGAAGTTACATGTGTGGAATAAAAGTGCCATTTTGAGACTCGTATGGTTAGTGGTGAGTGGGGCATCGAACCTTTGGTTGAAATGGGTGCGATCATACCTTGTCAAGGACAGGAACTTCTGGGAGTTAAAAATTCCAGCTAGAGGGTCATGGGTGTGGAGGAAAATGTTAAAGCTCAGAAATATTGCGGCTCCTCTTATTAGAAAAAGAATCAATAATGGAAGGGATACGTCATTGTGGTTTGATAATTGGCACCCTATGGGCCCACTTTACAGGAGGTTTGGAAGGAGAGTGAGCTATGACTCGGGCATACCACTCAACGCCACTGTTTGTAGCATTGTCACAAATACGGATTGGGATGTGCCACCATCAGTGACTATGGACCTCATGGAAATTTGGGGAAGACTTCAGGAGCTACCAAAACCAAACCCTCATAACGATGATCAAACCATCTGGGTTCCAGCGCAATCAGGAGCATTTGATATTAAGAGTGCATATAAGGCCCTTAGTGGGAGTGGACAGCTGCTTAAGTGGAGCAAACTCATATGGCATAGCATGGCAATCCCACGACATTCTTTCATCTCATGGATGGCGATCAGAGGTAGACTCTTAACCAAGAATCAACTCTTTGAATGGGGGGTTATACAAACGGCTACATGTCTCTTATGTAGGCAGCAGATTGAAACACAACACCACCTTTTCTTCAAGTGTGAGTATAGTGAAGTAATTTGGCATGGGCTGCTTCACTTGAATGGAATCCCACAGGTTACTAGATCGTGGGCTAGTATTATTGAATGGCTTGGGAACACGTGCGCTGGGACATCTCTTAGACAAGTACTTGTGAAGTTATCCTTTGCAGCTGCTATCTACAACATCTGGATCGAAAGGAACCGGAGAACCTTCAAAAATAGTTACCTCCCTCACCATGAGGTACTCAAGAATATTGTGCATGACATCAGACAGAAGATGAAGCATAGCAAGGTACATGTCCAGAATAACCCACGTGATCATCATCTCCTCCACAATTGGGATCTGTTGGTTTTAGCGCCTACGGCGTCACGAGGGTAGCATTTTGTTTTTAGGGTCTCTCATATGAGTTTGTGTATTTTGTGATGGTTTGTGGTTGTCACTCTGAATCTGTGAGTCTTGTTTGGTACGTGTACCCCGGTGATGGGTGACGTCCTTTTCATGTATATTCTTCACATCTTTTAATCTACTTTTAACTTACCTTTCAAAAAAAATTTTGAGTCTGCGTTCGTTGGCAATGATGGAGTTCAGAGTTTCCCAGAAAAGCTAGACACAACGAAAACTTGAAAAAAGGGCGTTGTGTGGTCACCCAAAAAGAAGAAGAAGAAGAAGAAGAAAGAGAAAGAGAAAGAGAACTGGTCACATCTGTACCGAGTAGAAAAAAGGCACAGAAGAGAGCAATGACGATGGCGGACAATAAGCTGAGACAGATGAGCAGATCAAAGGGGCCCAGACCGGCAGGTTGCGCCCAAGCCGAAAATTCCACAGTGGCTGGTGATGACAATGCTACTGAAAATACCAAGCACTCCAAGTCCCGTCTGACCTTGGAAATTTCTTTGACATTGCAGCAGACACAAGCGCACACTAACACACCTGTTTTCTCTGTAATTATTCTACTTAACTATTTGTGTGCTCCACAATGTGCTACTAACCTAAGTTGATAATCTCTCAACCTTGGCAAAGGCCGCTTCTAGCTACAATGGGCAAAAGGCTCAGAGCAAGAAGAGAATAAGAAGAATGTCTTGCATTCCCCAGCTAATCCAAGACTAACATTTTGTTCCTTTCCCGCCTTCACAGGTACAGCAAAGGTGGGATAACGGACATCCTCCCCCAAATCCCCAGTGGAGTTCCTTCAACAAACAGAGGACGAGATCCTCTAATCCCGACGATGTAATCTTCCCAAGTCTCGCCCAGTCTGAAGAGGCCGGCTTTGCGAAGAAGAGCAGAAAGAAGACAAAGCAAGCTTACACCAACCCTTAGTGGAGTTTCTCGCACCCAACAAGAGCTCGGACAAACGTGAGGAACTCGCGCCTAGGCGAAAGGAAAAGGCCTTACAAAGGAAAAATGATAACGTGAGGAACCCCATTTATCCCCAGTGGAGAACCCTTCCCAAGGGAATGCCCACGCTTGTCAAAAACAAGGCTCGACCCAAGAGAAAGGGCAATGAGGAGGAGACCCCCAACTAATCTCCAGTAGTAGTCACCCCAAACTAGGAGGTCCCCCCCTCACCAAAGGAGGGTCAAGCAGAAGGCACGTTGCAGAAGAAAGTAGCGGCAAGACATGAAGAAGAGCGATCAGAGATGAAAATCTCATCGGGCAAGATGGCCCTTTTGTAATTTTTTATTTCACACTTTTGTACATAGAATAGGGCAGGTGTGTGAGCTCCCTTGAGGCACCGGACAGCACTGGAAGCACCTCCTCACCAACAGCACCTCCTCCTTCCTCCTTTCCTCATTCTTTCCAACTTCTTTTTTTTTTTGAAAAGTAAGCCAAAAATTGAACTTGAAAAGAACAAGAGATACAAAACCCTGTCCCAAGATAGCAAGGGGAACGCTCCAGGAGAAGAAGGCAAGAGCTGCAGCAATCACATTACAAATTGAACTTGAATTGCCCAATTGTCAATGAAGCTACGGTTATATGCGGTGTCCTTCAACTTAAAACTTCCACTTGAAAACCTTTGAGTGATATCACGCTTGATGCCCTTCAGGACTTCTTCTTTTGGCTTGAATTCGTTCCTAAACAGGCGTTTGTTCCTTTCAAGCCAAATGTGGTAAACCGAAGCTGCAAAAGACGCCCTTCTTATAATCGCCTTGATGTTCTTCCCTTTGAAATTGTTTGCTGCCCAAGCAATTTCATTGTTCCATAAGGAGATCAGTCTATTTATGCCATTTAATCTGAGTACCTAATTGTAGACATAACTGCTGTAGCCACAGTCAAAGAAGATGTGTTGAAGTGTTTCTTCATGAGCGTGGCAAAAAGAACATCTGGATCTGCTGATTATACCCAATCTAACCAATATTGATTGGGTGAGTAATCTTTCCTTAATGGCAAGCCAAAGAATGAAAGCATGCTTCAGTATGTTATGGTTAAACCAAACAAGGGTTGCCCAAGGGACGGTTGGTTGCTGATTTCTAATGGAGTTGTAAGAGGCTCTGATGCTAAACTTACTTGATTTCGAAGGCAGCCACTTCCTTACATCAGGAACATCAGCCATGGGTTTAGGAAGAGAAGTAAGCTCATTCCACAGCAGTTGTAAGTCTGGAGAGTTTGCAATCGGAGGATCCCACTCCTCATGGTTGATAATGGCTTCCACTCGAGTATCAGCTAGTAGGCCTGAATCATAGATAATCCTTGGACCAAATCTTTTAGCAATAGGGCTTGATGGTAACCAGTTGTCATACCATAACCATGTTTGCTTTCCATCTCTGACAATATGCTTGAGGAAAGGTTGAGCAACCTCTCTTGATTTGAGTATTTTCCTCCATATCCAGGAGCAGCTACTAGGCACGGATAGGTTCAGAAGAGTCTGAAGTCACCTAAACAGGTCGGCGAAAAAAAAGTGTTAAAAGCCTCAAGTAAAAAAAAAAAAAAAAACCAACTCTCGGCCAAAAAAAAAACTGTTAAAAGCCTCAAGTAAAAGACACAAGAAGAGTCTGAAGACTGAAGTCACCTAAAAGCTTTAATGGAACAAACAAGAAGAAAAGAATATTGTCAAGTGCCTGGCATCAACGCTGAAACAGGTCGGTGAGCTCAAGTCCAATCTAATCTCCTTCAAACATAAATTAAATGCTAAATAGTTGCCCTACAAAAAACCCGAAAAGCAAAGGGTAAGGAAACTCTGAAGCCAAGAAGTGACGCCACATCATTTGGCCGCTTCCCTTTTCAATTGAAAACTTCAAAGGACTAAGCTCGTCGACCATGTCGACAGAAATGCCAAGCACAAAAACGAGATTCTTTTTTCTCTTTGCCGTTCATCCTCAAGGTGACTCCGGCAAAGAGGGGCAGTAAGCACCTCATTTTTGTGCTCCCGGAAGTGCCAGAAATGCGAACCCTTACTAAAAAGTCAAACCCTAAGGGGTTAAAAGTTGACTTTTTGATCAAGTCATAATTGACCACTTTGCTTTATCTCAATGGATAGAGAATTTTGATACGGCTCCAACGTAACTGAGCTTGTTGGAATCGGGGTCTGGATGAAAGATCTATGAGCCGGTCAAACTTGAGGGGGAGCCAAAAGTTGACTTTCTGTTAAACCCTAAACCAGGTGCTTATCCCTATTCCAATGGATAGAAGGCTTCGATACGGTTCTAACGCAACTGAGTTTGCCCAAATCGGAGTCCGGATGAAGAAGATAGAAGCAGTTGAAGTTTCCGGGCAGAAACTGCACACGTGGCAAAGGAATTGCACACGAGGCGAGAAACACAGAAAAATATCTCAAGGGTCAATCTGTAAATATCCAAAATCTGTAAAATATCTCAGGGATTAAACCAAAATTGCGCAGGGCGCAATCTACAATTATCTCAAGTGTCAAATCGGTCAAATCCAGGGGCAATCTGTAAATATCAAATCAAGGTTCATATAGCATCTTTGCGTAGCATGTTTGTATAGGACCTTTTGTCTTTGTTGGAGGAGATGTTTCTAATCTCCCTGGGGGCTTTTGCCTTGTATGTAAATTATTTCCCATCCTTTTTTTGCTCATTAATGGAACTTACTTAACTTCCAAAAAAATCAAAAATCAAAAATATTGTCAGAATAACCGGAATTAAATTTCGGTTATAAACAAATTATGTATAATCGGAATTTAATTCCGGTTCATAAAGTGAAATAAAAAATCGTCCGACAGATTCTATGATTCTGTACCTGACAGGAAATGATTGCTAATCAAGTGCAAAAGTAACCGAAATTTTATTTCGGTTACAAACAAATCGTGTATAACCGAAATTGATTTTCGGTTATACTGAAAAATCAGTGTAACCGAAAATTAATTTCGGTTACAATTTTTTTTGCTATAAATAGCAACCCCAGCCATTTGGCTTGGGGTTGGTTGCTTGCCGAAATTTCCTCCCGCCCCTCCCTGCTCGAACCTCCCTTCCCTACCCTCTCCCACCTCTCTTAACACCCAAAACCCTAATCTAATCCCCCCCAAGCCCCTTCCACCCCTTTCTACTTCACTTCTACTACTTGGAGAGCAACTTGGAGAACATTTGAAGAGGAGGAGGTGCTACTAAAGTGCTGTTGTGCCACAAAAGAGCCTCAAGCACACCTCCAAAGGGGATTCCAACCTTAAGGTATGACTTCCCTATGACTTTTTTTTTTTGAAAGGTAAGTAAATAATATAAAAAAGATAGGAAGAATGTACATATGAAGAGCCTCACCCCACACAGTGGCGCTAGCTACTAGAGCCAAAGCTCACAAATACAAAAGCACAGACACTCAAAAACATGCTAAGCCATAAACAACTCAATAACCCTCAACGGTCATAATTAGCTCTCGCCCAATATGTTCCAATTGCTCAACAATTTATGCTCCAAAGGAGTTGCTTTTAGTCGCACCTTTGCCAAGGTAAGCTTTTCCCTAACATCATGAATAACATGGTTAGTGACCACTTGGTGCGGTAGGTAGCTATTGTTGAATGTCCTCCGGTTCCTTTCCCTCCATATGTTATAAATTGTTGCTGCAAAAGATAACTTCATTGCTATGTGCCGAAATGATTTACCTGCGAAATGCTGCCCCAACCACTCCAGGTTGTCTTGCCACGAACGGTCCACTTGTGAGGCACAATTTAACCTTAACAATTGAAGCCAAACATTATGGCTGTACTCACATTGGAAGAACAGGTGGTGTTGGGTTTCGTCGTACCTTCCACACAGGACACAAGTAGCTGATGGTATGACATTCCACTCCACCAACTGCGCCTTGGTCAGAAGCCTTCCATGAATTGCCACCCAAGCAATGAATGAATGTCGTGGAATCACTAATGGGTGCCAAATAAGTGTGCTCCAAGGAACTTGCTGCCGTTCCCCCTCCATGAACTGATAACAACTCCTAATGTCATAGTTTCCAGATTTAGAAGGTACCCAAATGGGCATGTCATTCCTTCCTTGATCAAGGTTGGGTAGTTCATGCAGTCTATCCCATACCTCAAGCAGGTCTATAGTGATTGTAGGGGGGGGGGGATCCCACTCGCCATCCTTTTTTTTTTTTGGAAGTTAAGAAAGTTCCATTAATAAGTAAAATAAATGTACATCAACTGCCTTATCCAAGGCACACCTCAACCAATGTGAGATCAAAACTGCCCACTTTTACAAGAAACAAGCTGGACATTCCACCTTAAATGAAAGTCAAAGACTACATCTCAAACGCCCCATACCCCACCATTATAGCATGAATGATGGAACAATGCCCCAGTTACCACATATTTCTCTATTCAACGGGGTGTCTTTCAACTGACTTTGAGAGACCCCATATTTCCCTCTGATGTCTTCCACAATAAGAGATGTTAGGTTCTCAGTTGGTATTGCCTTGTTTTGGAAGATACGTCTGTTTCTTTCTCTCCAAACATGGTACATGGTTGCTGCCAAGGAAGCCTTTTTAATTCTTGCTGTGAGACTCTTACCTTTCAGATTTCGCATGGTCCAGTTCAACTCTGCCTCCCAAAGCAAAGGACACCGACTAATACAGCTTTTGCTAAGGATATCTCCCACTCGCCATCCTTGATAATGGTATCCACCATTGCACCTGCACCAAGCCCTGAGTCATAGATAATCCAGTTCCCAAATCTATTAACTAGAGGCCCCAAAGGGTGCCAATGATCAAACCATAGCGAAGTGCTGGTTCCATTGTAGACTCTCATCCTTATTAACCGATGCGCCAACTCCCTTAGCTTAAGCGTCTTCTTCCAAATCCAAGAGCCAGCAGTTGGTATGTTCAACGTCCAAAAGTTCCAGTCCTTTACCAAGTAACTTCGAACCCATCTAAGCCATAGTAAGTCTCCACCACTTACAATTTCCCAGATGTTTCTCATTAAAGCACATTTATTCCACATGTGAAGCTTGAACAAACCAAGTCCACCTTTTAGATTTCGAGGAGCACACTACATCCCAACATATTGGCACAACCTTCCTTTTCATGTCTAGCCCTGCCCATAACAAAGCTCTACACAATCTCTCCAGCTCAACTAGCACCCTCTTGGGAATCATGAAAACTGATAGCCAGAAGACTTTAATGGAGAAAAGAACGGCCTTGATGAGTGTTAATCTACTTGCATATGATATCGTACGACCCTTCTACGACCAAATTCAAGCTTTGACATTGTTGATGAGAGGCTCACAATCCAAAGCTGATAATCAAGATGAGATGAGGGGCAAGCCAAGGTACCTTACAAGAAGATCTCCAAGCGGGAACCCAGCTTCCATAGAAAGCTGTTGCTTTGTGTGCTCATCAAGTCCAATAATAAACATTAGGCTCTTTGACTTGTTAACTTCCAACCCCGAGCATGACTGGAACTTCTGTAATGCATTAGTAAAGCACGCAACTGACAACGAATCACCATAGCAAAACATTAGTAAATCATCAGCAAATGACAGGTGCTTTATGCCTTACCTCTCACATCTGCTATGGAACTTAAAACCTTCAAGTGTCACCTCCTTCACAAGCATATGAAGCAGCTCCATTACCAGTGTGAACAGATAGGGTGATATGGGGTCACCTTGTCGGATCCCCCTCGAGCTCGGAAAGAATCCTACCATACCACCATTAAGCATAATGGAAAACATAGGGGTAGATATACATTGTTGAACCCATGCAATGAACCTCGGGGGTAAATTCATACCCTCCATGACCTTGAGAATACAATTCCACGACACAGTGTCATATGCCTTCCTCAAGTTCACTTTGATAGCACATTTCGGTTCCTTACCATTGATGTGGTAGTTATGAACAAGCTCATGGGATAACCGGATATTATCTGTGATTACTCTTCCTGGGATAAATGCCGATTGATACTCCCCCACTAAGTCTCCAATCACTGCCTTCAGCTTGTTCGCCATGATTTTAGCAATACACTTGTTGACAGAGTTAACACATGAAATTGGTCTATAATCTGCAATAGTAGAAGGATTTTTGCCTTTGGGCACCAATGTGATTGAAGAACAATTTAGTTGCTTCAGAATTCTACTGAGGTGAAGAAGCTCTTAATAGCTAAGGTAACATCACCACCAACAACAGACCACGCTTTCTTGAAGAACAATGTGGTAAAACCATCTGGTCCAGGCGCCTTATTGTCCTTGAGACTAAAAAAAGCATTCTTGACTTCATCATCCGTGACTTCACCAATCAACATATTTGCTTGCTACTAACTGAGTTTCCTGTCAAAGCTTGGTAGATGAGAATCAACATGGTCATACGACCCTAGTATGTTTTTATAGTACTCAAGAACCATCTCTTTAATTCTATTGGGAGCAACTATCTTAGATCCCCCATCATCATAGAGGCTGCATATATTATTCCTGGATCTTCTCGCCACAATGGAGTTATGGAAAAATGTCGAATTCTGGTCCCCTTCCTACAACCATTGAATTTCTGTTGAAGGTGTTCGTGAGTTCATGAGCTTAGGATCTGTTCGTGAATTCGTGAGCTTAGGATCTGTTCGTGAGTTCGTGAGCTTGGGATCTGTTCATGAGTTCGTGAAACCATCTGTTCGTGTTCGTGAGTTCGTGAGCAACCAATCCTGCCGAAGGTGTTCGTGAGGTTGGAATCTGCTCGTGCTAGGTTCGGGAATCTGGCTGTGCTCGTGATATCGTGCTCGTGGAGAAAGCTTGCTATTCGTGGAGAGCTGTTCGTGGTGTTCTATTTCATTGGGTTGTGAGCTATTGCAACGATGTTCGTGAGCTATTGTTCGTGGTGTGGTGGTTGTGTTCTACTATTCGTGATGGCACCGTGTTCGTGATTTACTATGTTCGTGAGTTCCTTTGTGCTGCCGAAGGTGTTCGCCTGTGGGTTTTTGTTCATTCACGAGCTTGGGGTGCTGTTTCCTTGGGGAGCTGTCTCTTTGTGAGCTTCGGAGCTGTCGGAGGAACTCGTTCATGGGTGGCTGTTTGGTTTGTGGTTCTGGCCGCTAATATCCTATGAGCTTGGTTGAAGCTGGAGCTGTTTGTGCACCCAACATTCTGGGAAGTCCGCTGTGGCTTTGGAACAAGGTCATAGATGTGGTTTTCCGGCTAACCGGTGGCATTAGCGGAAAACCATATGGATTTAAATTCAACGCACCATTTCCCGCCCTTAGGAGTGCCGGATGAGCATGCTGCTTTGTCAACGTCTGCCATGGATGATTTGGCAGCTACAGACGACCTTGTAAACTCTGTTAGCCCTAGTAAAGCAGTCTCCTCAGCTCCTGTTAATCCTGTTGCCTCAGCGCCTGATACACCTGTGGCAGCAGCTTCCATTTCGGGCAATTCTCATCAGATGCCAGGGTCTTTGAAGGGCAATGCTTGTCCTAAAACAGCATGGTCGACTTTGTTTGACTCTAGTACAAGTGTTAAACCGAAGTTATCTTTTTTTTATGCCTGATTTCATCGACAAAGATCTTCTTCTTCTTTCTATTCTTTTTACGGGATGAAGAGGATACAGTACTACCCTTGGGGTCAGTAGAATCACTGGCATCAAGATCTGGTATGTGGAACCTGTTTGGAGTAATAGATATGTGTTCATCCCGTAAGACAATGGAAGAAGTCGGTTGAGCCATGGTCTCCCTATCCACCTCCATAGCACTCATATCTCGTTGGAGTCTCGGTGCTTGGTACTCATCTCCTTGCTGCTGGGGCAGCATACCCGATACATCGGGCTCTTCCAATTGGCTACTTGAGTTCGGGGTACTCACAGCAACATCAACATCAATAACCTCTTTGCCCTTGTTATTTCTTTTCTTCCATTGGTCCACCTGATTTGTGGAACTCCAACCATCACCCATAGGCGGATCAGCAATATCGTGAGTAGTTTGGACGTGGTCACCCTGGCCATGAGCACTTCCATCAACTTCTATATGAGATACATTGTCATTCTGTATAGTTCTCCCAGTGGGGACCCACACCTTCGTAGCTTTCGGACATTTCTTCTCAGTATGGCCAAACACTTCACATATAGAACACTTACACGGCTTCCAGGTATACTCAATAGTAATTTCAAGTTGTTCCTCACCTGTGTCAAGAGCAATGGACGTTGGAAATTCACAGTCAATCTCAACTTCAACACATACTCAGGCATATTGAAGTTTTAGCCTCTTTTCAGTCATGTCGTCCAGCCAAAGAGGTCGTCCCACACCACTAGCAATATAGCTTAACCCCAACGGAGTCCAATATTCCATAGGAACATCATACAATTTTATCCATATAGGTACCCTCGTCAATTGGGTTTTCACCAATTGCAAGTTTGGCTCCAATTTTCTAAGGATGAGCAACCTTCCACCAAGGTGCCAAGGTCCAGCTTGAAACACCTTCTCACGCATCTGGGCATTAGCAAACGTGAATACGAAGAATCCATCACCCATCTCAACGGTTTGGATTGCTCCTTGCTTGCCCCACAGCTTGTTAACCAAGCTTCTCACGACTGCAAGAGGCAATTTTTTGTCAAGAAAATGACCCACAAGACACTCATGCCACACCTTAGCACCTTCAGCTGCAACCTCAGGAGGAGGTTTAACATAGACCCTACCTTCATCAACTGCAGGCCTGAAGAAATTAAGCTTTGATTTTATTTGAAGATTCGGTTCAAATAGGCTGGACCAAGCTGCTTTGGATTCACCATTTGCCTTCATAACTTCTGGCGAGTGAGAGACCCAACCCGAGTTATCATCTGCAGCCACAGACCTCTCAGTCACGCCCACATTGGTTGCTGCTGCCACATGCTGCTCAGCCATACCCGAAATAGCCACTGTTGCCACTGTCTTCCCAGCCGCAGGCGCATCAGACTCCCAATTATTCACATTGGTTGGACCGTCAGGGACTGGCAAGGCACCCATGCCAGGTTCTGCCATTACAGAGGGCGTAGCCAAAGCTACCAAGGGCGGGAAGTCCTTGCCTGAGTGGTAATCCATTCTGGTTTATTGAACCAGTATGCCGGAAACCACCATCTGCAGACACAACTTCGGCAGAGCTCACAACAAGAGCAACAGTCCACGAAATATCACGAGCAAACCAGAATGCCGAATCCAGGACGATCACAAACCTGCGACCAGAAGCCCCGAACCACCAAATCGCACAGCCACCCTGTTCCTCCAACTCACGACCAGAATCACAAATCTGTTCCCAAGCTCCCAGGTCATAGGCACACCAAACGCCAGACCAGAACCAGAACCGAAACTCAAGCAGCGACGAACAGACAATATCGCTCAAGACTTCACGAACTCAGACCGCAAGCCCGCACGAAACCTCCATGGGTGCATGAACTCAGGTCTCCATGAAAACAGACCTTTACCTTCTTGCCGGAAAACCAGACAGAAAATAGAGCTGCTCAAACTGACGAACCCTCTTAACGAACAATAATCTGCTCAAAAAAACTCACGAACAAGGACCGACGAACCACAACAAGGTGCCACGAACCAGGGACAAGGACCCAAACGGACGAACAATAATCTGGGCGAACAATCAACGAACAATAATAAACTCACGAACAGATGCTTCCAAGACCTTGCTGCGCAGATGCTGCCGACTACCTTGCTTCAAAGAATGTGCTCACAACCCGTGTGGCCAAATCCAGAACCCGTTACTCACGAACCAGATTCACCTCCACTGCCACAACTAACAACCACCAGGTCACACCCACTAGCTCACTGCCACCAGCACACGACCAACATTACACGAACCAATAGCACCTTGTTCAAACCAGAAAGCGTCTTGCTCACGAACTAGCTTAGGACCCACCAGCCAACGACACAGTAACCTTTCACGAGGCAACCAGAACTTGCTTCGCACGAACAGACGAACGGCCGGCGGATCGGCGGCCGGCAGAAACCTGCTGTACTGGCAGAACCTCCGCGAACACAGAACCTCCGCGAACACAGTGCCTTTATGAACTTGCTATACTGCCAGAACCTCCGCGAACACAACCCCGAAGCTTGCTCTCCACGAACAGGAACACCAGCCTTGCTTCCACAAGACATGATATGGCTCACCTGGTGAAAAAGAAGATTAACAATGGTAAGTCCACCTCAATATGGTATGACAATTGGCATCCTGATGGTCCCTTATTTAACAGGTACGGCTATCGCTTGATATATGATTCTGGCCTTTTAGCTCATGCCATGGTTGACAACATCATTTCAAATCACATCTGGGACCCCCCTGTAGCTGCCTCTCCTGACCTAATTGAGGTGTGGAGCAAACTCCAATTGTTGAAGAATCCAACACCGGATAGAGATGATGAGTTTTTTTTTTTGGAAGGTAAGTCCAAGTGATATTAATAAGGAAAAAAATATTTACAGGATAAGGCTCAAACCAAAAAAACCAAGGAAAACATGCCCCTTATAACATTGAGGCTCACAACATGCATGCATGGAACACAACCAAACATTACACAAGATCCCACTTAAGGTTCCAACTAGTGACTAGGTGACGATGTAGTGGTGAATCTGGGAGTATCACTCGATCAAGATTTGCTTTGTCCTTAACATCAGCAACTATGTTGGCCTCAACAAGTTGCCAAGGTACATAAGAGTTTGTGAAGATCCGACGGTTCCTCTCTCTCCATATATAGTACACAGCAGCTGCAAGGGACAACCTGAAAATGAATTGGGCGTGGTGGCTACCCAGGCTCAAAGTCGAGGCCCAATGCACAAATTCCACCCACGGGCGGTTCACTCTAGTTACACCAGTACGTTGAAGGATAGGGTGCCAGATTTGGGAGCTAAACGGACACTCAAAAAACAGGTGTGCATGTGATTCATGGTTAAGCCTACATAACACACAAGTTGCCTGAGTGGTAATGTTCCTCTTGCACAACCGGTCACGAGTAAGAAGCCTTTGATTCATTGCTAGCCATAGTGTAAAAGCTTGCTTGGGTATATGCTTGGGAAACCAGACCAACCCATTCCATTCCACTCGGTCTCTACCAATATCCAAACTCTTATATGCACTAGCAATATCAAACATACCTGACTTTGATGGCATCCATATCAAAGCATCTTCACGGTCCGGGACTGGGTCCTTAAGTGCTGCAAGTTTAGACCAGACTTGAATTAAATCCGGCGATGCTGCAACCGGAGGGTCCCACTCATGACCAGAAATTATAGTGCTCACTGTAGCCTGTCTTGAAAGCCCCGAATCATAGATCAGCCGATACCCATACGTAACAAATAATGGTCCATCCGGGTGCCAATTGTCATACCACAACGAGGTGCTCATGCCATTAAAAATTCTTACCTTTACCAGGTGAGCCATGTCCCGCCTAAGCTTAAGAATCTTCCTCCATGCCCATGAAGAGTTAGCCGGTGTGGTAAGGGTCCACAAATTTCGATCCTTAAGAAGATACTTATGCACCCATTTAACCCACATCGACTCACCCTGTAGCAAGATTTTCCATAGAAGCTTCATGGTTGCTGCCTTGTTCCATACATGCAAATTGAGAATGCCTAGCCCACCCTCATGTCTTGGAGTACATATAATTCTCCAACTGATAGGATTCATCTTGCGCTTGAGATCCGGCCCTGACCACAAAAACCTCTTGGATATCCTTTCCAATTCTGATATAACCCTTTTGGGGAGGACAAATGTAGAAAGCCAGTGAACCTTAATAGAAAATAAAACGGCTTTTATGAGAGTGAGCTTACCCGCATAGGACAAACTCCTACCCTTCCACGATTGTGTCCTTGCCATTACTTGATTGATGAGTGGTTCACAATCCTTCCATGATAGCTTAGATGTGAAAAGGGGAAGGCCAAGATACTTAACTGGCAAGTCACCAATCGGAAACCCAGACAAGCTGCTTAACTCATCTTGCATGCTGTTATCCACTCCACTAAGGTACATAGCACTCTTCTCCTTATTAATTTGTAGGCCTGTGAGTTGTTGGAATGCTTCAAGAGCTCTAAGAATACATTGAACTGAATCCCTGTCTGCTTTAGAGAAAATGAACAAGTCATCAGCAAAACAAATAAGCTTAAGACCTATAGCCTCACACCTGTGATGATAAGTGAAATTTTGGCTTGTATTCTGCTGCAGCACCATATGAAAAATCTCCATCACCATGACGAAAAGGTAGGGAGACATAGGGTCACCTTGCCGTAACCCTTTTGCTCCTTTAAAGAACCCCACCAGATGGCCATTAAGCATCACCGAATATGAGGGGGATGTCACACATTCCATGGTCCAAGATATAAACCTATCTGGAAAATTCAAAGCAACTAACATTGCCCTTATGCTCCCCCATGTAACTGAATCATACGCCTTCCGGATATCCACTTTAAGAGCACATTTCTGGGTGCCCCTCAAGTGGTAATTATGCAGTAATTCATGAGTAAGAAGCACGTTCTCTGCAGCTCCTCTACCTGGGATAAAGGCCGACTGATAACTACCAACAATATCCCCCACAACAGTCTTGAGCCTGTTTGCAAGTATTTTGGAGATGCACTTGTAAAGGGTATTGACACAAGAAATAGGCCTAAAGTCAGACATCTTACTTGGATTCCGGCACTTCGGCACCAAAGAAATTGCTGTAGTGTTCCATTGTTTAAGCAAGCTACCATCTTTAAAGAAACTCAAGATTGCTTCCACTGTGTCCTCCCCTACAATATCCCAACACTTTTTGAAGAATAGGGGAGAAAAACCATCAGGACCTGGCGCTTTATCATCCTTTAAGGAAAAAAGCGTGGTTTTAACCTCATCATGGGTGACATCCGCCATCAAATTGACTTTTTGGTCTTGAGATATAGATCTTGAGAATGGGGGCATATCATGAGCCTGTCCAATGCCATCTTCGCCCAGTAGGTTTTGGAAATAATTCACCACATGACCTGTTACTTGCCCTTGGTCAGTCAGAGTTGTTATGGATGCCCTCAAATTTAGGTATATTTGATATCAAGAGTGGGGGATTGGGGGCTGGATTGGCTTTTCGGAGTATAGTTGGAGTTTTTTTGCTCTTAGTTAGTTGTTTGCCTCTTGTATTTGAGCATGTTTTTATGATGCCCTCGTATCAGGGCTTTTTGTAGGTCTGGATATGGCAGGTTCCCCACATAGATGGGAGCTGCTTTGTCCCTTCCCGTGGTGTTGTTGAGAGTCCTCTCTAGTGTCGGTTCTCCATTGTACATTTCTTTTCTTTATTAATATACTTTTTGGCTTACTATCCAAAAAAAAAAAAAAGAGTGCCTATAAAAAAGCCTGGATAATATTCGTGTGCAAGTTCTTTGGCATAATCTGGTATGGTTCCCACAACATATTCCGAAGCATGCGTTTATATTATGGCTAGCCATAAACCAAAGACTGCTCACTCAGGACCGTCTCATGAAGCTACGTGTTATTGATCAGGCCTCATGTGTGATGTGTAGACTTGCAGATGAGTCCCATGCCCACTTGTTCTTTGAATGCCACTATAGCTCTCACATCTGGAATCATATGCTATCCATCAATTGTGTAAATAGAACACAACGATCTTGGGTTCAGATTGTGCATTGGGCTTCCTCCTTGCGTGTGGCCAGCCCTCAAGCCCGGATGTTTTTCAAATTTTCTATAGCAGCCACAGTGTACCACATTTGGAGGGAAAGAAACCGTCGGGTTTTCAGCAACATCTACATGCCATGGCAGGTCTTGACTGCCACAATTACATCTGATGTTCGTGACAAAGCAAATCTTGTTCAAGCAAAAATCCAGGACACCCCCATCCATCGTCAACTTATGTCCAATTGGGAATTGAATTGGGAATTCGGCCCTAGGTCTCACTAGCTACTAGTGTCTTTTGGTTGTTTGCCTCACTTATGTTGGGCAGACTTCGTCTTTTTTTGGTTTGATATTATTGTAAATCTTTGTTTATTAATACATACTTTGGACTTACCTTCCAAAAAAAAAAATTGATCGGAATATACCAGATGTGTCATCTTTACCTCAGCCGAGTTAAAGAGAATCCAAATTCTACCCTTCAAAGCAGCACTATAATTTGCTATCATCTCCCACTGAGGACAGATAAGGTTCTTTACAAAATTAGCATTGACTTCTCTCACTTTGGTCTCAACCAAACATATTGCACTTAGACCATGAACCCCAATCAAATTCTTGACTTGGGGTTGCTTAGCAGGGTCATTTAGACCCCTAATATTCCACGTCACGATCTTAAAAATGATCCGAGGTGAAAGTTGAAACCCCACAGACCATGTCTGAAACAAGCGACTTGCCATCGCCTTTAGCGTGCTTCATTGCCACCTTATCGACCAGGATGGCCTTCTTCAGCCTTTTCTTCTGCTTCTTGTGTTTCCTTCTTAAAGAAAGAGCTTCCTCATTACTGTGCACATCACCATCGAGACAATTGAACCTATTTGGGCTTACAATCGCAGAGTTGGTAAGATTATTAGACGAGGATGAAGCTAGTCCAGAATCCTCAACCGTAGCATTAGGCTGAATGCTCTTAGGGGAAGGCACTTCCTCCTCAAGTGAATCACGATGCTGACTAGAAGTAGCACCTTACAGCTCCTTTCCTCGTGTCCATAAACCATGCAGTTCAAACACTTTGCCAACTTCCATGATAAGAAACTCCCCATTGCGGTTGTGAAGAGCCTAGTGGATCGTTTGTGGGGGAAGCTTGGTTCGGTACAAACAGCAGAAATTGGGGATGGCTTCTTCATATTTACTTTTGATAATCCTCAGATTCGAGATAAGATTCTCCATGCGGCTCCGTGGCACTTTGGGGGAAGACTTCTCATTCTCAAACATTGGGAACCCAATATGCAGATGATTAAATCCCAATTGAGAACAGTCCCGGTTTGGATAAAGCTTCACAATGTACCCATGGAATATTTTTTTTTTTTTTGGAAAGTAAGTAAGATTTCCATTAGTGAAGGTAACAACTGTACAAGACCAAGGTGGGCATACCCACCTAACAATGAAACAGATTACATTAAAACAACCCTACGGGGAACAATGCTACTGCAAATATAAACTCAAAACAAAGAAATTACAGTGCACGGTGGTGGATGATCCCCTCAAGTCCCCAATGATATGCAAGCTCCCTGTTGTTGGGCGTATCAATGATAGGAAAGTTGGCAGCGTATAGCTTGAGATTGATATCACGAATGATAAATGTCATTAAGTTATCCTGCGGAAGGTAGTTGTTGGTGAAGACCCTTCTATTTCTTTCACCCCAAATATGGTAAATGACAGCTGCCATAGAAAGCTTGAGAAGGGTTGAAGAGAAACCTTTACCTGCCGCCTTGTGGTGCACCCAGTCGATTGTATCCTTCCATGACCTATTAGATAGCCTGATGCAATTTTTAGAGAGAACATCCTTCCAAATTCTCTTGGTGTAGACACATGCAAAAAAGAGGTGGTCATGGGTCTCCACATCCCTTCTACAGAATATACAGGTAGCTTGGTTGATAGCTCCCCATTTGAGTAACCTTTCCTTGGTTAACAACTTTTCATGGATAGCTAACCAAAGGATGAAAGAGTGTTGTGGGATAGGTAGACGGTGCCAAACCAGTGAGTGCCAAGGAACGTCGGGTTTAACCTCGAGGAGAGAGGTGTAGGCAGAGAGCATTGTAAACATACCCGATTTTGATGGTAACCATGTTGTTTGATCTTCTCTTGAACTGTCCAGACCGGGTAGATCTTGAAGTCTTTGCCAAGCTTCAATAAGGTCCATGGATCTAGATAAGGGCACATCCCAATCGTTGCCAGAGATAATTGCTTCCACCTTGGCATTAACTGGAAGCCCAGAGTCGTAAATGAGTCGTTCACCATAAGCAACCACCAATGGGCCAACCGGATGCCAGTTATCATACCATAGAGAAGTACCGCGGCCATTGAAGACCCTCTTCTTAATAAGTGCATGTGCTGCTGGTCTTATTTTCAATATTTTCTTCCAAGCCCATGAAGAGTGAGATGGAGGGTTAATAGCCCAGAAATTTCGGTCCTTGATGAGGTTAGTGTGGACCCAATTAGTCCATAAGTTTTGTGCTCCCGTTGTAATCATCCAGCAGTACCTTAGCATGGCAGCTTTGTTCCAAGTGTGTAGCTTGAAGAGACCAAGTCCACCCTCCTTATAAGGTGAGCATGCTATTTCCCACTTGATGGGAATAATCTTCTTTCTCATGTCGGGTCCTTTCCAAAGAAAATTTCTGCAAAGCTGTTCGAGCTCTCTAATAACCTTCATTGGGAGCATGAAGGCCGATAACCAATAAATCTTGATGGAGAAGAGGACGGATTTCACCAAGGCGAGGCAGCCAGCATAGGAAAGGTGGCGTCCCTTCCAAGCTTGGGTAGTAGCAGCAATCCGGTTAAGAAGGGGCTTACACTCCATAGGAGTCAATTTCGAAGATACCAATGGCAACCCCAAGTAGGTAGCTGGTAGAGCACCAAGAGAGAAACCCGAGCAAGAGGAAAGAGCTTGCTTCAACTGGCTATCAGTACCACTAACATACATTAATTTCTTGCTTTTGTTGACATGGAGACCTGAAATAAGCTGGAATTTGCACAAAGCATCAGAGAAGCAATTAATGGAGTTGCAATCGGCCTTGGAAAAAAGGAAGAGGTCATCAGCGAAGCATAGAGAAGAGATGCCTAGTTTCTTGCACTTGGCATGGAAAGAAAACCCTTGCTGCGTGCTATGCTTCAAAATCATAGTAAATAACTCCATGACGAGAACAAAAAGGTAAGGCGACAATGGATCGCCTTGTCTAAGGCCTCAGGAACTTTGGTAGAAACCAAATAAGCTTCCATTAATGAGCAAGGAGAAGGATGGTGTAGATATGCACTCCATTATCCACTTGGTGAAGCTTTGTGGGAAATTCATGTGATGCAAGATGGAAGAAATACAGCCCCATTCCACCATGTCAAAAGCTTTCCTCAAGTCCACCTTAATTGCACAGTTTGCAACACCAGACCGAAGATGATAGCCATGTAACAACTCATGCGTAAGCAAAACATTGTCCATAATACTCCTTCCCGGGATGAAGGCAGTTTGGTTGTCCCCCACAAGGTCACCAATGACATGCTTGAACCTGTTTGCCAAAATTTTCGATATGCACTTATAAACTGTATTGACACATGAGATCGGTCTGAAGTCGCATACCTTAGAAGGGTTAAGGCACTTGGGGACAAGAGTAATAGAAGAGTGATTCAGTTGCTTGAGGAGCTTGCCCGAACTGAAGAAACTCAATATGGCTTTCACTGTATCTGTCCCCACAATAGACCATGCTTTTTTAAAGAAAGCGGGTGTAAAGCCATCAGGCCCAGGGGACTTATCATCTTTGAGTTGGAACATAGTGGCCTTAACCTCATCCGCAGTGATGACTTCTTCAAGTGCTTGGGCTTGGTCAGGGCGTAGCTTCCTCTCAAAAGGGGGGAGAACATCAGACTGGGGGTTGATTGTTGTGCCCATCAGCACCCTAAAGTGGTTCAAGAACTCATCTTTTATGAGCTGTTGGTCAGTTATCTTGGAACCATCTTCAGTGTATAAACTTAGCACTCGGTTTCTGGCCCTCCTTGAGAGAAGAGAACTATGGAAAAAACCAATGTTAGAATCACCTTCTTTTAGCCACTGGACTCGGGATTTTTGCCTTATCTGTGCTTCCTCATCCCTGATTGCATGCGCCAACTGTGACCTAAGGTTTCTCTCTTGTCGTGCTAACCCAACATCCGTAGGATGAGAGAAACAATCCTTTTGGCAAGAAGCAAGGTCAGATCGGATGCTTTGGATTTTTGAAGCCATATCAGAGAACTTTTTAGCTCTACTCCACGCCTTCAGTCTAATCTTTAAGAGCCTCAGTTTCTTTGCAAGAATGAACATTGGGGTTCCCACCACTGTAGAAGACCAAACCTCAGCAACAGTCGGTAGGAAATCATCATGATTAGTCCAATAATTGAAGAATCTGAATGGTTTGTTCGGGATTGGACCTTGGGGATAGATAGAGATCACCACCGGCGAGTGATCAGAAATACCAGGAGCCAGGAATTCCGCCTCGGACCAGTTAAACTCCTGCAACCATTCTTGGTTAACAAGTGCTCTATCAAGCTTGCATGAGATATTTCTATCACCTTCACTACGGTTGGACCATGAGAGAGTAAGCCCTTTGAACTTCAAGTCAACACATCCACAGTCATCAACAAAGCTATTGAAATCATGAGTTGCCTGTAGGTTTATATGCTTACCTCCTTGCTTTTCTGAACTGCTCCTAACACAGTTAAAATCTCCCATCATCAGCCACGGAGCATTAGGTGAGAGTGCATACAGATCTCGCCACATGTGGCGTCTTTCCTTGAAGTCATTTTGGCCATAAATAAAGGAAACAGAACAAGCCTTTTGCAAGTGAATGATCTCCAACCAGCAATGAATGTATTGATCTGAAATGGAAATAGTGGTTAGTTTAACCTCCTTATGATTGAAAAGGACCCATATACGCCCCTTCAAAGCACTAGAGTAGTTTGCAAACATCTACCATTGGGGGCAAATCAGATTCTTGACAACAGTAGCATTAACCGCTCTTACTTTTGTTTCGACAAGGCACAAAACCTGAAGCTGCTGTGATGCAATGAAGTTTCTAACTTCAAACTGTTTGGCAGGGTCATTAAGACCCCGTATGTTCCACGAGGCTAGCTTAATCATGGAGAGAGATTGGGCACCATATCCCCCTGGGAAGGACCCAACTTTAGCACCTTCCCAGACGTTCTTGCATGTCTCATGGCAAATTCATCAACTAGCAATTTCTTTTTCCCTTTTTTCCTTTGTTTCTTTCGGGAAGAGCTCCCATCATCAACATTTTGAGGCGTGTCAGCAAGGATGTCAAACCTATTTGGGGAGTCCAATGTAAGGGCTGGGAGGGCCATCCCAAGCTTACTTGCGGCTGCATCATGCACCAAGTCCTCATGAGCTGCTTCCCGAATCTCATGAGCTGCTTCATGGACCAATTCGTCGTGATCTGGAACTTCAACTGGGCTAGGGGGCGAGTGGGAGGTGTCAATGGGGGCCTTTTCCTTCCTTCTGTGAATTATAGATGTCCAACCATTCGAACCAATCTGATCCTTGGTACCAGAGGTAACCATGGAACCAATCGAGTGCTGAGTGCTATCATGAGGACTACTAGTATCCACAACAGCAACATTTGCAGTTCTACTTCCACTCAAAGCATGAGCATCCGAGGTAGTTGATATTCCTTGCAAAGCATTTGCACATGGTGTGTGATTAGCTTGGTCACATGCCGTGGGCACATGGCTCGGGTCCGAAGTATCCTCTGAAGGTATTGACTGACCCGATGGTTGCCACACTTGGGAGGTGACTTTCCGGGGGCACTTGGTAGAAGAGTGACCAAATACAGCACATGATGAGCAAGCTAGCGGCTTCCACATGTACTCAACTCGTATTTCAGTGAGCACGTTATCTCCCATTTGCAGCTTGAGTTTCTCAGGGAAATTACATTTGTGGTCAATTTCAACACAAACTTTGGCAAAGCTCAACCGTGATCGAGACTCAGTGGCTTCATCCATGAACAATGGGCGCCCAATACCACTTGCTACGTAGCTCATTCCTCTAGGAGTCCAGTACTCCAGTGGGAGATTGAATAGTTTGATCCAAACTGGGAGTTTACCAAGCTCAGCTTTGGCAAATGTCATTCGGGGTTGCCATTCTCTCAGAACAAATAGGCGACCAGCAAGGTGCCATGGTCCAGCTTCAAGCACTCTGTTTCTCATCTGTGGGTTACTAAACCGAAATAAGAAGAAGCCGTCTTCGTTAATGGAGGTTTCCACCGTGCCTCCTTTGCCCCATAGCTTGGAGACAATGCCTTTGACTGCTGCAAATGGGAGTTTCTTGTCGATGAAATAGCCAACAAGGCAGCCTTCCCAAAATTTCAGACCTTCTTCAGCAACCTCAGGAGGAGGTTGGATGATGAGCTGCCCATCAGAGGAAGAAGAGGGCTGGATATAGTCAAGTTTTGCCTTACTGTTCATGGACGAAGAGAAGAGATCAGACCAGGCCAAAGCAGGCTTGGTGGGGCCAGGAGGAGCAGTTGCAATGGACTGGCCAGGTGGAACAACTGGGTGCATGTCCAAGCTAGCAGGCCGGGTCAAAGCAGGTGGTCCAGACGGGCCATTGGACCCAGGTGGAGCATTGGTTTCAGCTGTGGGAGCACTGTCTCCAAGCAGAGAAGCCGCTTCAGGACCAGGGCTTGCAGTGGCATAGGCTGTTGTGGCAGGCGGATGTGGAGGTCGAGGGTTGGCAAGAGCCATTTCAGAAGCTGCTGTGGCATGAGCCGTTTCAGAACCAGGTCCTGCAAGAGGCAGGAAGGTGGACTTACTGCAATGAGAAGTAGCAGCAGTGACAGTATTTGGTGGGGAGGATGCAGGGCCCATAATAGGCATGTTTGCATCAGTCGCTGGCAGAGATGTGGCAGCAACCTTGGAAGCACGAGAACCAGGGCCAAGCGAAGGCAGCGCCGGAAAACTGCTCAAGTCGTCGGCCATGGTTAACTTCAGTTATCAACAAACCGGCAACGACCGGGAATCCACGGTCGGGAAATGCACGCGGTCGGGAAGACCACGATTGGTGGAGGTGAGATAATAACGATGCTCACAATCGGACGCCGATAATCCCACAGACCTCGAACTGAATAATCCACAGACCTCGAACTGAATAATCCCAGGTTCGCACAGGTACTGAAGCTGGTCACGAACAGCTATCCCACGAACTATAATCGGAGATGCACAGGAACTACTCACGAAATCCCAGCACACGAACAGGAATCCGACGAACAATAATCAGATGCGCAAGAAAATTCAAGTGCGCAAGATATCCCACGGGCAATATTAATCCCTGGTGCTCTGGAGCTGATGCTCACTTTCAGAAATCCCCAGATGGACAAGAACTGCTCCAGATGGACAGATGGACAAGAAGTGCTCATGCACGGTAATCCCAGATGCACGATAATCCCAGATGCACCGAACGATAATCCCACGAACAGGTTCACCAAACGATAATCCCACGATAATCCCACGAACAGACGATAATCCCACGAACAGATTGTCCGAAGCTTGAATGCAGAAAGCTCACGAATCAGATCCTTGAACACCCACGAACAGAAATGCCGGTAAACTGTAGCAATCCTCAAGCGAATACTCCACGAGCAAATAAATCTTACTGCCGGAGAACAAGGTCGCCAGCAAGAGCCGGCGTACGAGAGCTGGCTGGAACCAACGACCCGAACCTCACGAACCAGCAGACCTTCACGACCATGTAAGCAGCAGACACGAACGATGGTTCACCCGGATGAACCTTGCACCGTGCACACACAGCAGATGGCTCACCACACGAACACAGCAGGTGGATGCAGGGGGGGATGGAGGCGGAAGAGATGGGTGATTAGGCGAAATGGAGGTGGAGGGTCAGGCGAGATGGGGGTTCAGGCGAGATGGAGATGGAGGTTCAGGCGAGATGGGGGTTCAGGCGAGATGGAGATGGAGGTTCAGGCGAGATGGAGGTTCAGGTGATGGAGGTTCAGGCGAGATGGGGGTTCAGGTGATGGAGGTTTAGGCGAGATGGAGGTTCAGCTCCCTTTGAATATTGGTTGCCTGCTGGTTTGAGCTACATTGCGAGTGGCGTGGGAAGGCCATTGTGGTTGGATGAACTGACGAAGAAGAGGTTGAAGCTTCAATATGCACGTGTATGCGTCGAGGTGGACACTGATTGCATGTTCCCAACTAGCATCTTCTTGGATACATATGATAAGGAGCTTGAAATTGAAGTTGAATACTCTTGGAAACCCCAAAAGTGCAATTCGTGTTCTATCTTTGGTCATTCAGAAGTTAATTGTCCATCAAACTCGAAGAAATGGGTGCCTACGGGAAGGATACTTTCAGATTCATAGACTTCTCAAGAAGTTAATATAATAAGTGAAAGCCTCCACCATGTAACTAGTGCTGCAGTTCCAGTTGCCGTAACAGATGATGTTGCCCCACAAGGTTTGTGGAAAATTAGTAATCAAAAGGGCAAGGAAGTTGTTGTTGACAACATAGGGGAAACACAACAGATTGCTGATCCCCATGTTCAACTCGTTGGTGAGGCCCTAATGGAGAGGAATTCTACTGCACAACCAAACTTCCATAGTACCTCTGATATGAGTCAGTTGCCACAACATGTGAATGATTCGGTTCATGAGTTGATACCTGGTATGCAACCTGGGAGTTGTGCTCATTTTAACGGAAGACACAATTTCAATCACCCCAAACAGGTTTGATTTACTTGAACATGACAAGCAGATTCCCAAAGGGAGTTCCTCATCTAAGAAGAAGAAAAGAATTCTAGTGGATGAAGTGGCGATGAAACATGCAAAGAACTCTTCAGTGGATAAAGACCTGGAATACAAGGAGGGAAATGGGGAGGGGGGGCCTCGCAATACTCATGATAAATTTTGCCATGTGGAACATAAGGGGCCTTAATAGCCCTGAAAAACAAATGGAGGTACGGAACTTGATTGCTGTAAGGAAGTTAAGTGTGTTAGCGGTTGTTGAAACAAAGGTTCGTCAGATCAATGCTCAAGTTGTTAAAAACCTGTTTGCTCCCAATTAGGAATTGATTTCTAATTATGATAGTGCTCTAAAAGGCCGCATTTGGATTATGTTTAACCCGGCAGAGATAAAAATTCAGAAACTGGATAGCAGTGATCAATTTGTCCATTGCTTTGTCGATATTGTGTGTATGCAAAGAACATGTTTCCTAACAGTGTTGTATGGGCTAAATGATCCAATGGAGAGGAGTTTGTGGAGGCAGCTTACTCATCTTACATCACTACACCCGTGGTTAATCATGTGTGATTTCAATTGTGTTCATACAGCCTCGGAAAAGGTTAGAGGTAAGCAAATAAATCAGCGTAGCACGAAGGAATTCAATGAGTGTATCGAAGCATGTGAAGTGGTTGAACTCAAATCTAAAGGTTTTTCACATACGTGGGCTAATCAGAGTGTGGGGCAAAGTAAAATAGCTTGTACTCTCGATCGTGCATTGGTGAATCTGCCGTGGCTTCATGAGTTGAGTCCCTCAGAAGTGGAAGTCTTAAATCCAGGTATATCTGATCATTTTTTTTTTTTGGAAAATAAGCAAGTTTACATTGATTAAAAAAATATATCTGATCATTCCCCTCTACTAATCTCAATCTTTCCTAAATGGCAGCAAGGGAAGAAGCCGTTCAAATTCTTTAAATTTTGGACGTATAAACCTGAGTTTGTGGCCTTAGTTGATGAAGCTTGGCAGCTGAATGTACATGGTTCTCCAATGTTTCGGGTCTCAAAGAAGCTGCAAGCAGTTAAGGTGAAACTTCGGGAATGGAGTAAACAAATGAACTTCTCCCAAATCTCTTCCCAAGTACATGATGTGAGACTAAGGCTTGATAATATTCAGAAACAGCTGCATGATGATCCTCATAATGCCACCCTTCTTCACTAACAAAGTCATCTCAGGCAATGTTTATCATCTATGTTGAGGTGTGAGGAGTCCCAAATCAGGCAGAAATCAAGAATCCAATGGTTGCAAGAAGGGGATAGTAACTCAACTTTCTTCCATAATGTGGTGACCTCAAGGAAGGCAGTGAACAACATCTCATGTATCATGAATGAAGAAGGCATCAAATTGACAGATCAAAGACAGGTGACAGAGCACATAATCAACCACTTCCAAAGCTCCCTGGGATCAGATGAGGTAAGGCATTATCATGAAATGCCCCCATTTTCAAGAACTTTGTCCCAAGACCAAAAAACAAATCTCATGGCAAATGTTACTTATGAAGAGGTAAAGTCTACCCTCTTCTCTTTGAAGGATGATAAAGCACCAGGCCCCGATGGTTTCTCTCCCTTTTTCTTCAATAAATGTTGGGAAATTGTAGGAGATGACATAGTGGAGGCAATTCTGAGTTTCTTCAAAGATGGAAACTTGCTAAAGCAATGGAACACTACAGCAATTTCCCTGGTTGCCGAAGTGTTGCAACCCAAGTAAGATCTCTGATTTCAGGCCTATCTCATGTGTAAATACCCTTTACAAGTGCATCTCGAAAATAATTGCTAATAGGCTTAAGAATGTTGTGGGAGACATTGTTGGAAGTTATCAATCAGCCTTCATTCCAGGCAAAGGCTCTGTGGAGAATGTGCTACTTACTCATGAGCTCCAACATAACTACCATTTGAAGGGACCTCATCTGAAATATAAATGTGCTCTTAAAGTGGATATTCGCAAGGCCTTTAATTCAGTCAATTAGGGGAGTATAAGGAAAATGCTAACCGGCTTGGAGTTTCCAGATAGGTTTATCTCCTGGATCATGGAATGTGTGACCACTCCATCATATTCAATAATGTTAAATGGAAGTTTATCTGGGTTCTTTAAAGGAGCAAAAGGGCTGAGACAAGGTGACCCTTTGTCCCCCTATCTGTTTGTGACGGTTATGGAGATTTTCCATGTGGTGTTGCATCAAAATACTAGCCAAGGCTTTTCTTATCATCACAAATGTGAGGCTATAGGCCTTAAGATCCTATGTTTTGCTGATGATTTGTTCATTTTCTCTAAAGCTGACAAGGCCTATATACAGTGCATCCTTATAGCTCTTATGGAGTTTCACCAGCTCACAGGTCATCAATAAGCAGAAAAGTTTCATGTACCTTAGTGGAGTGGACCAAAGCATGCAAGCAAAGCTTAGCTCTCTATGTGGTTTTCCCATTGGTGACTTAGCAGTTAAGTACCTTGGACTCCCACTCATCACGTCAAAGCTATCATGGAGGGATTGTGAACCACTTATCGTGCAAGTCAAGGCAAGGACTCAATCATGGAAGGGTAGAAGCCTGTCATATGCGGGTAAGCTCACTCTCATCAAAGCAGTCTTGTTTTCTATCAAGGTTCATTGGCTATCCACCTTTATCATCCCTAAGAGGGTTATTTCAGAATTGGAAAGGATATCCAGGAGGTTCTTATGTTTGGGTCCGGATCTCAAACAGAAAATGAACCCCATAAGCGGGGGAACTATTTGTACCCCAAAAAGAGAAGGGGGTCTTGGTCTACTTAACTTGAACGTTTGGAACAAGGCAGCAACCATGAAACTCTTATGGAAAATTTTGATGAAGGGTGACTCTATGTGGGTTAGATGGGTGCATGAGTACCTTGTTAAGGATAGGAATTTTTGGGTCATTAACACACCGGCGAGCTCATCATGGGCATGGAGAAAGATCCTTAAGCTACAACAGTTGATGGCACACTTGATAAAGAAAAGGATATATAATGGTATGTGCACCTCTTTGTGGTATGATAATTGGTACCCGTATGGTCCTCTTTTTCAATAGATATGGTTATCGGCTTATATATGACTTGGGTCTTCCAAGGCAAGCCATGGTAAGCACTATAATATCCGGTCATGAATGGGACCCACGGGTTGCAGCATCTCCGGACTTGCTTGAAGTTTGGTCCAAACTTGAAACTCTCAAAGGGCTCTCTCCAGACCGAGAAGATGTTACGATATGGACCCCATCAAAATCAGGTATGTTTGACATTCCAAGTGCTTATAAAAGTCTTGATGCTCCCAGAAACCAGGTGGCGTGGTATGGGTTGATTTGGTTTTCCAAACATATACCCAAGCAAGCTTTCATCCTATGGCTAGCAGTGAACCAAAGACTTCTTACTCATGATCGGCTTTGCAAGAGAAACATTATCACCCAAACGACATGTGTGTTGTGTAGGTCTCATATTGAAACTCATACACACTTGTTTTTTGAGTGCTATTTTAGTTCCCAGATTTGGAAGCCCATCCTCCAACGTAGTGGTGTCACCACAGTAAACCGTACCTGGGTGGATTTTGTGCAATGGGCTTCATCCATGAGCTTGGGGAGTTCTTATGCCTATACCATGTTCAGATTGTCTCTTGCAGCTATGGTTTATCATATATGGATAGAGAGGAACCGCTGAATCTTCACGAATACGTATATTCCATGGCAACAAGTGCAGTCTATCATTGTCTCGGATGTTCAAGACAAAGCTAATATGGAGCGAGTGATGCTTCCGGATTCGCCTTTGCATTATCACCTAGTTACTAGTTGGAACCTTAATTGGGATCTTGTGTAATGATGTATGGTCCATGTTTGCTCAATACTATAAGGGGAATGTTTGCCTTGTTCTCTTTTGTTTGAGCTTCTCATTGTAAATATCTTTCTTTCATCAATATATCATTTGGACTTACCTTCCAAAAAAAAATAGTTCAAAGGGAATATACCTAGGCAAGCATTCATTCTTTGGATTGCTGTTAACCAAAGGTTACCAACCCAAGACAGATTACTGAAAGTTCAATATCTTAAATTCCTCAAAGTGTGTGTTGTGCCAAGCAAGTACAGAAAATATTAAGCATGTGTTCTTTGAATGCACATGGTCGGCTGATTTGTGGTTAAGGATAATGGAGAAGAATGGTATGAGTGCTAACCCTCAAGGATGGGATCAAACGATGCAGTGGGTATTAGCTAACCTCTGGGGTACTAATCTGATCAAGACAGTTCAAAGAGTATCGTTTGCTGCTTTGGTTTATCATGTATGGAGTGAGCGGAATCATAGAATTTTTCAGCTGAAGGCAACAGCAGTGGACGAACATCTCAACTTTATTGCTATGGAAATCCAAATGAAATTCTTGCATTCTAGGCTTGAAGTCAAAGATACTCCTATTTGCTCAAAGTATTTAGGTTGCCTTGTAAGGAGTGTTTGTTACTTTTGTCGTATGTTGAGTTCCATGTTGGAACTCATTTTGTAAAGCCATAATTTTGTACATTTTTCTTTAATATAGTTACCTTAATTATCTTCCAAAAAAAAAAGTTTTGCAATTTGATAGTATAGAAAGAATCTGATATTAAGATTTAAATTAGGTTTTGATCATAAGGGTTTTAGTAAAGTAGGTAAATCAGATTAAGGGTGTTTAGATTGAAAATATAGTGGTTTTTATCGTAAAATTTAGATAAAATGGGTGGGTCCTTGTACAATTCTGAAAAACCCAGTATTTGCCAATTTTGCCTTAGCATACGACCTATGCTCGAGCATTAAGTTGAGTGCCATGTGTAAAATCATAGAGATCGAGCCACGCTCAAGCACGATCATGCGACTGTGCTTTAAAATTGAAACCCGAGAGTTGTTTTTGAACACTCAACTCAAGCTCAAGCGCAGAATCGAGTGTAATGTTTATAGCTACACCAAGCTCGAGCGCTACTTAGAGCGCTAAGCATATAATCACATGAAATAGAGGATGCTTGACTTCCGCATGACCCCAGCTCCAGCCCCCAACTGCATATTTTCAATAAAACTAGATTTTTTGTGCCCAAATAAGATTTTAATGATTTTTCTAGGATTTTAATAATTGAATAAGTTTTAATTAGGTTAATTGGAGCTAACAAAGTGGTATTTTGAACTTTTAATAAAAGACTTAGAGTTTGGAACAAAGATTTTAAGTTAGGTCTAACTTGAGGTAGACACAAGAAAGAGTATGATTTCTCTTAGTTTAATAGGTTTAAAAGATCTCCAACAACTTCATATATAATATTACATCTTTTTTAACCTCTGGGATTATTAAACATGGAATTCCACATGTTCTAGTACCCTAGGTCTTAATGAGGAAATTTGGTCAGCATTGAGTAGTTTACTATAGATAACTCTTGACCAAAAAAGGGGTGTTATTATTGAAAACATAATAATATGCAATTTTAACTCAATGACTACTTAGAAAAGGGTAATCTGATAATGTATGCACTAAGGGGACTATTTATGAACTTTTTATAAAGAATTTGGGAATAATTTTTTGGAAAGTAAGTATTTATATTCAAAGGTTTACAAAATGTACAAAAATTTAGGGAGGCATACCCCCCTTAACAGTGAAAGAAGAGAACTCCTTTGGACAAGGAGACCAAAGCGAAAAGAAATGAGATACAAAGAAAGAAGGGGGTTACTACCAAAGCAAACCCCAAAGCTATACACCAAAACTAAACTTAAACGATCTATATCAGAAAGGTTGGGTTGATACCCCAATTTTCGCAGATTTCCCTGTTCAATGGTGTGTCTTTAATGTGCTCATCCTTTGACATATGTTTTAGTTTTACCTCGATAGCAATGAGTTTGATTATTTCCTCCTCTAGTAGAGCCATGTTTTGGAATAATCTTCTGTTCCTTTCTCTCCAAACATGGTACACGGTTGCTACCATCACCACCTTCCTTAACCTTGTGAGTAAACTTTTTCCTTTAAGGTTAGTGATAGCCCATTTGTACTTCATTCCCCCAGTAAGTAACACTCCTCGTTATGCAATTTTTCCTTAATATATGCTTCCAAATTCTACTTGTGTAGTTGCATGAGAAAAAAAGATGATCAAGATCCTCTTTGGCTGCTCGGCAAAAAATACAGTTAGACCGCACAATTATGTTATGCCTTAGCAACAAGGATTGGGTAAGAAGTCTTCCATGAATAGCCATCCATAGAGTGAATGCATGTCGAGGAATGTTCTTAGTGAACCACAATAGGTCAGCCCATGGTACCTTTGGGGATTTGATCCTGATCTCTTCATATGCCTCCTTCACCTTGAAGTCACCCGTGGCAGCAAGTTTCCATGTAATCTCATCTTCTTTGCTTTGGTCCAGTGCTGGTAGTTCTTCAAGATAACTCCAAATTTCAGCAAGATCATGAGAGAAGGCTACTGGGGGATCCCATGAGTCCTCATTTATAATAGCCAATACTTTTGCATTCAAAGATAAACCTGTGTCTTATACAATTCTGCTCCCAAATTGCTGAATCAGTGAGCCTAATGAGTGCCAACTATCATGCCATAATGAAGCTTTGTCTCCATTATTTATTCTGTAATGCACTTGCTGAACCATTATTTGTTTTTGTTTGAGGATTTTCCTCCATATCCAAGAGGAACTTGATGGTATTGGGATGCTCCAGATGCTTCTCGCTCTTTTTTTTTTTTTTTGGAAGGTAAGTCCAAAGTTTGTATTAACAAGAGAAGAAATATACAATGAGACCGCACCACAGAAGAAACTACACTGGCCTCATAGACAGAAGAGGCTTACAAATCAACCACAGAAAAAAACACTAGTTACAATGGAAAAAAGAAACTCAAATCAACCAAGATGGGTGGATACCCCAATTCTGGCAAATATCACGATGCCTAGGGGTGTCTTTTAGTGCCAAATCTTGTTTACAACACTTACCTTTGATGTCTCGATCAATCCGATCAACTGTTTCCTCAACGGTAGACGCCTTGTTCTGGAAAGTTCTCATGTTTCTTTCTCTCCATATGTAGTAAACCATTGCAGCAAAGGAGCATTTTCTTACAACAGATATGAGGTCCCTACCTCCAAGCACCCGTGTGGCCCACTCCACCATGTCGTCCCAAGGACCAACCCTCTTATTAACACAATTTTTCCTCATGATGTTTCTCCATACTTTCTTTGAGTAGAGACACTGAAAGAATAAGTGGTTTAGGTCTTCAACGTGACACTGGCACAAAACACATGTATTCATCTGAATAATTGAGTGCTGTGTAAGCCAATCCTTAGTTGGGAGTCTCTTATGAATAGCAAGCCACAGAATGAAAGCATGTCTAGGGATATTACCCTTGTACCATACCAGTTTCCTCCATGGGACTAGAGCAATCGTTCCACGCAGATTAGTGTACATGCTTTGGATGGAGAACATCCCCGAGTTGGAAGGTAGCCAAACAACGCTATCCTCCTTACTTGGATCAGGTAGATGTAGGTTTTGGAGCCCGTCCCAAACCTCATCGAGTGCATGAGTCCTAGCTGGAGGTACATTCCATGAATCACCACTTATGATTTCCGCTACTCTTGCATTAGCCGGAAGCCCCGAATCATAGATGATTCTATCACCATACCTCTCATACAAGGATCCCATTGGATGCCAGTTATCAAACCAGAGCCATGCTTTCTCACCATTTCCAATTTTGTACTTCATGCGATGAAAAACAATATCCCTAAACTTGAGAATTTTACGCCAAGACCATGAAGGCGAGCTGGGAATATTGACTTGCCAAATACTTCTTCCTTTCAACCGGATATCCTTCATCCATGTTACCCATAATGACCCTTCTTCAGTGCATAATCTCCATAAGAGCTGGGCCGTGGCTGCCTTATTCCATAATGTAATATCGATGATGCCTAAGCCCCCTTCCTCAGTTGGTCTACATACAATCCCCCAGCTTAAGGGAGTTATCTTCCTCTTTTGGTCATTTCCAGACCAAAGAAAGTGTCTACACAATTGCTCCACTTCAGTAAGAATTTTCTTAGGCAAAATGAATGAAGACAACCATATAACTGCAATTGAAAACAACACAGATTTGACTAGTTGCACTCTACCTGCATATGAGAGAGCATTCATCTTCCATGTCTGGATTTTTGCTTTTATTTTGGTGAGAAGGGGTTCGCAGTCCGAATAAGATAGCCTTGAAGAAATGAGTGGAAGTCCCAAGTATTTTACCGGAAGACTTCCCGAGTTTACATTATACCTTCTCATGACCTGGTCTTGTAAATCTTGAGGTGCTCCACTAAAGAAAATAGTACTTTTGTTGTAGTTAATATCAAGTCCAGAGAGGGCTGCAAACTTCTGCAATGAGAGGAAGATAACATTTATAGACGCGATTTCAGCAGCAGAAAATATCATGAGATCATCCGCAAAACATAGAAGCTTTACGTCCGATTTCTTGCACTGAGGATGGTGGATGAAACCCCTTGAAGCATATCTGTTAAGAACACCCGCAAATAGTTCCATGACTAAGACAAAAATATACGGTGATAGGGGATCACCTTGGCGAACCCCTCTTGAGGCTTTGAAGTGGCCTACCATGGTGCCATTTAGATTTAGAGAAAACATGGGAGTGGTTATACACTCAACTATCCACGAAGTAAACCTGTCTGGAAAGTTCATAGCCTTTAGGAGAATAGGAATTACTTCCCATCTAACAGAGTCAAAGGCTTTCCTTATATCCGCTTTTAGAGTGCATCTGGGCTTACCCCTCATGGAGTGATAATTATGCAAAATTTCTTGTGAAAGAAGTACGTTGTCCACCATCCTCCTTCCTGGAATGAATGCACACTGATATGGTCCCACTAGAGCTGCAATGTGTGGCTTCATTCTGTTAGCAATGATCTTGGCAATACACTTGTACACAATGTTGACACACGATATGGGCCTGTAATCCGCTACGACTGTAGCATTATTGGACTTTGGAACAAGAGTAATGACAGTGCTATTAAATTGTTTGAGTAATTTACCTTCAGCAAAAAAACTCAACACTGCTTGCGTGAAATCGCCTCCCACAATATGCCAAGCTTGTTTGAAAAACAAACTAGAGAATCCGTCAGGTCCTGGAGCCTTGTCATCTTTTAAATTGAACAACACAGACTTTACCTCTTCAGGTGTTACACGCCTCTCAATATCCAAAGCATTTTCAGTGCTTAGCTTCCTGGAGATAAACTGTTGAACATCCGAGCTCCTCAAACTTTCCCCATAAGCTTGCGGCCCAAGTAAGTTCTTGTAGTAGTTTTCAAAAACTTGCTTAAGGTGAGCCCACTCAGAGACCTTGTTCCCCATATCATCATAGACACTCATAATTCTGTTATTTGCTTGCCTACTCAACAAAGACTTATGAAAGAACTGGGTGTTTGAGTCACCCTCTTGAAGCCATTGAACCCGTGATTTTTGCCTTGTCTGGGCTTCCAAGTTGGTCAATGCTGAAGAGAAAGCATGACAGAGCATTTGTTCATGTTGCCTTAAATCTCCTCTATTTGGATGCTGAAAAATTTCCCTTTGGCATCTCCCTAGCTCATCACGCAAGTCTTGCACCCTTGCCTCCAGCCCCTTGAAAGTGCTTCTAGCCCAAGTTTTGAGATCCCTCTTGACATTTTTTAGCTTCTGCACCAATTTGAACATTGGATAGCCTTCACAATGGAAGCTCTAGGCTTTCTCCACCACATGGATATAATCTGCATGCTTAGTCCAATAATTGAAAAACTTGAAAGGTTTCGGACCAGACATAAAGGTGTTGAGAATTGATACCATAGTAGGGGAATGATCAGAAACGACAGGAGGAAGAAAATCAACTTCAGATGTAGGGAAAGCCTGAAGCCATGCATGGTTGACCAGCACTCTATCAAGCTTACACAAGATGGCATTGTTACCTTGGCATTTGTTGCTCCAAGTATGTGAAAACCCCTTATGCTTCAGCTCCAATAACATGGATGTATCGATGAGGGCATTGAAGTCCTTTGCAGCACCTTTATGAACCGCCCTACCTCCAATTTTTTCTGAGGCTGATCGAACACAGTTGAAATCTCCAGCAAGAATCCAAGGGCCAGCAGGTGTTACACTCTTGATGTCATGCCAAAGACTCCTCCTAACACTAAAATGGTTGGATGCATAGATGAAAGAAGCCACGCATTGCATTTGGCTATTGATAAACCCTACCTGACAATGAATCATTTGGTCCGAGGTGAAAGTAGGAGCAACTGATAATTCCAAAGGGTTCCAACAAACCCATATGCGACCCTTTATATTTGCTGAGTAGTTATCCACCAAACCCCAAGAAGGGCAAATAGATTGGTGGATGGTGTGTTTATTGACTTGCCTGACCTTAGTTTCCACTAAACATAGCAAATTAAGCCTGTTCCGCCGAATAAAGCTCTTAACTTCAGCTTGTTTTGCAGGGTCATTCAACCCTCTAATATTCCATATGCCCCAATTAATCATGAAATACAGAATGAGTTGGGATTTCCTTTATCCCTCGCTTTCTTCATAGCTACCTCATCCACAAGAAGGCCTTGCTTGAACCTGCTCTTCTTGTTCTTCTTCTTTGATCTATTACTTTGCTCACTTGCTTCTTCACTATCTTGTTCAATGGAGCTAAGCACTTGGAAGCCATTTGGGGTTTCAATGCATTGTGTTCCACTACCGTCCAGCTTTGTTTCATTTTCCGGGGTTTTACATTCTGGAGTGGCTTCAATGTTCTGAACCTTTGAGTCTATAATTGAGGATGAGCTCTCTTCCACTGTTCGGGTCACACATTCTTCTATACAAGCATGTGGATCACATTGTACACCTGCAATCTGCCCACAGTCCTCCTCACAATCCGACCTCCCTGCATTCTGCAGCAAAGGTTCATGATCATGAGTTCCCACTTTTTGTTTTCCTTTTGCCAATACGGTAATCCATTGATCATCACTATCGTGGGTGGATGGACGTGCAGTATCAGGCACTATATCTTGCTGGTCATTTGCAGCCTTCTCCCTTGTTTCTTCAATTATCTTGTCCTTGGGAACCCACACCTTTGCAGGAGCGGAAGGACATCTAGACTCAAAGTGTCCAAATAGTTTGCAACGACTGCACATTGCCGGCTTCCATTCATATTCAATCTCTACTTCTATAACTTCTTCCACTTCAGCATTCCGACCTTCCACATTTACATAAAGTCGTTGGGGGTATTGGCAACCAGCTTCAATCTCAACACAAATTCTTGCAAAGTTTAACCGGGATCTCTTCTCAGTAGCCTCATCCATATATAACGGTTTCCCCACTCCACTAGCTAGAAAGCTCAATCCCACCGGTGTCCAATATTCCATTAGCACATTAAACATCTTAATCCAAATGGGCAGCTTAGACAAAGAAGCTTTCTGAAGTTGCATGTTTGGTTGCCATTCCTGCAACACCAAGAGCCTCCCTACGAAGTGCCAAGGGGCATGCTGAATCACTCTTCTCCTTGTGGCATCATTAGCAAATTGAAAGATAAAGAAGTCTCTACCCACGGATGAAACTTGGACATTACCCTCCTTGCCCCATAGCTTCCTTGCAATGTTTTGGACAACCGGAAGAGGCAATTTCTTATCAATAAAGTGGCCTACCAGACTCCCCTTCCATAGCTCAATCCCTTCTTTAGCTACATCAGAGGGGGGAGAGATGACGACCCTGCCATCCACAATGGCAGGGGGAAAGTAATTCAGCTTCAATCTACTGGCCGATGTGCTTCCAAATAGGGACGCCCAGGCTTTTTCAGGCTCCTGAGCTTGGCCAGGATGGGGTGCTGTAGCCTGACATGCTGTGGGCGAACCTCGGGCAGCAACAGCACAGCTGGAGTCAACAGCCGCATCCACAGAGTTTGACATAGCCGGAATGGAGGACCTGAGTGTCTCAGACTTCTGAACAGAAGGCTCCAGGTTGCTATTTTGGTCACCACCAATAGGGGCAAGATGAACCAATGGCGGGAAATCAGTAATTGAATTCGGGTCCGTCCTATCCATCGGGTAAAGAGGCACCAGATCCCGCCTGCATCACCCGATCGCCCACCTGCTCGGCCCGACCACGTACCGAAGAGACTCAACACGACCACGAGCACCAGGCCGAGTAGACTACCAGGAAACCAGGGGCCACTGGTCACTGTTCACAGTCGCGAGCCCACAGAAATTAGAAACCACGAGCTTTGAAACCACGGTCAAAAAAAAAAAAAAACCACGGGCTTAGATAACCACGAGCTTTGAATCACAACTGTTGCTCACAGACCAGACCAGCAATCCTTCAGGCAGGAGCACCCACGAGCGATGCTAACATGCATGAACAGCCACGAACAGAATGATAGCTCCCCCGAACACTACCTCCCAAGCACACGAACACCCACAATGGCTGCCGGAGAGGCGAGGTTGCCGGTGGAAAAACCTCACCCGAAGCAGAAACTCGAAACTCCGGGCAGAAGTAGCACGAGTCACGAGCAAGGATCCAGAGACAGTCTTCGAGCAACCGGCAGCCACGGGATGCTAATAACACTGAGCAAGCTATCGTTCGAAGCCACCTGCAGTAATTGCGAGCAGGATAATCCCGAGTAGAAATTTCGAGCAGGTTAACGCCGAGCAGGATAACGCTCGAAAACCGAGCAGAAGACTATCGCCGAACAGGAGACTATCACCGAGCAGACGAGCATTCGAAGACTATCGCCGAGCAGAAGACGAGCATTCGAAGACCACGATCAGGTACGAACCAGCACGAACAGACACGAACAATCTCCGAACAAGTAATCTCCGAACAAGCACGAGCAGGCACGAACAAGCCCGAACAATCTTCAACAGTCACGGTCAGAGGGGTAGTGGCGAGCAAGCAATCTCCGAACAAGCACGAACAGGCACGAACAATCTTCTGCAGGAACCAGAACTTGTTCGCATGCGCTTGCAGACAGCGACAGAAGCCACGAACCAGGAATCAGAAGCTTGCTCGCATGCGCTTGCAGATGACGACTACGAGCAGCACCTCCAGAACGAACGAACCGCACCAGGAAAACACAAATGGGTCAGATGGTGAAGAATGGATGGTGAAGGTCAGAGGGTGGAGGTCGGATGGTGAAGGTCGGATGGTCAACGGAGGGAAATGTCAGGTGGAGGTCAGGGAGATGGATGGCCGGAGATGGAGGTCAAGGTTGGATGGTGGAGGTCAAGGTTGGATGGTGGAGGTCAAGGTCGGAGGGATTCATCGGAGAAGATGGAGGTCAAGGTTGGATGGTGGAGGTCAATGTCAGTGTTGAATGACATTGATAAAATATGCGGCCAAGTGAGGAGCCCATCTTTATAATATGCCATAATATTCTCGCTCTTAATAGGATCTTGAGTGCCCAATCTACCCAAAGTGAGGAGCCCATCTTTATAATATGCCATAAATGCTATGATATAGCTGCTTCGTTCCAATGATGCATATTAAAAAAGCCTAAACCTCTTCATCCTTTGGGGAGCAGATTCTTGGGAATACTTGCTCAAAAGAGTTTAAATTTGAGGTTTCAAACTTAGTGGTTTTCTCTTCAGATTTGAATGATTTTATTGATCTTTACATTTGTCTTAGAAGTATGTGAATTGGTTTCCAAGGATTTCATAATAGAATTATTGGTTTTCCCTCTGTGTATCTTGGAGTGGGTTGGTTTCCTCGCTCATGTAGCTTGAATTGAGGTTTGGTTCTTTCTTGCATTTATCTTTGAGTGTTACTATGCATTGTTAGATAGATTTTTATTATCATATAAAGTTGTTACAATGATATGTTTTTGTTTGTATGGTGTCTAGCGGGCATAGCTTGTTATGGATCTATAAATTAGCTAGATAGTGAAATGGGGTATTCTTTGCTAGGAGAACCTTGTTTACATCTATGATCCCACCATGTATCTTGGTGAGGCCTTCCTGTATCTAGTTGTGCTACAATAATCACTTGTTGTGTATCTCAGCGAGGTCTTTCTCTTTGGTTACCAGCCATGTATCTTGGTGGTTTCCCTTCTTGATTTTATTTGCAGTTTGACTGGATGTATCTTGATGACCGTGTAACTCAGCTTTGTACATCTAAGATTTTTTTTTGGAAAATAAGAAAGTATGCATTGAAAAGATAATTACAATGGGGGAACAGAAACGAGGTGGAAGAAACCACCAAATCCTAGAGGCTTACAAAGCATGAGCAAAAAGAAAGTAGCCCATGAGACAAAGGCTAAAAGTTACATAACCAAGTTTACATTAAATCCCCACCTCTCCATGAACGCCCTATTAGATGGGCTGTCCTTCATGACTAGGTTGTCACCAGCAAATTTGTGAAACACCTCATCCTTTATGCGCTTGACAATCAGGTCCCTTGGCAAAAACGAGTATTGGAATCGTCGCCTATTTCTTTCAAGCCATAAATTATAAATGGTGGCAGCAAGCGCCACCCTTTTAATTTTTGCCTTCACCATCTTCCCTTTGAACTTGTGGGACGCCCAACTTACCTCCTCTCTCCATGGCTTAATAATGTGGTTGAAGCCAAGTAACCGCAGCACCTACTCCCAAATATACTTGCTGTAATGACATTCAAAAAACAGATGTGATATGGATTCCTGGTTACCTTGACAAAAGATGCACTTTGAATGGGTAAGGATGCCAAGTTGGCACAATCGATCTTGGGTTAGAAGTCGTTCCTTGATCGCAAGCCAAGTGATAAACTCATGTCTAGGAATGTTACTTGCAAACCATATGAGCTTGTCCCACGAAACCACTGGAGATGGTGATGGTGACATTTGACAGATGCTGGAGTGTAAGTATCCTTGATGGTGAATATGTTGCCATTAGTCGGAAACCAAAAGAAAGTATCCGAACGAGTGGCATCTAGCTTTGGAATATGCTGTAGTTGCTGCCATGCCTCCATCAATTGGTGAGAGGTCGAAGGTGGGATACACCAGTCATTGCCAGAAATAATCTCATCAACTCTTGCATCATGGCCAAGGCCCGAATCATAAATTATGCGATTCCCATATCTCGTGATCAAAGGGCCACAAGGGAGCCAATTGTCATGCCACAGCCAAGTATACTTTTTTTTTTTGGAAGGTAAGTCCAAAGTATATTAATGGAGAGAAATAATTACAATAAGTTCAGACAGAAACAAGGATACCCTATAGATAATAAGGTAACCAAAAAGATAACCCGCCCCTTATCTATGGGGGTACAAAGGAAACCCTGACCTAGGATATGAGCTCCCAACTTAGATCCCAATTAGAAACCAATTGGCGATGAAGAGGGGTGTCATGGATCTTCCTTCTTTCCAGATTTGCTTTATCCTGAACATCCGCAATAATTGCTGCAACCACGTTCTGCCATGGTATGTATGAGTTGCTGAAAACTCGGCGGTTTCTTTCCGTCCAAATGTGATACACTGTGGCTGCCAATGAAACCTTAAGAATCATTCGAGAGTGAGAGCTGCCCAAACGCATGGAAGAAGCCCACTGCACTATTTCGTCCCAAGTACGGGTTGCTCTATTTGCACAGTTCATAGAAAGGATATGGTGCCAAATCTGTGCACTATAATTGCACTCAAAAAATAGATGATAATGAGATTCCACCGTGCGTCTACATAGAACACAAGAAGCTTGGTGGACAACCCCAAGTCTAAGAAGACGATCTCTAGTAAGGAGCCTGTGATTAATAGCCATCCATAGCACAAATGCATGCTTCGGAATGTGTTGAGGGAACCAAACCAATCTACACCAGTGAACCTGTGGGCGAGATGTGTCCAAGCTCTTATAAGTGCTATTAATATCAAACATACCTGACTTAGAAGGAGTCCACACCATCATGTCCTCACTATCCGGAGTTGGATTGCTTAATTGCTGAAGTTTGCTCCACACTTCAATCAGGTCAAGCGAGGCTGCCACTGGGGGATCCCAATTGTGCTCCACTATTATACTACTAACCATAGCTTGGGTAGGAAGACCCGAATCATAGATCAAACGATGACCATAGGTAAAGAACAAGGGGCCATCTGGATGCCAATTATCATACCATAAGGAAGTAGTGCAGCCATTCTTTATCTTCTTCTTAATCCGTGAATGCGCATCAGGTCTTGCTTTGAGGATCTTCCTCCATGCCCAAGAACAGCTTGCTGGTATGTTTATGGTCCAGAAGTTCCGATTCTTCACAAGATAAGTATGGACCCATTGCACCCACAAGGATTCACCAGGGCTCAATATTTTCCATATATGCTTCATTACTGCAGCTTTGTTCCATATGCTCAACTTGAACAAACCAAGCCCCCCTTCTTCACGTGGCATACACACAGTGTCCCAACTGATTGGTGTCATTTTCTTCTTGAGATCTGGACTAGCCCAAAGGAACCTCCTTGTAATCCTTTCCAACTCATTGAGAACACCTTTAGGAAGAATAAAAGTGCTTAGCCAATGTACCTTGATAGAGAACAACACTGACTTTATGAGTAAAAGTCTACCGGCATATGAAAGGCTCCTTCCTTTCCAAGATTGGGTCCTAGCTTTGACTTGCTCAATAAGTGGAAGACAATCCCTCCTTGAGAGCTTGGAGGTAATAAGAGGAATACCAAGATATTTAATTGGCAACTCACCCAAGGGGCACTCAGCCAATAAACTCAATTCAGATCGCTTAGATTGGTCCACTCCACTTAAGAACATAGAGCTCTTATTCTTGTTGATGCATAAGCCGGTAATTTGCTGGAATTCCTGGAGAGCCGAAATGATACATAGAATGGAGGAATTCTCAGCTTTGGAGAAGATGAAAAGATCGTCGGCAAAGCACAGTAACTTTAGATCAATAGCTTCACATCTATGATGGTGGTGAAACCCTTGCTTAGTGTGCTCCTTTAATACCATGCTGAACACCTCCATCACCAACACAAACAAGTAAGGTGACATAGGGTCCCCTTGGCGAAGACCAACAGCACCTCTAAAGAAGCCACACATGGTGCCATTTATCATGATTGAGAAAGCTGGAGTTGTGACACATGCCATGATCCAAGTAACAACAAAAGGTGGGAATTGCATTGCATGTAGCATGTCTCTAATGCTGTCCCAGGAAACCGAGTCAAAAGCCTTACGAATATCCACCTTTAGAGCACATTTTTTGTGGTTACTGTCTAAGTGGTAGTTGCGCAGCAGTTCATGAGTCAGTAGAACATTCTCGGCAGCACCTCTTTTTTTTTTTTTTTTGGAAGGTAAGTCCAAATGATATTAATAAAAAGATATTTACAATGGCGAAAGATACAAGAGAACAACAAAAGAACCCATATAGGGGTTAACAAAAACCTACACTAGTAGCCAAAGCACAATATCAAACTGACTCAATCACCAAGAATGCGGGTACAGCTGTCTAGCGTAGAAGCTCCCATCGTAAGTGCCAATTACTAACAAGTTGCCTATGGAAAGGTGAATCCGGTATACTTACCCTCTCCATATTTGCCTATGGAAAGGTGAATCGGCAGCACCTCTTTTCGGTATGAACGCCGATTGATAGCGCCCAACTAACCCCCCAACCACTCCGTTAAGCCGATTAGCAATTATCTTAGCTATACATTTGTAGAGAGTGTTAACACAGGAGATAGGTCTAAAGTCAGTGACCTTGCTAGGATTCAGACATTTTGGCACTAATGAAATAGCTGTGGTATTCCACTGTTTAAGCAACTCCCCATCCTTGAAAAAACTATGGATTGCCTCCAATACATCATCCCCTACAATAGCCCAACACTTCTTGAAGAAGGCAGGAGTAAAGCCATCCGGACACGGCGCCTTCTCATCTTTTAAGGAAAAAAGAGTGGACTTGATTTCATCAGACCTAATCTCCTCCATCAAGATGGCTTTTTGTTCAAGGGTCAAGACCCTAGAGAATGATGGCATGGCATGATAATTCTGAACAGCAGCCGACCCCAAAGTAGTGTGGAAATGACTAACAATGTGCTCCGCTATTTCCCTTTGATCAGTTAGTCTGGATCCCTCCTCAGTCATGATGCATGAGACAGTATTAGTTGCTCTCCTAGATATCATAGCATTATGAAAGAAAGTTGAATTCCTATCCCCTTCTGCTAACCATTGCACCCTTGATTTCTGCTTTATTTGAGATTCTTCACATCTTAGCAATGAAGATAGGTGCCTCCTTAGGTTCTTCTCTTGCTGAGAAATGTCATGGTTCATAGGATCTTCATGGGACAGTTTCTGAATTTCAGCAAGCTTAAGCCAAGCCTCATGAACCTGAGAAGTTAGTTCAGCAAATTTCATCTGCTTGCTCCATTCCTTAAGCTTAGCCTTCACATTTTGTAGCTTTTTAGAAACCCGAAACATAGGAGTACCATGAACCTCAATTGCCCATGCCTCATCTACTATAGGCAAAAAGTCGGGCCTTAGTGACCAAAAGTTAAAGAACTTAAAAGGTTTCTTACCTTGCTGCCACTGGGGAAAGATTGTGGTGAGTAGTGGACAATGATCAGATATGCTTGGATTAAGGACCTCCACTTCCGATTGAGTAAACTCTCTTAGCCAAGGCAAGTTGACTAAGGCACGGTCGAGCCTACAAGATATCCTTCTTTGACCTTCACTTTGGTTAGACCATGTGAGAGAGAAACCTTTATATTTGAGCTCCACAAGCTCACAAGCATCAATGCAGTTATTAAACTCCTCCGTGGGACCACGATTGATTGGCTTACCCCCAACCTTCTCATTAGGTGATCGGACGCAGTTGAAGTCCCCAATAAGAAGCCACGGCAGATTTGAAGAGCATTGTTGGAGCTGCCTCCACATTAACCTTCTCTCCAATGCATCGTTTGAACCATAGACAAAGGTTACAAGACATGTCTTCCGAATACCAAGAAGCTCTACATAGCAATGGATAAGCTGGTCGCTGCTATCTAACTTATTAACTCTCACATCCATAGGATTGAACAAGATCCAAATCCGGCCCTTTAAAGCACAATCATAGTTGGCAATAAGGATCCAATGAGGGGAAATCAAACTCTTCACCACTTGGGCGTTAATGTGTCGAACCTTAGTCTCCAAAATAGCAACAATACTAACCTTCTTGGACGAAATCAAATTACGAATTTCCATTTGTTTTTCGGGGTTATTAAGACCCCTAATATTCCATACAGCAATATTAATCATAGAGATATATCAGCCCCTCCTCCATTTCCCTCCTTTGACCCCAGGACTTTTTCCACTGAAGAATTCTTGGCATGCTTCATCGCCACTTCATCAACAAGGATTCTATTTTTCTTTTTATTCCTCTTCTTGGAAGAGGAACTCCCTTTACCACCGTACTTGTCATGGTTGAGAAGCTCAAACCTGTTTGGAGAGACTGAAATAGCTTCTTCTGTTACCTGAACATAGTTTTCAGATGGCACCCCAGGTACCCACTCACTAGCCAGGTCATTCCCATGCATGGAATCTTCCACAAAAGGTTGGATATTCTGTTGTGATTCCTCCGTCTCCCCTACAATAACTTCCTTGCCCTTCCGATTGGTGATCTTCCACAACCCATCAGGAGCAGCATTGTCACTTACAACATTGGTTACATTGGTTTCATTGTAACCATCATCATGTAGACCAGCAGCATTGTCACTTACCCCATGAAGACCCATAACATTGGTTTCGTTGTGTCCAGCAGCATTATCACTTTCCTCATGAAGACCAGCAGCATTGGTTTCATTGTGTCCAGCAGCACCATGAGAACCTTATGGATATGAAGTTCAAGGGGTTTGTGCACTCTTGGTCTAACCAGAGTGAGGGGAGCAAAAGGATAGCTTGCAAGCTGGATAGAGCACTTGTTAACATCGCATGGATCCGAGAGTTCTCTAAATCTGAAGCTGATTTTGTGTTTCCTAGCATATCTTATCACTGTGCTATTATCGTCTCCATCTTTGCTGATGAGCCTCCTCCTAATAAGCCTTTTCGTTTCTTTAATTTTTGGGCTAACTATGATGAGTTTTTACCCATGGTTGCTGAAGCTTGGTCTACTCATGTGAAAGGGACTCCCATGTTCAAGTTGGTGAAAAAATTGCAGGTGGTGAAGTGGAGGTTAAAGGACTGGAGCAGGCAGAAGCGGTTCAGCCATCTAAGTAGCAGAGTTCAGGTCCTTAAATCTGATTTGGAGGAATGCCAAAAGAACCTTCAAATTAGGCCCAATGATGTTGGTCTTGCACGTATGGAGAAAACGCTTAGGGAGGAGTTGTCCACCTCTTTGCGTGATGAAGAAGCACAGATAAGGCAAAAGTCTAGAATCCAATGGATGAAGGAGGGTGATCGGAACACACCATTCTTTCACAATACCCTCATGGAAAGGAGAACCAGAAACTCCATTCTTTCTATATATAATGATGATGGCACCAAAGTTGAAGACCCTAGCCTCATAAAGCATGCTTTTCTTCAGTACTACAAACAGCTCTTGGGCTCTACTCCAATTGAGGGCAATGATCAGCACTTTGACTTCCATAGACAGCTGTCGACAGACCAGGTTGGGGAGTTGGATAGGGATGTCTCTCCTACTGAAATTAAGGATACTTTTTTCTCTCTAAAGGATGATAAAGCCCCAGGACCAGATGGGTTCACAACACTTTTCTTCAAAAAAGCATGGCCTATTGTTGGAGAAGATTGCACCAATGCCATTAGTAGCTTCTTTTCATCAAGCAGTCTCTTAAAGCAGTTGAATAGTACAGCTATTACTCTCATTCCCAAGGGGTTGAATCCATCCACTGTGGCTGATTTCAGACCGATATCATGTGTTAACATCGTGTACAAATGCATCTCAAAGATCTTGGCTAATAGGTTGAAAGGTGTGGTGTCTTCTTTGGTTGGTGAGTATCAATCAGCCTTCATTCCTGGTAGGAGCATTGCTGATAATGTTCTCTTAACACATGAAATCCTCCATAAGTATCATCTGCAGAGCCCCCAGAAAAGATGTGCTTTAAAGATCGATTTAAGGAAAGCCTATGATACAGTTACATGGAGTACGATCAAAGCTACTTTAAAAGGTATGAACTTTCCAACAAAGTTTATTGGATGGATTATGGAGTGCATTACATCCCCCTCCTTCTCCCTTATGATTAATGGTGGTATGGTGGGGTTTTTTAAGAGTTCAAAAGGCCTGCGGCAGGGTGATCCGATCTCTCCTTATCTGTTTGTACTTATCATGGAATTGTTCTATATGATTCTCCAGCAGAGTACTACCCATGGTTTCAAATACCACTTCAGGTGCCAAGGAACAGATACAAAACTTCTTTGCTTTGCAGATGATTTGTTCATGTTCTCCCATGGGGATGTGCAGTCAGTTACTTGTATGATGGCAGCCTTGGAAAAATTTGGCAGAGTCTCTGGATTACAGGTAAACAGCCTGAAAAGCTGCATGTTCTTAAGTGGGTGTGATGGCCTTTTGGTGGATCAATTAGTGCAGGCTACTGGATTCACAGTAGCCACCTTGCCAGTTAAATACCTGGGACTTCCTTTAGTGTCCAATAAGCTATCCAAAACTGATTGTGATCCCCTCATTAACCATATAAGGGCCAAAGCACAAGGATGGAAAGGGAGGTGTTTGTCGTACGCTGGGAGGCTTCTACTTGTAAAGTCTGTGTTATTCTCCATCAAAGTGCATTGGTTAACAGTGTTTATTCTTCCAAAGAGTGTGATTAAGGAGCTGGAGTTAATCTGTAGGAGATTCTTATGGACCGGTCCTGATCTTAACTACAAAAAGGTAATCCCAATCAGTTGGGACGTTGCATGTACTTCAAAGAAGGAAGGAGGGCTTGGACTATTCAATATCAATCTTTGGAACAAGGCTGCTATTATCAGGTACGTGTGGCTTATAGCTAGCCATTCTACTACCTTGTGGGTTAAATGGGTACAAAAGCATCTCATTCGTCACCATAACTTCTGGGCCATGAGTATCCCAAATGGAGCTTCCTGGGTATGGAAAAAAGTGTTGAAGGCAAGGGGAGTTGCTGGTCCCCTTATCAAAAAGAGGGTGTTCAATGGTAAATCTACGTCTTTATGGTTTGATAACTGGCATCCAGCAGGTCCTTTGGTGGAGAGGTATGGAACAAGAATTATGATACAGGGCTACCCGTGCACGCTTGTGTGGATGAAATCATACAGAATGATGCATGGAACACACCGGTCACCGTTTCCATGGATCTGATTGATATATGGAGGAGATTACCTGAGCTGCCATCCCTCCATGGTAGTCAGGAGGACAGTACTATCTGGACGCCGACAAGTACTACTGTTTTTGACATCAAATCGGCTTACTTGGCTCTTGATGGCCACAGAGGTAATGTCCCTTGGTTCCACTTAGTATGGTTCCCTCTTGCTGTACCCAGACATGCTTTTATCCTTTGGCTAGCAATCCATCACAGACTACTAACTCGTGAAAGGCTCTTAAAGTGGGGTATCATACAGCAGATGATTTGTGTTCTATGTAGAGAGCATGATGAGAATCACGACCACTTATTCTTTGAGTGTAAATTCAGCAAACAAGTATGGCAGAGAGTGTTAGCTTTAAATGGCTTTGTGTATCAGAATAGAAACTGGTCGGACTGGATTGCATGGGCACAATTAAGGTTTGTCAAATCTGATCCCATTCGAACCATTGCTAGAGTATCTCTTGGAGCAGCTGTGTATAACATATGGAGGGAGCGAAACAGGCGCATTTTCAAGAATAGTTATCTACCTCATGAAGTCATTTTGAGTCATATCTATGCAGATGTCCAAGCCAGGCTCCACAACAAGGACTGTATGGTTAAGGACACACCAAGAAACAGGAGTATAGTGAGGGATTGGGGGCTGGATTGGCTTTTCGGAGTATAGTTGGAGTTTTTTTTGCTCTTAGTTAGTTGTTTGCCTCTTGTATTTGAGCATGTTTTTATGATGCCCTCGTATCAGGGTTTTTTGTAGGTCTTGTTATGGCAGGTTCCCCACATAGATGGGAGCTGCCTTGTCCCTTCCCGTGTTGTTGTTGAGAGTCCTCTCTAGTGTCGGTTCTCCATTGTACATTTCTTTTCTTTATTAATATACTTTTTGGCTTACTATCCAAAAAAAAAAAAAAAAAGCACCATGAGAACCTTGAGTTTCTGAGAATATCCGCCCTGTAGGAACCCACTTCTTCAAGACCGAGGGACAATTGGCTTCAGAATGACCAAAGATGGAGCAAGCATGACATTTCTGGGGGTTTCCAAGAATATTCAATCTCAATTTCGAGTTCCTTTTCAGGTGTAGCTAAGAAGATGCTATTTGGAAAGACGCAGTCAGTGTCAACTTCAACACAAACGCGTGCAAATTGAAGCTTCAACCTCTTCTCTGTTGGTTCATCTAGCCATAAGGGCCTTCCCACACCACTTGCAATGTAGCTCAAACCAGCTGGTGACCAGTATTCCATGGGCACATTGTGAAGCTTTATCCAAATTGGAACTTTCCTTAGCTGAGATTTAACCATCTGCATATTAGGCTCCCAATGTTTGAGAATGAGAAGTCTTCCCCCAAGATGCCACGGAGCAGCATGGAGTATCTTATCCCGCATCTGAGTGTTTGCAAATGAGAAGATGAAGAAGCCGTCACCCACTTCAGCAGTTCGGACTGAACCTAGCTTCCCCCATAAACGGTCAACCAAACTCTTCACAACAGCAATGGGGAGTTTTTTATCCAGGAAGTGGCCCACAAGAGACTCATCCCAGATTTTTGCACCCTCTGTAGCCACCTCCGGAGGGGGCTTAACTGTTATTTTGCCATCAACAATGTCAGGTAAGAAATAGTCCAGCTTCTGTCTTACCTGGGAGCCAGGCGCAAAGAGGCTAGACCAAGCTGAATTTGGAGAAACAGATGGAAGGACAGGCCTCGCAGGTCTAACAGCAGTACCCAAAATAGAATTTGTGGCAGTGGAAGAAGGGCAGCTAGAGTCAACCGAGCCCTGCACAGCAGGAACCTCTGACGGAGCATGCTCAGCTAATGCAACTTTCGCAGAAGTTCCCAGGGGCGGGAAAACCTCGTTTGAAGCAATCTCCATCCCAACCTCCGGCAAACGACGAACAGGAGGCCGGAAACCGGTGACTGGTCTCAGAGACAAACCATTCTTCAAACGATTGCCAAATAGAATCACGACAGGACCCTTAGTTTACCAATATCACGAGCAGGCGAACAGATGGTCGCGGCCAGTGCAGATGCTTGCAAACGTGGACAGAGATGAACACGAACAGCGAGGAAGCACAACTTGCTTCGACTTGAAATGGATTGTTCACGAACAGTGGGATGGCTCAACCTGATACGGGCAGAGATTACGGGCAGAGATCACACGAGCAATGAAAGTCGCGAACGAACAGACGAACACCTTCGGAAGATTACTGAGGTGCTCGTGGAGGTGCTCGTGGATCTGCACATTGTGGCTAATGCTGAGGTGCTCGTGGAGGTGCTCGTTGAAGGAGGTGCTCGTGGAGGTGCTCGTGGAGGTGCTGAGGTGCTCGTGGAGGTGCTCGTCCGAACACCTTCAGAGGTGCTGAGGTGCTCGTGGAGTGCTCGTGGAGGTGCTCAACGAACGCTTCTGGAGGTGCTCGGGGTGGTGCTGGGGTGCTCGTGGAGGTGCTCAAGGTGGTGCTGGGGTGGTGATTTGTGGAGCTCAGGTTCTGCTTCTGAGGCGTGGAGGTGTGAGGTGCTGTTCTGAAGTTCTGGTTTGTGTTTTTTTTTTTTTTTTTTTTTCAAGACAACGTTGGTATTAGGTTCTGGTTCGTGGGGCTCGTGGTGGTGGGTTTTGAAGGAACATGGCCTGCTGCTAGTCTGCCGGTTTGCGCCGGCGTCCTCGGTTCTCCGGCAGGCGCTCGCCGGTGTGCTCCTTTTGGCCGCGTGCGGACGATTATCGTTTTGCAAGATTATCGTATGTTTGGGACGATTATCGTTTTGCAAAGATTATCGTATCCGGGTAAGATTATCTGTGGTTCCGCTCGCCTGTGGTGATTTATCTGTGAAGATTATCCGTTCCTGGAGTTTGTTCCATTTCTGGAGTTTGTTCCGGTCCTGGAGTTCTGTCCGTGTTCATCATTGGCTTTCTGTTACTGTTCGTGGGATTTCGTCTGGAGTTATCTGGTTCCTGGAGTTTTGGTACTGGAAAGCTTTCTGGATCGCCTGGAGTTTATTTCGCCTGGAGTTATCTGGTTCTGGGGAGTTTATTTCGCCTGGAGTTTTATCTGCTCCCTGGACTTTATTTGGTTCTGTTACTGTTCGTCTGGAGTTTATCTGGTTCGTTGGATTTCGTCTGGGATTACTGTTCGCAGTTCCAGATTATCCATGGTTTCAACTTGAGTGTTCGTGGCTCAGACTGTTACCAGAATCACAGTTCGCAGTTTAGTCGTGGTGCGGAGCTGCCATTCGGCCAGGCATCTTACTTCCTGTGATGCAAGATTCTTTATTACTGGTTAGTGGGTGATTTGCGTGATGGGATCCCAGGTTCGTCTGCATGGTGACTTGGGACCGTTGCTCCCCTCTCCGGTTACCGGCGTTGCCGGAGTTGCTGCGCTCTCTGGGGGTGTGCCGATTAATCGGCCTGGATCTCTCGATCGGCGATTGGATACAAATTTGGATTTCCCGCCCCTCTGCTCTGCTCTCCATACAGCATCAAGCCAGGTCCCTGACGCTGCTATCGCTGACCCTTTGGGACCTGCCACAGTTGCTACTTCCTCTCATTCTATCCTGCCAAGCGAGAAAGGAACTCTGAACTATTCCACGAATGGAAAGGCCTGGACGGACCTATTTCCCAGAGGGTTTGCTGACAAACCCAAGCTTGCGTTCTTTGAGCCCTCTATGGTCGATGGCAGGATCATTATCTCTCCACCTGCAGAGATTGTCGAGCAAGGTAGCATCCTATGGAAGGACTGCCTCATAGGCTACTTCCTTGATAGAAGCCTGCCTGTTCAGGTTGTGTCCCGATTGGCTGCCAAACTGTGGGGACATGTTTTTTTTTTTTTTTTGGAAGGTAAGTCCAAAGTTTGTATTAACAAGAGAAGAAATATACAATGAGACCGCACCACAGAAGAAACTACACTCGCCTCATAGACAGAAGAGGCTTACAAATCAACCACAGAAAAAAACACTAGTCACAATGGAAAAAAGAAACTCAAATCAACCAAGATGGGTGGATACCCCAATTCTGGCAAATATCACGATGCCTAGGGGTGTCTTTTAGTGCCAAATCTTGTTTACAACACTTACCTTTGATGTCTCGATCAATCCGATCAACTGTTTCCTCAACGGTAGACGCCTTGTTCTGGAAAGTTCTCATGTTTCTTTCTCTCCATATGTAGTAAACCATTGCAGCAAAGGAGCATTTTCTTACAACAGATATGAGGTCCCTACCTCCAAGCACCCGTGTGGCCCACTCCACCATGTCGTCCCAAGGACCAACCCTCTTATTAACACAATTTTTCCTCATGATGTTTCTCCATACTTTCTTTGAGTAGAGACACTGAAAGAATAAGTGGTTTAGGTCTTCAACGTGACACTGGCACAAAACACATGTATTCATCTGAATAATTGAGTGCTGTGTAAGCCAATCCTTAGTTGGGAGTCTCTTATGAATAGCAAGCCACAGAATGAAAGCATGTCTAGGGATATTAACCTTGTACCATACCAGTTTCCTCCATGGGACTAGAGCAATCGTTCCACGCAGATTAGTGTACATGCTTTGGATGGAGAACATCCCCGAGTTGGAAGGTAGCCAAACAACGCTATCCTCCTTACTTGGATCAGGTAGATGTAGGTTTTGGAGCCCGTCCCAAACCTCATCGAGTGCATGAGTCCTAGCTGGAGGTACATTCCATGAATCACCACTTATGATTTCCGCTACTCTTGCATTAGCCGGAAGCCCCGAATCATAGATGATTCTATCACCATACCTCTCATACAAGGATCCCATTGGATGCCAGTTATCAAACCAGAGCCATGCTTTCTCACCATTTCCAATTTTGTACTTCATGCAATGAAAAACAATATCCCTAAACTTGAGAATTTTACGCCAAGACCATGAAGGCGAGCTGGGAATATTGACTTGCCAAATACTTCTTCCTTTCAACCGGATATCCTTCATCCATGTTACCCATAATGACCCTTCTTCAGTGCATAATCTCCATAAGAGCTGGGCCGTGGCTGCCTTATTCCATAATGTAATATCGATGATGCCTAAGCCCCCTTCCTCAGTTGGTCTACATACAATCCCCCAGCTTAAGGGAGTTATCTTCCTCTTTTGGTCATTTCCAGACCAAAGAAAGTGTCTACACAATTGCTCCACTTCAGTAAGAATTTTCTTAGGCAAAATGAATGAAGACAACCATATAACTGCAATTGAAAACAACACAGATTTGACTAGTTGCACTCTACCTGCATATGAGAGAGCCTTCATCTTCCATGTCTGGATTTTTGCTTTTATTTTGGTGAGAAGGGGTTCGCAGTCCGAATAAGATAGCCTTGAAGAAATGAGTGGAAGTCCCAAGTATTTTACCGGAAGACTTCCCGAGTTTACATTATACCTTCTCATGACCTGGTCTTGTAAATCTTGAGGTGCTCCACTAAAGAAAATAGTACTTTTGTTGTAGTTAATATCAAGTCCAAAGAGGGCTGCAAACTTCTGCAATGAGAGGAAGATAACATTTATAGACGCGATTTCAGCAGCAGAAAATATCATGAGATCATCCGCAAAACATAGAAGCTTTACGTCCGATTTCTTGCACTGAGGATGGTGGATGAAACCCCTTGAAGCATATCTGTTAAGAACACCCGCAAATAGTTCCATGACTAAGACAAAAATATACGGTGATAGGGGATCACCTTGGCGAACCCCTCTTGAGGCTTTGAAGTGGCCTACCATGGTGCCATTTAGATTTAGAGAAAACATGGGAGTGGTTATACACTCAACTATCCACGAAGTAAACCTGTCTGGAAAGTTCATAGCCTTTAGGAGAATAGGAATTACTTCCCATCTAACAGAGTCAAAGGCTTTCCTTATATCCGCTTTTAGAGTGCATCTGGGCTTACCCCTCATGGAGTGATAATTATGCAAAATTTCTTGTGAAAGAAGTACGTTGTCCACCATCCTCCTTCCTGGAATGAATGCACACTGATATGGTCCCACTAGAGCTGCAATGTGTGGCTTCATTCTGTTAGCAATGATCTTGGCAATACACTTGTACACAATGTTGACACACGATATGGGCCTGTAATCCGCTACGACTGTAGCATTATTGGACTTTGGAACAAGAGTAATGACAGTGCTATTAACTTGTTTGAGTAATTTACCTTCAGCAAAAAAACTCAACACTGCTTGCGTGAAATCGCCTCCCACAATATGCCAAGCTTGTTTGAAAAACAAACTAGAGAATCCGTCAGGTCCTGGAGCCTTGTCATCTTTTAAATTGAACAACACAGACTTTACCTCTTCAGGTGTTACACGCCTCTCAATATCCAAAGCATTTTCAGTGCTTAGCTTCCTGGAGATAAACTGTTGAACATCCGAGCTCCTCAAACTTTCCCCATAAGCTTGCGGCCCAAGTAAGTTCTTGTAGTAGTTTTCAAAAACTTGCTTAAGGTGAGCCCACTCAGAGAACTTGTTCCCCATATCATCATAGACACTCATAATTCTGTTATTTGCTTGCCTACTCAACAAAGACTTATGAAAGAACTGGGTGTTTGAGTCACCCTCTTGAAGACTTATGAAAGAACTGTGGGGACATGTTGATGTTACCAGTTATGGATCTGGCTTCTTCATACTCAGGTTCTCCTCTTCGGCAGTCAGAGACAAAGTTCTTATGCAGGGGCCGTGGTACATGGCAGGACGCTTGATGATCATAAGAGAATGGGAAGATAATTTCATGTTAGAGAAAACACAACTCTCCAAGATCCCCATATGGATAAAAATGCACAATGTTCCCCTTCAGCTTTGGTCCCCTAATGGCCTTAGCTCTATTGCGAGTGGTGTTGGGAAACCTCTCTTCTTGGACGAGATGACTGAAAATCGTACTAAATTAAACTTCGCCAGGGTCTGTGTTGAGGTCGACACGAGGTGCTCATTCCCTGATAAGGTTTACCTTCAATGTGGAGGAGGTACCTTGGAGTCGGAGATCACGATTGAATACGGCTGGAAGCCGGTGAGGTGCCATGTTTGTAATGTCTTCGGACACGCTGTCAACAGATGTTCTAAGGTCCGAGCCACTGAATGGAGACCCACTGGACGAACCTTCACTTCCATATCTGAAGTCTCTGAACTTCCGGCAGGCGTTATGCCAGCCCATGTTGCCCCTATTCCAGAAACTACTTCCCAGACAAACACGTCCCAAGACGTGATTGTGAATGTTGAATTGACCACGGATGCTGCTATTGTTCATAGCACTGTTGAACCATCTCCAATGGCTGATCATAATAGTGCTCCTCCTGCAGCGACTGCATGGCATCATATATCTAAAGGTAAAGGTGTCTTGGTTGAGAATTCTGAGTTCGTGGAACCCATTAAAACCCACTGCAGCGATTCCAACTGTATGTCTGAGCCGAACCAACTGCTTGCTAAGGACATCACTGCTACCTCTCCGGAGGTTCTTTCTCCCCTTATCGGTAAGGAGAGGCACGTTGCCACTCCAAACAATTTTGACCTCTTGCGTGACCTTCCTGATTCCGGAATGGGGCAGACGACCTTATCTAAGAAGCAACGAAAAAAGTTCAGGAAAAGGCTCCTAGTGGATGAGGTTGCAATGAAAGCTGCTCGTAGTGCTCACTCAGCCCCAGGTGACACCTGCAGTGACTCTTCTCCTTCTTCTTACCCCTATGATCAAGTTAGCTGCCTGGAACATTAGGGGGTTGAACGACCCCTCCAAGCAGAAGGAAGTCAAGGCATTAATCGCTTCCCAGAGATTGTCCCTCCTTAGCCTTGTTGAGACAAAGGTCCGAAAGATTAACTTCGACTTCGTCAAGAACCTGATTTGCCCCAATTGGAGCTGGGTGGCAAATTATGATCATGCTCTTAAGGGTCGCATTCTGATCTGTTTTGACCCATCCGTCATATCTCTTCACAGGATCCACGAATCTCATCAAATCATCCACTGTTGGGTTGATTTCCTTACCTTGGGAAAATCCAGTTTCATCTCCTTCGTCTATGGGGATAATGATGGTTTGGAGCGAAGATCCCTATGGAGAACCCTGCGTCTATATTCAGTTGACCGGCCCTGGCTTCTTCTTGGTGATTTTAATTGTGTTCGGAAGGCCTCTGAGAAGATAGGTGGCAACCGAATTACTCCAACCCTGGTTCACGATTTTAATTCATGTGTTGAAGACTGCTATCTGATTGAAATGAACTTCAAAGGCTTTGTGCACACTTGGAGCAACATGAGTGTTGGTCAAAGTCGGATATCTTGTAAGTTGGACCGTGTATTAGCTAATCTTGCCTGGATCAGCGAATTTCATCCTTCTGAGACGGAATTCCTCGCCCAAGGCATTTCTGATCACTGCCCATCTGTTGTCACCCTATGTTCCGATAGTATCAAAGACAACCGGCCTTTTAAGTTTTTTAACTTCTGGACTACCAAGGACGATTTCTTGCCTATGGTGGCTGATGTCTGGAGGCCTCAAATGCCTGGCACTCCAATGTTTCAACTTGTTTCCAAGCTCAAAAAGTTGAAAGTTCGCTTGAAGGAATGGAGCAAACTGAACCAATTCTCTCAAATATCAGCTAAGGTGGAAGATCTTAAGGGCAAGCTTGAACAATGTCAAGCACAGCTGCAAGCCTTTCCTACTGATACGCAGCTTGCAGTCACGGAGGGTATTATTCGAAGGGACCTTGCTACTCTCTTAAGAGTTGAAGAATCTCAAATTAGACAAAAGTCTCGGATTCAGTGGCTTAAGGAAGGGGACCAAGGTACGAAATTCTTCTATAATTCCATGGTTTTCAGGCGTGCCACTAACTCCATTCTCAAGATCCAGGATGACATGGGTTTGGAACTCAGTTCTCAGCATCACATTCGGAAGCATATTGTTGAGCATTTCGCCAAGTTGTTGGGTGTAAGTGACTCACACTTGATTCCTTTTGAGCCTTCATTTAACAGGTGTCTTACCTATGATCAGATCCAAAAGTTGCAGTCAGATATTACTGATGCTGAGATTAAGTCAACTATGTTCTCTCTTAAGGATGACAAGGCTCCTGGTCCTGACGGCTACACGGCCGCCTTCTTTAAGTGTTCCTGGGACTTGGTGGGGAAAGACGTTTCTGCTGCTATCAAATCATTCTTCACCTCTGGGAAACTCCTTAAACAGGTGAACCATGCCATCATCACTCTTGTTCCTAAATGCTCTAAGCCGTCCAGAGTTAACGAGTTTAGACCCATATCCTGTGTCAACATCATCTATAAATGTATTTCCAAGATTCTTGCTAACAGGTTCAAGGAAGTTATTGAAGGTTTGGTTGGACAGCATCAATCGGCCTTCATTCCGGGTAGAAGGCTTGTGGACAATGTGCTTATCACTCATGAACTATTCCGGAATTATCACCTTGACAAGGGCACTCCAAGGTGTGCTCTCAAGATTGACATTAGAAAGGCCTTCGACTCAGTGGACTGGAAGTGCCTGGAAGAGGTGCTCAAGGGCTTCAGGTTCCCTCCTCGTTTTATCTCATGGGTTATGGAATGTGTCAGATCCACCTCCTACTCTATTATGATTAATGGCAGCATGGAAGGGTTCTTCAAGGGTGCCAAAGGGCTTCGACAAGGCGATCCTATGTCTCCCTATCTGTTCGTCTTAGTCATGGAATTATTTGATAAGGTACTCAATGACAGCACATCAGCCCATTTCAAGCCCCACCCCAAATGTGCACAGCCCCTTATCAAGCAGCTCTGTTTCGCTGATGACCTCCTTATCTTTTCGCATGGGGATCTCAGGTCAGTTCAATGCATTAGTTCTGCTCTTGATCTCTTTAGCAGGATGTCTGGGCTTCATGTTAACAGGGACAAGAGTGCTTTATTTACTGCTGCTATTCCAACTCATGTGAAGAATAACATCATCACGCTGTTGGGCTTTACGGAGGGACATCTTCCGATTCAATATTTGGGTGTCCCACTCATCTCCACTAGGCTATATGCTCGGGATTGTGAGCCACTAATCCAAAAACTGGTAGCCAGAACTGCTTCATGGCAAGGGCGGCACCTGTCTTACGCAGGTCGGTTGGTACTGGTTAAATCTGTTCTATTCTCTATTGCTGTCTATTGGTTGTCTATATTCATCTTGCCCAAGGAAGTTATCTACAAGATTGAGAGAATATGCAGAAATTTCATCTGGTCAGGCACAAGTCAAGACATCAAAATCAGCAAAGTTAGATGGGACCAGATCTGTTCACCTAAGGATCAAGGTGGGCTGGGTGTTTTGAACATACAGCTCTGGAATAGATGTGCCATATTAAGGCAAGTCTGGCTCGTGGGTAGCAAGGCTGAAAACCTTTGGGTGTCTTGGGTTGCCACCAACCTTCTCCGAGGCCGTAACTTCTGGAATGTTCCTATCCCCTCCACTGCCTCCTGGGTATGGAGGAAAATTCTCAAGCAAAGGAACTCTGCTACCACCTTCATAAAGCATTCCATTCACAACGGAAGGAAATCCTCATTGTGGTATGATAATTGGCATCCCCTTGGCCCACTTCTCCCAAGGTTTGGTAGAAGATTGATCTATGACTCTGGACTTCCGAATGATGCCTTAGTCCACGACATTATCTGTGATTCTGATTGGGACACTCCAGTTGCGACTTCTTTTGATCTGATGGAAGTTTGGTCTATGCTCCAGGTTTTACCTCGGCCTAAGCCTGATGAGAATGACCGCATTATTTGGACCCTCTCTCATTCTGGTACTTATGAGACACATAGCACATACAAAGCCCTGGAAGCTGCACATCCCAATGTCCCTTGGTCGAAATTGGTATGGTTCCCTTCCAATATTCCTAGACATGCCTTCATCCTATGGCTAGCAATCAGGAACGCCCTCCTCACCAAAGATAGGCTCGCCAGATGGGGTATTCTCCAAAGCCCGGTATGTGTTCTATGCCGTAAGACCAATGAATCCATTGAGCACCTTTTCTTCCGTTGTGACTATAGCAACCTCATATGGAAACACTTTATAAAGAAGAATTGCTTGAATTCGGCTTATGCATCAGCTTCATGGAGTTCCATCATCCAACTTGTCTCTTGCGCTTGGAATGCCAAGACACCTGTACATCTGTTAAGACGCCTTTCGTTAGGTGCTGCCGTCTATCACATTTGGTGTGAACGGAACCGCAGGATTTTCAAGAATTCAGCCTTACCCAAGGACGAAATCTGCAAGCTTATTGAGCTGGACATCTCCTATAGAGTGGAGGGTTTATTGATGCCACTGAAGGACAACGACTTCCACAGGAAAGTTGCACTCCAATGGAATATCAACTTCCTTTTTTGTTAACCTTTAGCATGGTCTGGTTCGTTTTGTTGGTGTTGTTGGTGTTGGTGTTGTATTCACATGGATGCTTTAGCATGGTTTCATTTGTTTTGTTGTGGTTCATTGTGCACTTGGATGCCTGGTGCTATGTAATGTCCTAGTGGACTTCTTTTCTTCTTTGTACATTCTTCCCTCCTTTCTAATGGAATCTTACCTTTTCCAAAAAAAAAAAAAAAGATTACTGATGAACTCACGAACAGATGGTTGCTTCCAGAAGCAGAAGCCAAGTCGAACCACTGTTTCCAGAAACAGAAGCAGAAGCAGAAGCCAAGTCGAACAGAAGCAAAAACCCAGTCGAACCACGAACAGAAGCAAAAACCCCATCGAACAGAAGCAAAAACCCAGTCGAACAGAAGCAAAACACCTTCGGAAGATGGTTGCTTCACATAACCGCGAACAGAAGCAAAAACCCAGTCGAACCACGGGGAGCCCACGAACGAACACGACGAGATGGTCTATCGAACATGAGCAGTAGGTTGCTCACGAACAGACAGGCCACAAACACGAACAGAACACGGACTCACGAACACGAACTCACAAACAGGAACTCCCGAACACGAACACGAACCCACGAGCACGAACAGATGGTTCACGAACAGATGATTAAATAACTGAATAACAGAAAATTGTTTGAAGAACAGATGGCTCACGAACTCCCGAACATGAACAGATGGTGCTTCCAGACTTGCACACAGCAGATGGAGCACCACACGAAATCACAAACTCAGGAACTCACGAACTCACGAACTCCAACCAGAAGCTTACTTGCTCTCAAACAGGCACGAACAGTTGATTCGTGAAGCATACATGGAACAAAGCTGCTATAATGAAGCATACATGGAGGCTCCTTGTCTCTCATGAGTCTTTGTGGGTTCGGTGGGTGCAAAAATTCCTAATAAAGGATCGTAACTTTTGGACTCTTAGCATCCCAGCAAACTGTTCTTGGGCTTGGAGGAAGATTCTTAGAACAAGACAAGTAATGATCCAACTGGTTAAGAAGAAGATCCGTAATGGAAAGTTTACTTCCTTGTGGTATGATAATTGGCACCCGGATGGACCGTTGTAAGTGTGTGTATGGACAGTGACTGATATATGATTCAGGCCTTTCAAGACAAGCAAAGGTGAGTAGTATAATCACAGATGATGATTGGGACCCTCCCATTGCTGCATCTCCGGGCTTACTTGAGGTTTGGGCCAAACTTGATCACCTTCCGAAGCCAGTTGCCGATGGGGAGGATGTTATGACTTGGGTGCCTTCAAATTCAGGTGTGTTTGATATCAAAAGTGCCTACCAAAGCCTTCACAGTCAACGGCCTACAGTGAGTTGGCATGATCTGGTATGGTTTCCAAATCACGTTCCCAAACATGCCTTCAGCATATGGTTAGCTATTAATCAAAGGCTCCTTACTCGAGATCGACTACGTAAGTTGGGAATTGTTCAACAAGCTACTTGTGTGCTCTGCCGGCAAAGTGATGAGTCGCACGCACACTTATTTTTCGAGTGTGAGTATGCTAAGCACATATGGAATGCTATTCTTCATCTTAATTGTTTGAACAGGGCAAGCCGAACATGGATTGAAGTTATTCAGTGGGCAGCATCAATTCAAGTGGGGCATGCCAAAGCCCGAGTGTTATTCAAGCTGTCCCTTGCAGCTATGGTGTACCATATATGGAGGGAGAGGAATAGACGGATTTTCAAGAATAGCTATATGCCATGCCAAGTTGTGAAGGCAATGGCAATTTCGGATGTTTGTGCTAAAGCAAATATGGAGAGGGTAAGTATACCGGATTCACCTATCCATAGGCAACTCGTCAGTAATTGGCACTTACGATGGGAACTTCTTCGCTAGGCAGCTGTATCCACATTCTTGGTGATTGAGTCAGTTTGATATTGTGTTTCGGCTACTAGTGTAGGCTTTGTTTGCCCTTATATGGGTTCTTTTGTTGTTCTCATCTTGTATCTTTCACCATTGTAAATATCTTTTTATTAATATCATTTGGACTTACCTTCCAAAAAAAAAACATTTGATTCGTGAGCTCACGAACAGAACTCGAGCAGAAAGCCACGAACTGTCACGAACAGGCGGAGTTGCAGAAACCACGAAGAAGCTGGAGGTTCAGGAGGAGGTTCAGGTGGGGGTGGTGAAGGTTCAGGTGGAGGACAGGTGGAGGTTCAGGTGGTGGAGGATCAGGTGGAGGTACAGGTGAGGTACAGGTGGGGGTTCAGGTGGTGGAGGGGAGAGGATCAGGGGAGAGCCAAGTATACTTGCCATCATGGACCACTTGCTTGGATAGTTGAAGAGCAAGCGGTCTAGCTTTGAGGATCTTCCTCCAAACCCAAGAACAAGAGTTGGGGAGCTTTAAAGACCAAAAATTTCTGTTCTTGATTAGGAATTTTTGCACCCACTGAACCCATAGTGAAGGAGCATAAGACATGTGTAAGTGTGAAAACTCACACTCCTTATATGGCAAATGTTTGACAAATTATATCCTCTAATAATCTTCAAGATGTGCAGAATCAAAATATAAATTCTGTGAATTTGTTGTAACCCCATGATCATGCTACATGTTCTATCTTGTTAAAGTGTTTTTGTTGTAATGTACCTACTGGTACTTGCATGTCTTATGCCTCATTGTAAATATCCTTTTCTCATTAATACAATTTGGACTTACCTTACAAAAAAAAATAAAATAAATTCTGTGAATTTAGTAAAGAGGAAGGTGAGGCTGCCACACAGCTACCACGCCACTGGTAGCTCAAGGAAATGTAAAGATTTCTAAAGAAAGAACATTTCGTAAAGGCACTTGCAAGGAACAACGTCGCTACCACTCCGCTGGCAGCGCATAAGTGAAATAGCACTTTGAAAGTAAAGCACGCGTACCGGCTTCGTAAGGCGACGCCGACACGCCGCTGGTAGCGCAGAGCAAGATTGAAGAATCTACAAATCAGCTGTGCACATGCTGCGTTCCCTCCCGCTAGCAGCGCGCTGCCAGCGCGCCCTTAACTGAGTCTTTTGGATTTGAGCGGGACTTGAGTTCGCTTCCAACCGTCTACCCCGATCGCAAGGCGACGCCACCAGCGCTCGATGCGATCTGAGTTTTCTTCTTTAAATAGACAAGCTATATTTGTTTTTAAAATGACTTTTTCTTTTGATCAATTTGATTTGGATCTTGAGGTGTTCGAGATTCAATCAATTCATCTTTAGAGAGTCGGTGATCGAGTGAGGGGGAGATCTGAGAGAGATCACCTGGAATTGAAGTTTGAGGATTCTTCTTCAGTTCGGAACTTCATTTGATCGTATGATCTCCTGGATTGGTGATCGAGTTTGTTGGATGCATAGGTGGATTCCTATTGCATTGGATCATCTCAGTGGACTCTGAGGTGATTGTTACGATCTGGATTGATCGTGAATTGCAACTTGTGGATTCAAGTTGTGTTGCAGTTCGTGGATTCGAGCTGTGGATCTGGATAGATCGTGAATTGCAGCTTGTGGATTCAAGTTGTGCTACAATTCGTGGATTCGAGCTATAGATTGTTGTTGAGTGAGTTCAATTGTAAAGGTTAAGTGTGTTTTCCTTTGTAATTGCTTTTCATTCAATAGTGGAGATTCTAAGGATTAGTCGCCTCATATAGACTCGAGGTTTTTCCTGGATCTGGATTCAGGTTTCCTCGTATAATTTCTATGTGTATGTTTCCGCATTGTTAAGATCATAATTGTTGTAGATCGTGGACCTGTAGAGTAGTCCCCTACTCTTTCAATTGGTATCAGAGCCTATTCACTTTGAATTGTTATACAAAGTGTGATCTAGATCTATAGCATGGACTTTGGAAAAGAAGGAGGATCTGCATCTAGACCTCCATTATTCGAAGGTAACAATTATTCTTACTGGAAAGCAAGGATGAGAGCTTACCTGAAATCTATCGATGAGCGTGTCTGGCTCTCGGTATGTAATGGTTATCATCCACCTGAAATCACAACAGAAGGAGGTGTTGTGATGCCTAAACCTCATGATCAGTGGAGTAAAGCTGAATCTGATCTATGTGGAGGGAACAACAAGGCAATGAATGCCTTATTTTGTGCTGTAAGTGTTGAGGAATTTAGGAGAATTTCCTCATGTGAAGTAGGCAAGGAAGCTTGGGACATTCTTGAGGTCACTCATGAAGGAACCTCAGCTGTCAAACTGTCTAGACTTCAAAGACTTACAACATCTTTCGAAACTCTATACATGGAAGATGATGAGTCCTTTGATGAATTTTATGCTAGACTTTCGGATATTGTTAATTCGAGCTTTAACCTTGGAGAAAAGATCTCTACATCCAATGTTGTTAGAAAGATCTTGAGATCTTTGCCTGAAAAATTCAGACCAAAAGTTACTGCCATTCAAGAGGCAAAAGATGTGGATACCATGAGAATTGAAGATCTGGTAGGATCTTTATAGACTTATGAGCTAGATCTGAATATTCCTAAAAGGAGTAAAGGAATAGCTCTAAAATCTGTAAATAATGAAGAATCAGATAATTCTGAAGTAGATCTGGATGAGTTAGTTCTCTTAGCTAAAAAATTCAAGAGAATGTTTAAAAAGAGACAATCTAATCCTTTGTTATCCATGGACAGATCTAATAGAAGATCTGATAAGAAAGTTTCTGATCTAAGAAAGGAGAAGAAATTTCCTCAGAACGATGAAGTTCAATGCTATAAATGTAGAGTATTTGGACATGTTGTTTCTGATTGTCCCTCAAAGGATAAAAAGAAAAAGACAAATTATCAGGTTACTTGGGATGACAGTAATACTGATAATTCTTCACAATCAGATGAGGATATTTCTGCTAATTTTACTGCTTTCAATTCTTTTTACTCATCTTCTTCTGGTAGTTCAATCTCTGACATTGCAGGAGATAATAAAGAAAGTTTATTAGATGATGAAGAAGAATTACAGGAAGCCTACAATCAGCTATATAAGGAATTCAATAGAGCTCAGAAGAAAGTCAAGAAACTGAGTAAAAAATTGAAGGAGTCAGAAACAGAGAAAAATAAAGCTTGTGCAGAAATAGATTCAATAAACAAGAAGTTACTTGAAAGACATGTCAAAGAAAATTTTCTGGTAACTTCTTTAACTGAAAAAACTGAAAAATTAAAAGAAAAGGAAGCTCAGATTTCTGCACTTCAAGGTAAAGTTATTGAACTTGAGAAATTGTCAAATTCAATTCAATCTAATGCTTCAAATTTTTCTGTAGGAAATCATCAAATTGATGAGGAATCAACTTCAAAGGAAGTTCCTGAAAGCTCAAATTCTGCTGAAAAGAGAATGAGTGTAAGTAATCAAAATAAGGAATTTTCACAAAAAATTTCTACTGGAGAAGTAAGCTCAACAGGTAAATCTTCAAAATTTCTACTGGAGAAGTAAGCTCAAATTCTGATGTTTGTATCAAGGCAAACACAGAGCGAGTGTACCTACCTGACTCTTCTCTACATAGACAGCTTATCAATAATTGGAGCTTGAGTTGGGAGTTCATGCCATAAGCACTGGTCCTAGTCTTCCCTTGTGTTATGTGATTCTGTTCAGCATAGTGTAGTATGTTCTTGTCAGCCATGTATGGGCTAGTTTGTTGTTTTTTCAACTTGTGTTTTTACTCTTCATTGTAAATATCTTTCTTTAATATATTACTTGGACTTATTTTCCAAAAAAAAAAAAAATCTTCAAAATCTGAAAAATCTAAATCTGTACAGGTTAGAAAAACTGTCAAATCTGGAAATTTTGATTCTTCTGAATATAGGTTCATACCTGTGTGCCATCATTGTAATAAAAGAGGTCATATAAGACCAAAGTGTCATGTTTTGCATGGTTTTCCCAAGGGATATTTTGACAATAAGAGGAAAGTAAATCAAAGTCAGTCCTTGGATTTATAAGCCAGCCTTTAAATAAGGAAGTTACTAATCTGTCAAAGAAACTTCCTTCAAAATCCCAAGTTGTTGATGAAGGTACTTCTCAGAAAACTCATGAAAAACAGATTTGGGTTAGAAAAGACTGCTTAGTTGCAAATGTGGTTCATATAGCTTTGAAAGTTCATGATGTCAACATGTGGTACTTGGATAGTGGTTGTTCAAGACATATGTGTGGACATAAGTCTATGTTTAGTACCTTTGAAGAATATTTTGGTGGAAGTGTAATATTTGGTGATGGAAGCACTTCTCAAGTCAAAGGTAAAGGAACAGTAACTGGTCCTAATGGAGTTTGTCTAAAGAATGTGTTATTTGTATCTGGTTTGAAGGCAAACTTAATTAGTATTAGCCAGTTATGTGATTCAAGATTGTTTGTCAACTTTACCAGAAAAGAATGTAAAATTTTGGATAATTCTGGTAGAACTGTTCTTATAGGTGTAAGAACAAGTGACAATTGTTATGAAATCATTGGAAACAATGAAAGCTCTTTAAAATCCTCTATATGCAATGAAATTGATTTGTGGCATAGAAGACTTGGTCACATTAACTATAGAGATTTGTCAAAAATCTCTAAGTCTGAATTGGTTAGAGGAATTCCCAAGTTTGGGAACAATAAAAAGAAAGGAATGTGTGGTCCTTGCAATCAAGGAAAGCAAATCAAAGCCACACACAAGAAAACCAACATTGTAGGAACCTCTAGACCATTAGAACTGATTCATATGGACTTGATGGGACCTAAAAAGACTGAAAGTCTTGGAGGAAAGAGGTATATCTTTGTTGTTGTAGATGACTACAATAGATACACCTAAGTAAATTTTCTAAGAGAAAAATCTGAATGTTTTGATTGCTTTAAACAATTGTGCTGTCAAATTCAAGTTGAAAAGAACTTGCAAATAGGAAGGATTGTTAGAATAAGATCTGATCATGGGACAGAATTTGAAAATCAGATGTTTTCCAAGTTTTGTGAAGAACAAGGAATTAAACATGAATTTTCTGCTCCTAAGACCCCACAACAAAATGGAGTTGTGGAAAGGAAGAATAGAGTTTTGCAAGAAATGGCTAGAACCATGATGATAGCCAAGAAAGTGTCAACAAAATTCTGGGCTGAAGCAATAAATACTGCCTGTTATATAAGTAACAGAGTATATGTCAGATCTGGGTGGAAACAAACTCCTTATGAAATTTAGAAAGGAAAACAGCCAAACTTGAAATATTTTAGAGTTTTTGGAAGTAAATGTTATATCCTAAGGGACAGAGAAAATCTAGGAAAATTTGATTCTAGAAGTGATGAAGGAATTTTTCTAGGATATTCCTCTTCAAGTAGAGCATACAGAGTTTTTAACTTGCAAAAGTCTGTTGTCATGGAGTCTATTAATGTGTTAATAGATGATGAAGGAAGTGACTGTGAATTCTTGCAGGTTGTAGATGAAGAGGATGAAATCAAAGATGCTTCCTCAAGCAATGAAATTGTTCCTCTGACAAAAACTCTCAAAGACCACCCAACTGAGTAAATTGTTGGAAATATTTCAGATGGAGTAAGAACAAAACATCAATTACATAATGAGGTAAGATTTTCTTCTTATTTATCTCAATTTGAGCCAAAATCTTATAAAGATGCCTTGTTGGATGAATCTTGGTTAAATGCTATGCATGAAGAACTAAACCAATTTACTAGAAATAATGTATGGGAATTGGTTGAAAGACCCTCTAATCTGAATGTGATAGGAACCAAATGGATTTTTAAGAACAAATCTGATGAGAATGGGATTGTAACCAGAAATAAAGCTAGGCTTGTTGCTCAGGGTTACACCCAAGTAGAAGGAATAGATTTTGATGAAACCTTTGCTCCTGTAGCTAGGTTAGAATCAATCAGATTGCTTTTGTCTATTGCATGCTATTTGAAGTTTAAACTGTTTCAAATGGATGTTAAGAGTGCATTCTTGAATGGATATATGAATGAAGAGGTTTATGTAGAGCAACCTAAAGGATTTGAGGACTCAAATTATCCTAAACATGTTTATAAGCTGAACAAGGCCTTGTATGGACTCAAACAAGCTCCTAGAGCTTGGTATGAGAGACTCACCTCTTTCTTACTTGAATCTGGATTTATGAGAGGAAATGTGGATAAAACTCTTTTCATTCAAAGAGAGTCCAAGCATATTTTGATTGCTCAAATCTATGTTGATGATATAGTGTTTGGATCTACTTCTGAAAATCATGCTCATTCCTTTGGAGACTTAATGAAGAGTGAATTTGAGATGAGTATGATGGGTGAACTGAATTTTTTCTTAGGACTTCAGATTTATCAATCTCAACAAGGGATTTTTTTCTCTCAAGCAAAATATGCTAGAAATCTAGTCAAGAGATTCAGTTTAATTCATGCAAAACATGCTAGGACTCCTATGAGTACTAGCTTAAAGCTTGGAAAAGATGAATCTGGGAAGGATATAGACCCTACCTTGTACAGAGGGATGATTGGAAGTCTTCTGTACTTAACAGCAAGTAGACCTGATATAAGCTTTAGTGTTGGAGTTTGTGCAAGATATCAGGCTAATCCTAAAGAATCTCATCTAAATGCTGTGAAAAGGATTATAAAGTATGTAAATGGAACGATAGCATCCCGGACTCGAATGGTTCCATGGTTACTTATGGTAGCAAGGATACGATTGGTTCGAATGGTTGGACATCTATAAATCACAGAAGGAAGGAAAAGGCTCCCATTGACACCCACCACTCGCCCCTAGCCCAGTTGGAATTCCAGATCACGAGGACTTGGTTCATGAAGCAGCTCATGAGGACTTGATGCAGGAAGCAGCTCATGAGGACTTGGTGCATGAAGTAGCCGCAAGTAAGCATGAGATGGCCCTCCCAGCTCTTTCATTGGACTCCCCAAATAGGTTTGGCATCCTTGCTGACCCGCCTCAAAATGTTGATGACGGGAGCTCTTCTCGAAAGAAACAAAGGAAAAAAGGTAAAAAGAAATTGCTAGTTGATGAATTTGCCATGAGACATGCAAGAACGTCTGGGAAGGTGCTGAAGTTGGGTCCTTCCCAGGGGGATATGGTGTCCAAGCACTCTCCATGATTAAGCTAGCCTCGTGGAACATACGGGGTCTTAATGATCCTGCCAAACATTATGAAGTTAGAAACTTCATTGCATCACAACAGCTTCAGGTTTTGTGCCTTGTCGAAACAAAAGTAAGAGCGGTTAATGCTACTGTTGTCAAGAATCTGATTTGCCCCCAATGGGAGATGTTTGCAAACTACTCTAGTGCCTTGAAGGGGCGTATATGTGTCCTTTTCAACCATAAGGAGGTTAAACTAACCACCATTTCCATTTCAGATCAATACATTAATTGCTGGTTGGAGATCATTCACTTGCAAAAGGCTTGTTTTGTTTCCTTTGTCTATGGCCAAAATGACTTCAAGGAAAGACGCCACATGTGGCGAGATCTGTATGCACTCTCACCTAATGCTCCGTGGCTGATGATGGGGGATTTTAACTGTGTTAGGAGCAGTTCAGAAAAGCAAGGAGGTAAGCATATAAACCCACAGGCAACTCATGATTTCAATAGCTTTGTCGATTACTGTGGATGTGTTGACTTGAAGTTCAAAGGGCTTACTCTCTCATGGTCCAACTGTAGTGAAGGTGATAGAAATATCTAATGCAAGCTTGATAGAGCACTAGTTAACCAAGAATGGTTGCAGGAGTTTAACTGGTCGGAGGCGGAATTCTTGGCTCCTGGTATTTCGGATCACTCGCCGGTGGTGATCTCTATCTTTCCTCAAGGTCAAATCCTGAACAAACCATTCAGATTCTTCAATTATTGGACTACTCATGATGATTTCTTACCGACTGTTGCTGAGGTTTGGTCTTCTACAGTGGTGGGAACCCCAATGTCCATTCTTGCAAAGAAACTGAGGCTCTTAAAGGTTAGACTGAAGGCGTGGAGTAGAGCTAAAAAGTTCTCTGATATGGCTTCAAAAATCCAAAGCATCCGATCTGACCTTGCTTCTTGCCAAAAGGAATGTTTTTCTCATCCTACGGATGTTGGGTTAGCGCGACAAGAGAGAGACCTTCGGACACAGTTGGCGCATGCAATCAGGGATGAGGAAGCACAGATAAGGCAAAAATCCCGAGTCCAGTGGTTAAAAGAAGGTGACTCTAACACTGGTTTTTTCCATAGTTCTCTTCTCTCAAGGAGGGCCAGAAACCGAGTGCTAAGTTTATACACTGAAGATGGTTCCAAGATAACTGACCAACAGCTCATCAAAGATGAGTTCTTGAACCACTTTAGGGTGTTGATGGGCACAACAATTAACCCTCAGTCTGATGATCTCCCCCCCTTCGAGAGGAAGCTCCGACCTGACCAAGCCCAAGCACTTGAAGAAGACATCACTGCGGATGAGGTTAAGGCCACTATGTTCCAACTCAAAGATGATAAGTCCCCTGGGCCTGATGGCTTCACACCCGCTTTCTTTAAAAAAGCATGGTCCATTGTGAGCACAGATACAGTGAAAGCCATATTGAGTTTCTTCAGTTCGGGCAAGCTCCTCAAGCAACTGAATCACTCTTCTATTACTCTTGTTCCTAAATGCCTTAACCCTTCTAAGGTATGCGACTTCAGACCGATCTCATGTGTCAATACAGTTTTTAAGTGCATATCGAAAATTTTGTCAAACAGGTTCAAGCATGTCATTGGTGACCTTGTGGGGGACAACCAAACTGCCTTCATCCCGGGAAGGAGTATTATGGACAATGTTTTGCTTACGCATGAGTTGTTACATGGTTACCATCTTCGGTCTGGTGTTGCAAACTGTGCAATTAAGGTGGACTTGAGGAAAGCTTTTGATATGGTGGAATGGGGCTGTATTTCTTCCATCTTGCGTCACATGAATTTCCCACAAAGCTTCACCAAGTGGATAATGGAGTGCATATCTACACCATCCTTCTTTTTGCTCATTAATGGAAGCTTATTTGGTTTCTACCAAAGTTCCCGCGGCATTAGGCAAGGCGATCCATTGTCGCCTTACCTTTTTGTTCTTATTATGGAGTTATTTACTATGATCTTGAAGCATAGCACGCTGCAAGGGTTTTCCTTCCATGCCAAGTGCAAGAAACTAGGCATCTCTTCTCTATGCTTCGCTGATGACCTCTTCCTATTTTCCAGGGCCGATTGCAACTCCATTAATTGCTTCTCTGATGCTTTGTGCAAACTCCAACTTATTTCAGGTCTTCATGTCAACAAAAGCAAGACATTAATGTATGTTAGTGGTACTGACAGCCAGTTGAAGCAAGCTCTATCCTCATGCTCGGGTTTTTCTCTTGGCGCTCTACCAGCTACCTACTTGGGGTTGCCATTGGTATCTTCGAAATTGACTCCTACGGAGTGTGAGCCCCTTCTTAACCGGATTGCTGCTACTACTCAAGCATGGAAGGGACGCCACCTCTCCTATGCTGGCCGCCTTGCCTTGGTGAAATCTGTCCTCTTCTCCATCAAGATTTATTGGAGCAACCAGCACATTCACTGTTCGGTGGAATTCAATAGCATACACAAGAGTTGTTTTTTGACTGTTATCTATGGGTCGAATGAGGCTTTGGAGAGGCGGCTGTTATGGAGGCATTTAATCCTAGCTTCTTCGACACATCCTTGGCTAGTTATTGGGGATTTCAATTGTGTTCGAGCCTCAGATGAAAAGTATGGGGGTAAGGGTATCGATCAAAGGGTTACCGATGAGTTTAATCAGTGCATTGATGCTTGTGGTTTAGTTGAGCTTAAAGCTAAAGGGTTCTCTCATACATGGTGCAACCGTAGTGAAGGTCACAACAGAATCTCTTGCAGGTTGGATAGAGCTCTTGTTAATTTGCCTTGGCTCAATAGCCTAAGCCCCTCGGAAGTGGAGGTACTTAATCCTGGGATTTCGGATCACTCCCCTCTATTGGTTTCAATCTTCCACCAACCTCAACAAGGTAAGAAGCCTTTTAGGTTTTTTAATTTTTGGGCTAGCCACCCGGATTTCCTTCGCCTTGTGGCAGATGCGTGGGCAGTGGAAGTGGTTGGTTCCCCAATGTTCCGAGTAGCAAAGAAATTGCAGGTTGTCAAGACGAAGCTCAAGGAGTGGAGTAAGCAACTGAAATTTGCAGATATCTCCATGCGGGTTCATGAACTCAGGACACAACTTGCTGCTGTACAGGTGCGGCTCCATGATGAGCCTCAAAGCCACATATTGTATCAACAAGAAAGTAGCCTGAGACACCAGTTATCTGTTAGTCTTCAGTATGAGGAATCCCAGCTCAGACAGAAATCAAGAATCCAATGGTTGGCAAAGGGAGATAGCAATTCAAAGTTTTTCCATAACTCCTTGGTCTCGAGAAGGGCAACAAATACAATCTCCTGCATAGTGGATGATGAAGGTACAAAACTGGTTGATCCGATTGCAGTATCTACCCATATTGTGCAGTATTTCCAGGGCATGCTAGGTACGGGTTCCATGGTAAGCTCATTGAATATGCCTTCATTCCATGCTCGGGTATCTAATGACCAAGGTAGAGACTTGATGGTGGAGGTAACCGGTGAAGAGGTAAAAACCACTCTCTTCTCCTTGAAGAATGACAAAGCTCCAGGGCCGGACGGATTTACTCCAGCATTTTTCAAGGCAGGATGGGACATCGTGGGGAGTGAGGTAGTGGAAGCAATTCTGAGTTTTTTTAAAGATGGGAAACTGCTGAAACAATGGAACGCTTCGGCCATCACACTTGTGCCTAAATGCCACAATCCAAGTAAGGTATCTGACTTTAGATCAATATCGTGTGTCAATACACTGTATAAATGTATTTCCAAAATTATAGCCAATCGGCTTAAACGGGTTGTTGGTGATCTTGTGGGTGATTATCAATCTGCCTTCATTCCTGGAAGAGGTAGTGCAGAGAATGTGCTCCTTACACACGAATTGCTCCATAACTACCACTTGGATGGGCCGCACAGCAAGTGTGCTCTTAAGGTTGACCTCTGTAAGGCCTATGATTCGGTCTCATGGGGTAGCATTAAAGCAATGCTTCATGGAATGGGATTTCCAGATGTTTTTGCCAATTGGATTATGGAGTGTATCTCCACTCCAGCATATTCGATTATGCTTAATGGCAGCCTTGTGGGGTTCTTTAAAGGAGCAAAGGGGTTGCGGCAAGGGGACCCCATATCGCCCTACTTGTTTGTGATGATGATGGAGGTTTTCAACAGGGTGCTGTTGCAGAATACATGCCAAGGATTTAAGCATCACTTTAAATGTGAAGCAATTGGGCTTAAGCTTTTGTGTTTTGCTGATGATATCTTTCTGTTCTCCGCAGCTGATAAGGCATCCTTGGATTGTATAGTGAGGGCACTTGACGATTTTCATAACTTGACAGGTTTGGAAGTAAACAAGCAAAAAAGCTTGATGTTTCTAAGTGGTGTCAGTGACGACCAGCAGAGAGAGTTGAGTGTGCACATGGGGTTTTCTCTTGCGAAGCTGCCGGTGAAGTACCTTGGCTTGCCTCTTCTTACCTCCAAGCTTTCAAGGAGGGATTGTGAGCCACTGATCAACCGAGTTAAGGCAAGAACTCAATCATGGAAAGGAAGGTGTCTTTCCTATGCAGGTAGACTCCTTCTTATTAAAGCAGTTCTCTTCTCTATTAAGGTACATTGGTTGTCCACATTTATTTATTTATTTATTTTTTTTTTTTTGGAAGTTAAGTCCAAAGTATATTAATAGAGAAAAATAATTACAATAGGCTCAGACAACACCACGGATACCCTGTACACACTAATGAGTTGGAAAAGATGTGTAGAAGGTTTCTTTGGACAGGGCCGCAGCTTAAGCATAAAATGAACCCAATAAGCTGGGATATTGTTCGCATGCCACGGAAGGAGGGGGGTCTTGGGCTACTCAACCTATGCACATGGAACAAAGCTGCTATAATGAAGCATACATGGAGACTCCTGCTTTCACATGAGTCTTTGTGGGTGCAGTGGGTGCAAAAATTCCTCATAAAGGATCGTAACTTCTGGACTCTTAACATCCCAGCAAACTGTTCTTGGGCTTGGAGGAAGATTCTGAGTACAAGACAAGTAATGATCCAACTGGTTAAGAAGAAGATTCGTAATGACCCAACGTCTGTGTACTCAAACGTTGGGCAAGGCAACAAACCATTTCGGTTCTACAATTATTGGGCAGATCATAGCGAGTTCTTAAACTTGGTGGCTAATGCCTGGTCCATGCCCGTGGTTGGTACACCAATGTTTAAGGTGGTAAAGAAGCTTCAAGCGGTAAAGAAAAAGTTGAAGGAATGGAGCCGAATGAAGCACCTTCACTCTCTAACATCCCACATCTTTAGATTGAGAGCTGACCTACACCAATGCCAGTTGATGGTGCATGCTTCTCCTTATGATGTTGATCTGGCAAGGAAGGAGAAGGCTCTAGCAAACGACTTAGCTCAAGCATTGCAGGATGAGGAAGCCCAGATTTGTCAAAAATCCAGGATACAATGGATGAGGGAGGGTGATCAGAACACGGTGTTCTTCCACAATACCTTGATGGAAAGGCGAGCGAGAAACACCATTCTTAGTATTCATGATGATGATGGTACAAGGGTTGATGATCCGGATCAGATTAAGGATAGGTTCTTACACTTTCATAAGCACACTTTGAGTGAAGGGCCACCGCTTGAAAATGTGACTATTCCACAATTCTTAAAGCAACTAAGTGATGAGCAGGTCCTCACAATAGGCAAGGATGTGTCTACAGATGAAATTAAGGATACGTTGTTCTCCCTCAAGGATGGCAAGGCTCCCGGTCCGGATGGTTTCACTCCTTACTTCTTTAAGAAGGCATGGCAGATTGTTGGTGATGATTGTGTGGCAGCTATTAGTAGCTTCTTTGTCGCCGGTAAGCTTCTTAAGCAAATGAACCACTCTACAATTACATTGGTACCCAAGGGTCTCAACCCCGCCACTGTGGCTGATTTTAGACCTATATCATGCGTCAATACCCTCTATAAATGCATATCAAAGATCCTAGCTAATAGGATGAAGCAAGTGGTTGCAGACTTAGTAGGTGACTATCAGTCAGCGTTTATCCCTGGTCGGAATGTAGCCGACAATATCCTGTTGTCACATGAGCTGTTGCATAATTACCACCTCTCAAGAACACAGTCTAAGTGTGCTTTGAAAGTTGATCTCAAGAAGGCCTTTGACACGGTTGCTTGGAGTGCTATCAGGGCTACTTTGATAGGTATGCGTTTTCCCTTGAGATTTGTTAATTGGATTATGGAGTGTGTTTCTACGCCGTCTTTCTCCCTCATGATCAATGGTGGCATGGTGGGTTTTTTCCAAAGCACAAGGGGTATCAGACAAGGCGACCCTATTTCCCCGTATCTTTTTGTCCTTATCATGGAGGTGTTTAACATGGTGCTAGCAAGATGTACGGTTAATGGGTTCAAACACCACCCTAAGTGTTATGACCATGACATTAAACTGCTATGTTTTGCTGATGATCTGTTCTTGTTCTCCCATGGAGATACATCTTCTATCAATTGTTTGGTTGCAGCTTTGAATGAGTTTGCGGGTGTCTCTGGCCTTAAGGTTAATTGCCTGAAGAGTTGTATGTTTGTTAGTGGGGCAGATGATGCATTGACTAGTGAGCTTGCTGAAATTACTCAGTTCCAGGTTATGCCGCTCCCAGTGAAGTATTTGGGCCTTCCTCTTATCTCCTCCAAGTTGTCCAAAGGGGACTGTGAGCCGTTGTTAGCAAGAGTTAAGGCCAAGGTGCGCTCTTGGAAGGGAAGATGCCTGTCTTATGCGGGAAGATTATTATTGATAAAGACTGTACTTTTCTCCATTAAAGTTCATTGGATGTCAGCCTTTATCCTCCCAAGGAGGGTGATCAAGGAGCTGGAAGGAATGTGTAGAAGATTCTTATGGGCAGGACCTGATATGTCTACAAAGAAGATTGTGCCTATTCCGTGGGGAGTGGTTTGCCGGCCTAAGGAGGAGGGTGGTCTTGGTCTACTTAATCTACAGAGGTGGAATGAGAGCGCCATCATCAGGTATGTTTGGTTAATTGCTAGTAATAGTCCAAACTTGTGGGTCAAATGGGTGCAAACATACCTCATCCGAAATCAAAACTTCTGGGCAAAGAAGGTACCAAGTTCTTCCTCCTGGGCTTGGAGGAAGATCCTCAAGGCTAGGAGCAGTGCCCGGCCACACATTAAAAAGAGGGTGTTCAATGGCTGCAGCACCTCTCTGTGGTTTGATAACTGGCATCCAGATGGACCGCTGGTTGAAAGATATGGTACACGCATAATCTATGACTCAGGGTTACTCATTACTGATTGTGTGAGCGTCATTGTTGCACATGGAGCCTGGGACCCACCTGTGGCTGCATCAATGGATTTAAGAGAAGCCTGGGACAAATTGAATGATCTACCACCTCTAGACAGCTCCAAGGTGGACAAAGCAATCTGGTCCCCTTCCAAGAATGATGTCTTTAGCATTAGGACAGCGTATAATGTACTATCTGGGGCCTGCCCAAGGGTGCCTTGGTCCCACTTGGTATGGAACAAACTCCATGTGCCAAGGCATTCGTTCATTCTATGGGTAGCTATGCATCAAAGGTTGTTGACTAAATCACGTCTTGCAAAGTGGGGTGTACTCCAACAGCAGGCTTGTGTCTTATGTAGACGGCATAATGAGGATCACCATCACTTATTCTTCATGTGTACTTATAGTCATGATGTTTGGAGCAAGGTCATGTCATGGAATGGCTATGGATCACCCCGTAGATCTTGGGAGCAAAGCTTGCAATGGATGCAAAGGAGGTTTGCTGGACCAAGCCCCCTCAAGACCATTGCCCGAGTATCCTTGGCAGCAACAGTGTATCACTTGTGGGCAGAAAGGAATAGGCGTGTCTTCCAGAATAACTATAGCCCATCTGAGGTGGTGTTAAACTATATTAAGTTTGATGTCCAAGCAAAGCTTCACAATCAGCATATCATGGTCAAGGACACAACAAGGAACCGGCGTGTTGTGGGTAATTGGGGTCTTGATTGGAGATTCCAGGGCTAATTCCGAATTTTGTAATGTAATGAAATGTAATGATTACTTGGTTGAGGGTTGATGCATTGGTCACTTGTATTGCCTATTGTGTTGTAGGCGTTTGGTGTCTTCGGCACCAGTTCTGTACATATTGGTAATCTTAATGGAATTTACTTACTTTCCAAAAAAAAAAAAAAGATTCGTAATGGAAAGCTTACTTCCTTGTGGTATGATAATTGGCACCCGGATGGACCGTTGTACACTGTGTATGGACAGCGACTGATATATAATTCCGGCCTTTCAAGACAAGCAAAGGTGAGTAGTATAATCACAGATGATGATTGGGACCCTCCCATTGCTGCCTCTCCGGACTTACTTGAGGTTTGGGCCAAACTTGATCACCTACCGAAGCCAGTTGCGGATGGGGAGGATGTTATGACTTGGGTGCCTTCAAAATCAGGTATGTTTGATATCAAAAGTGCCTACCAAAGCCTTCACAATCAACGGCCTACAGTGATTTGGCATGATCTGGTATGGTTTCCAAATCACATTCCCAAGCATGCCTTCAGCATATGGTTAGCTATTAATCAAAGGCTTCTTACTCGTGATCGATTACGTAAGTTGGGAATTGTACAACAAGCTACTTGTGTGCTATGTCGGCAAAGTGATGAGTCGCACACACACTTATTCTTTGAGTGTGAGTATGCTAAGTACATATGGAATGCTATTCTTCATCTTAATTGTTTGAACAGGTCAAGCCGAACATGGATGGAAGTCATTTAGTGGGCAGCATCAATTCAAGTGGGGCATGCCAAAGCCCGAGCGTTATTCAAGTTGTCCCTAGCAGCTATGGTGTACCATATATGGAAGGAGCGGAATAGACGGATATTTAAGAATAGCTATATGCCGTGGCAAGTTGTGAAGGCAATGGCAATTTCAGATGTGTGTGTCAAAGCAAATACGGAGAGGGTACGTATACCGGATTCACCTATCCATAGGCAACTCGTCAGTAATTGGAACTTACAATGGGAACTTCTACGCTAAGCAGCTGTCTCCACATTCTTGGTGGTAGAGTGAGTTAGGTAGTGTATTTTGGCTACTAGTGTAGGCTTTGTTAGCCCTTTTATGGGTTCTTTTGGTGTTCCCATCTTGTATCTTTCATCATTGTAAATATCTTCTTATTAATATCATTTGGACTTACCTTCCAAAAAAAAAAAGATTTATTGGTTATCGGCTTTCATGCTCCCAATGAAGGTTATTAGAGAGCTTGAAAAGCTTTGCAGAAACTTTCTTTGGAAAGGACCCGACATGAGAAAGAAGATTATTCCAATCAAGTGGGAAATAGCATGCTCACCTTATAAGGAGGGTGGACTTGGTCTCTTCAAGCTACGCACTTGGAACAAAGCTGCCATGTTAAGGTACTACTAGATGATTACAAACGGAGCACAAAACTTATGGACTAATTGGGTCCACATTAACCTCATCAAGGACCGAAGTTTCTGGGCTCTTAACCCTCCATCTCACTCTTCATGGGCTTGAAAGAAAATATTGAAAATAAGACCAACAGCAAATGCACTTATTAAGAAGAGGGTTTTCAATGGCCGCTGTACTTCTCTATGGTATGATAACTAGCATCCGGTTGGCCCATTGGTGGTTGCTTATGGTGAACGACTCATTTATGACTCTGGCCTTCCAGTAAATGCAAAAGTGGAAGCAATTATCACTGGCAACGATTGGGATGTGCCCTTATCTAAATCCATGGACCTTATTGAAGCTTGGCAAAGACTTCAAGAGCTACCCGGTTTGGACAGTTCAAGAGATGATCAAACAACATGGTTACCATCAAAATCGGGTATGTTTACAATGCTCTCTGCCTACACCTCCCTTCTTGAGGTTAAACCCGACGTTCCTTGGCACTCATTGGTTTGGCACCACCTACCTATCCCGAAACACTCTTTCCTCCTCTGGTTAGCTATCCATGAAAAGTTGTTAACTAAGGAAAGGTTACTCAAATTGGGAGTGATCAACCAAGCTACTTGTACGTTCTGTAGAAGGGATGTGGAGACCCATGACCACCTCTTTTTTGCATGTGTCTATACCAAGAGAATTTGGAAGGATGTACTCTCCAAAAATTGCATCAGGATATCTAATAGGTCATGGAAGGACACAATTGACTGGGTGCAACGCAAGGCGGCTGGTAAAGGTTTCTCATCAACCCTTCTCAAGCTTTCTATGGCAGCAGTCATTTACCATATTTGGTGTGAGAGAAATAGAAGGGTCTTCACCAACAACTATCTTCCGCAGGATAACTTAATGACACTTATTATTCGTGATATCAATCTCAAGCTATGCTCTGCCAACTTTACTATCATTGATACGCCCAACAACAGGGAGCTTGCATCTCATTGGGGACTTGAGGGGATCATCTCCAACCGTGCACCGTAATTACTCTGTTTTGGGTTTATATTTGTAGTAGCATTTCTAATGTAGTTATTTTTGCTGCGGCTGGTCAGCTTTTTGCTTCCTTTGGTGGTGAAGCCATTGTATATCCTTTGTAACTTTTATTCTAGAATGGATCACTTACTTATCTTCCAAAAAAAAAAAGTATGTAAATGGAACTGTTGATCTGGGAATTTGGTTCTCCAAAGAAACAAACCCATATCTTACTGGATACACTGATGCTGATTGGGCTGGGTGTATGGATGATAGAAAAAGCACCTCTGTTGGTTGCTTTTTTTTTTTTTTGGAAGGTAAGTCCAAAGAATATATTAGAAACAAGATAATGTACAAAAAAAGCCCCAAACAAAGGGTGACCCCACTATGCCACTAACAGCAAACAAACAAAGCAAGGTAACAAGCTATAGGAAGACACTAGATACCCCACAAACAGTCACTTAGAAAAGGAGACACCGTCTATAGTGATGTTGGCGTTATACCCCAGTTATTATAGACACGTGAGGTGTCTAGGCATCCATTGACTACCCTCTCCTCCCATGAAAATCTGCTCCTAATGTCCATAATCACACCTTGATCCAGCTCTTGGGGAGGCAATGCCTTATTTTGGAAGATCCTTCTGTTCCGTTCCCTCCAAAGATGGTAGACCACAGCTGCCATAGAAACTTTCCTTAATTTATCAACCATCCTTTTCCCCCGGTACCTTGTTGCAGCCCAATCAATAGTGTTACTCCATGCAGCTGGAATCCATGCGGTGCAATTCCGTTTCGTCGTCTCTTCCCATATGTGATGGGAATAGGTGCACCCGAAAAACAGGTGATCAAGCTCCTCACTATGCGACCTACACAACGTACATTGAGAGGAGCTTACAATATTAAGGCCAAGAAGAAGATCCTGAGTGAGCAACCTTTTGTGGATGGCTAACCATAAGCAGAACGCCTGCCTAGGGATATTGCCCTCAAACCAAACCAGATCCCACCAGGCCACCTTGCTTCCATGCGGGCGGAGAACATTGTAAGTGTCTTTGATAGAGAACTTACCAGAGGAGGAAGGCGTCCATAGGGCTTGGTCGTCCTTCGTAAGATCCGGCTGCATTGCTGAGTGAACCTTATGTCTCACCTCTATCAGATCGTAAGAGGCGGGAGGGATGTCCCAATGGTTACCATCAATAATCGCAGCAACCTTTGCATCACTAGGAAGGCCAGAGTCATAAATAATTCGGTCCCCATACCTGGCATGAAGAGAATGATCAAACACCCAGTTGTCAAACCATAGAGATGTACGATTGCCATCTCCAATCTTAAACGTGATAAAGCGTGAGACTTCATTTCTTAATTTCAGGATCTTGCGCCATGCCCAAGTGGCTGAAGCTGGTGTCTTGATTTGCCAAAGAGACTCGTTCCTCATGTTATTTGTTTTCGTCCATCGCACCCAAGGGGACTTATCATCTGAAACAATTCCCCATATGTATCTACTAAGCGCAGCCTTGTTCCAATGATGAATGTTAATAATTCCCAGCCCACCTTCAATCTTTGGCGTGCAAATGGTTGCCCAAGCCATAGGAGCGATCCTTCGTCGTGACTCTGTACCACACCACAAGAAGTTCCTACATAACTTATCAATCTCCTCCAACACCCTCTTGGGCAAGAGAAAGACAGACAACCAGTGGACTGCTGTGGCAAAAAGAACAGATTTGATCAATTCAACTCTCCCTGCATAGGACAGAAATCGTGCCTTCCACGCTTGAATTCGGCTTTTTAGCTTCAAGAAGAGAGGCTCACAGTCCACAGGTTTTAATCTTGTGGATATGATTGGTACCCCCAAGTAAGTAACTGGAAGCGAGCCCAATGCCACCCCATATCTGTCAACAATTTGGGACTGTACCTCCAATGAAGTGGCGCATAGGAAAAGCTGGCTCTTAGCAGGGTTAATTCTGAGTCCCGATAAGTCACCAAACAACTCAAGTGCCTTAAAGATAGCATCAAGTGACCTGGAATCCGGTCTAGAGAAAATAAGCACATCATCTGCAAAGCATAAAGCTCTAACCCCTGTCTTATTGCACTTCGGGTGGAAGCAAGCACCGGTATGAGAAGAAGCCGCCAGAATTCCCATAAAGAGCTCCATGATCATAACAAAGAGATAGGGGGATAAAGGATCCCCCTGCCGAAGGCCCCTCTTCGCTTTAAAAAACCCAACCACTCCTCCATTAAGAACCAGAGAGAATGCCGGAGTTGTTACACACTCCATGATCCACCCAATGAATTTGTCAGGCACATTCATTGCCTTCAATAGAGGGGGTAGGAGATCCCAATTCACTGAGTCAAATGCTTTCTTAATATCCAACTTCAATGCACATCTAGCGGGACCCTTATGTCTATGGTAGTTGAGGAGTACCTCCTGGGCAATGAGAATGTTATCAACCATCTTTCTCCCTGGAATAAAGGCAGTTTGGAACTCCCCAACAAGATCATCCACAACACTCTTGAGTCTATTCGCAATTATTTTTGCAATGCACTTACACACTGTGTTCACACAAGCAATCAGTCTGTAATCTGCAACAGAGGAGGCATTCTTACTCTTGGGGACCATTGTAAGGAGCGTTGCATTTAGTTGCTTCAAAAGACGCCCCTCGGAAAAGAAGCTCTTAACTGCCATGATTGTGTCTTTGCCCACTATGTGCCAAGCTTTCCTGAAAAACAAAGAGGTAAACCCATCCGGCCCAGGAGCCTTATCATGTTTGAGCCCAAATAATGTTGCTTTAATTTCCTCATCTGTGATTTCCTTGACAAGTCCCAGGGAGGAGTCCGTGTCCAGCCTTCTCGAGACATACTGATTAACGTCCGTCGGATGCCAGTTATTCTGATCACAAGTACCCAGCAGACGTACATAAAAATCCTCAAACGCCTTTTGCACCTGCTTCCATTCAACAATTTTCCCCCCCATCTCATCATGCACTGAAAGGATTCTATTATTTGCTCTGTTACTGATTAAGGACGCATGAAAAAAGTGAGTGTTAGAGTCGCCTTCACGTAACCATCTAACCCGGCTCTTTTGTTTCATTTGAGCTTCTAAGTTTCTGTCGGCTACAATAATTCATGTCAGACAGGCCGCAATAATCAATGAGCTCATTGAACTCTTTGGTGGCCTTCAGGTTGATAGGCTTACCCCCACTCTTCTCTTGGGAGCTACGAACACAGTTAAAATCACCCGCTATAATCCAAGGACATCCCGAACTTGAGTTCTTGATATCATGCCACAGCGATCTCCTCATTCTGAAATCGTTACATGCATAAACAAAGGAAGCCAAACATGTTTTTTGAGACGATAAAAGCCCAACTTGACAGTGAATCAATTGATCCGAAACAAAACATGGCCTAACAACCATTTCATTTGGGTTCCAGCATACCCAAATTCTGCCTTTTAATGCCTTAGCATAGTTATCAATCAAACTCCATGTTGGACATTTGTAGCCATCACCGGCGCCTTATTATCACACCTAACTTTAGTCTCCACCAGACATATCAGGTTAAGCTTATATTTCTGAATAAGAGATCTCACCTCACATTGTTTTGCAGGGTCATTCAACCCTCTTACATTCCAAATAGCCCACTTAATCATAAGGGTATTAGGTGTGAGAGGAACCAACAGCATGCTTATAAGCCATGCCCTTCCTAGCCTCCTTCATGGCTATTTCATCCACAAGCAGCAGCCCTTTCTTCCTTCTCTTAGTTTTAGTTTTTTTCCCACCACTCCCGGAAGAAGAATCAACCATATCAAGCAAAGAATTGTTTTCAAGTGCCTTGAACTGGTTCGGACTACAAACCATGGAGTCAGAGTCCGTTGGCGAATCTGACGACGCCAGGGCCTGGTACTCTTCATTATTACACCTGCTACCACTTCCATTCTGCTCAGGCTCCACCAAGGGCGAAGGCACTGATGGTCTCGAAGAACTGCCATGCTCAGAACAATTTCCATTAGCTCCACTCGCCGAATCACTAACCCCACTAGGTTCAATCCTCATGCGATCCGTCACCCGAAGATCAAACTTGTCCTTCGACGCCTGAATATCAGCTATTTCAGTCACCTGTCGCTTGCCTTTAGATATTTCCGTCCATTCACTATGAGCTTGGTCTTGCACAGACGCTCGAATTTGACCCACCTCAGAATTTGACCCACCTCTGGTGGTTGCTTTTATATGGGTAATAACCTCATTGCTTGGTTAAGCAAAAAGCAAAACTCAGTTTCACTGAGTACAGCTGAAGCAGAGTACATTGCTGCAGGAAGCAGTTGTACTCAACTAATTTGGATGAAACAAATGCTATCTGATTATGGTTTAGATCAGGATCAAATGATTCTCTTCTGTGACAATCAAAGTGCCATAAATATTTCCAAAAATCCTGTTCAACACTCAAGGACTAAACATATAGACATCAGGCATCACTTTATAAGAGAGTTAATTGAAGACAAAACTGTTATGATAGAATATATATCTACTGAAAAACAGTTGGCTGATATTTTCACTAAACCTTTAGATCAAAACAGATTTGAAACTCTTAGGAAATCCCTAGGAGTATGCTCTCAAAACTGAAAATCAGGTTCTGTTTTGAGTATTAGATGTAAAATGATTTACATGTCTGTTCAAAATGAATTTATGTGTTCTTGATACTAAAATCTTAATTCAGGAAACTTGAGTCTATGCATATTGACAGAAATGTCTTATTCTCAACTATCAATTTTGTCTTAAACACCTTTGTGTATTGAAGTTTATTGTGTGTTGAAGCTTGGGATCTATAGGCTATCACCTTTATGAAAAGAAAAGTTTTGGAAATGGCTGCCATAGAGACTAGAGTGAAAGCCACTGTAATTCTCAAAAAGAAAAAGAGAAAGAAGGTATATTCTTGGAATGAACTGTAAACTCAGGTTTTTTAAGGGTCAATGCCTTCTACAAAAAGAAAAGAAAAGGAGATCAGAAAAGGCTACCTATCTTTGATGTGCGAAAGCCAACAAAATGAAGTTTGGGGTATGTCTATACTTTCCAAGTATGATTACACTAAAATAGCCTTCCATATGTATAAAGTGTAAAAGTCAAAAATGTATTTCACACACTACACAAGCATTGATTCATTAATATGCATGTGTGCTCAATATCTTGAAGAAAATTTATAGTGTGAGAAACCATGAAAGAAATTTTGGTCATAGATATGAAATGTATCACATCTGAATTAACCTTGATAGGTTCTTCAAGATCAGTTTTGTGATAAGTACTTCTTGGATTGAATAAAAGTTGATTATCTGGATGATTTTTAGTTCAGTTAAAATCTTAGCCTTGTGTTTAGATGTATGAGTTTTTCATGAATAATAGTTCAAACTCTTTTTATAAATTTGTCTTGTGATTGTGTTTTTTCTTGATTGTGCATGTGCACCTTCTACGTCGCTAGAAGCGTGCCGGTAGCCTTCTCCCTTCTTTCATGCTTTGGCACTTGCCCTGTTAAGCGTCGCCGGATGCACGCTGGCAGCGTGTTCTTTTTGTCTATAAAAAGGTGAAATCTGTTTCACTTTTTACCTATGTTTTTTTCTTGTCTGCGGTTCTCCTCGCTCCTCACGTTGTGGTCATTCTTTGCCTTCGTGCTTACCTTCCTTCACCTTGTCCACTGTTCAGGTAAAAATTTTTTTACTGTCTTCGTCTTGCTTCTTCATTTTCTTCTTCCTATTACAGTGTTCTTCTCTCATTCTTCTAAGTTAGGGTTTGGTAGATTGTTCTGCCATTAGGGCTTTGTCGTGCTTTGCTTGTGTTCTTCTCTCTCTTCAATTTTTTCCTATATTTTCATCATGCCTCCCAAGAAAAAGTCTAGGACTGATTCTCCTTCCACCTCTTCTCCACCAGTGAGAACCTCTCCGGTTGTCTCTTCTCCACCGGTGAGACCCCCATCCCCTTCACATTCCTCTGAACCATTCATTGGAAATGGTTTGTCTGATTTTAATGAGTTCTTCAAGCACAGGCCACTCCTCTTGGAAAGGGGCATTAAGCTTGATTCCTTTTTTGACTCTCCGCTCTTCTCATTGTTTTCGGACAATGGTTGGAAGAAATTTGCTTTGATAAGTGGTTTTGCTTATCCTGACCTGGTTCGAGAATTCTATTCGAACCTCCACCATCTTCATCTTGCAAATCAAGGCTTTGTCAAAGCCTATGTCAGGGGCATCTCTTTCGACTTCTCGAAAGATCTTATCTCCTCTCTTCTAGAACTGCCCATTGTTGATTCTCCTTCCTTTGACTTTCTTGCTTATCACTCTGATCCTCCTATGGAGTCAATCATTTCTTCTCTGATTGTTCAGGGTGCTCCCACCTCCATAAAAAATAAGCCAAACTATCTTCCTCATGGCTCTCTCCAAGATCTTCTCAGGATCTTGAATCTGTTTATTTGTGCTTCTCTTGTTCCCTCAGATCATCATTCTGAGATTTCTCACTCTCGAGCAAGACTTCTTCATGCTCTCTGGAACAGAGACAGTGTCTGTCTCCCTTCCATCATATTCAATCAGATCCTTCAGTCTCGGAATTTAAAATCCAAGACTGCTGCTCTTCCCTTTGGGATCTTCATCACTTACTTGTGCATTCACCAGGGGGTCCTCCCTGATCCTGTTGAAATGATCCTTCACCCCAAACCTCTCATTGATGCCTCCACCCTTACCAGAAGCAAAAGAGCTAATCCTTTTCAGTTGGCTTCTTCAGAGCCTTCTTCTTCTCAATCCTCCTTGTCCAGTTCTGATGCTATGGCAATCCTGGACAAGTTGAATTCCATGCAAGCCTCTCAAGAGGCTTTCAATTCTGAGGTAAGGGCTCACATACTTATGATGAGCATGTTCAAATTAGAGACCCAAGAGAAGCTGGATAAGCTTGCCAAGGATGTTGATTTTGCATGTGGCGAGGTGCAAAGGGATGTTGCTGCTCAGCAACGCATGCAAAATGAAGCTGATCATTTTCTGAGTAGCATTCGAAGAACTCAGTTGGAGATGGATCACAAGTTATGTTGGCTGCACTCTCGGTCCCAAGATGCATACCGGCATTATTCCAGAACTTGGGATCCGAAACCTCCTTCCAGAAAGGGGGAGTCATTTTGATGATGTTGCTGCTGGTTGCTGGTTGATGGTTGCTGGTTGATGATCATCAAGTTTTTGTTTGTTCGATCATCAAGTTTTTGTTTTTGTTTGTTCTGTTGGTTTTTGGGTTTTCTGGAAGTAGGTTTACGGGGGAGATTTTTTTTTGGTTGAATGTGTATATATTTGCTGAACACTGTATATTTCTTCTGAACACTGTATATTTTCTCTGAAAATGAATGAAATTCTGTGTTCTCCCTTATCATTGTGATTTGAATGCTTAAATGGAAATCAATATCTGAATTTGATATTAAGCACTGTTTGAAGTTTGTTGTCAGGCATTTGCCAAGGGGGAGATTGTAAGTGTGAAAACTGACACTCCTTATATGGCAAATGTTTGACAAATTATATCCTCTAATAATCTTCAAGATGTGCAGAATCAAAATATAAATTCTGTGAATTTAGTAAAGAGGAAGGTGAGGCTGCCACACAGCTACCACGCCACTGGTAGCTCAAGGAAATGTAAAGATTTCTAAAGAAAGAACATTTCATAAAGGCACTTGCAAGGAACAACGCCGCTACCACTCCGCTGGCAGCGCATAAGTGAAATAGCACTTTTTTTTTTTTTTGGAAAGTAAGTCCAAATATGTATTAGAAAAAGAAATATGTACAATGATCGCTCAAACAGCGTTGGAGTAACGCACAAAAGGGGTTAACAAAACATGGCCTCAACGAACAAAGACCAAAGCAAAAACAATAAGCTCTCAAACGCCTTACACAAAAATAGGGGTAATCTCCCAATTTGCAAAGAACCTTCTATTGGCGCTGTTGTCCTCCACAGCTTCTTGTGATTGGCCGAACCTCATTCTAATATCCGCAATGATTGACTTAAGAAGTGTATCCAGTTGCTTTGTTTTGAAATATTCTTGCATTTCGTTCCCTCCAAATATGGTAGATCATCGCAGCCAAGGAACATTTGCCTATACGGTGCTGGAGTTTTTTCCCCTTCCAGTGGCGGGTAGCCCATTCAATAACCAGAATCCATTGATTTAAGGTCACCAAGGCACAATTCCTTGTCATGATTGCTGTCCATATGGCATTAGAATACGCACAATGGAAAAAAAGGTGGTTCAAGTCTTCATTGCTATTCTGGCATAAGACACATCTAGATGCACTTATAGCACTCAAGTTCAACTTCAACAGTCTATCTTGGGTCAATAGCCGCTGGTGAATAGAGAGCCAAAGGATGAAAGCATGCTTGGGGATGCATCCTTTGAACCAAACAATCTTCTTCCAAGGTACCTTTTGCATTTGTATTCTAATAGCATTGTAAGTGGACTGGGTTCTGAGGTTCTGAGGTTCTGGTGGTGAGGTTCTGGTGGTGAGGTACTGAGGTGCCGGTGGTGAGGCGCTGAGTTTCTGGTGGTGCTGAGGTTCTCTGGTCTTAAGGTTCTCGTTTTCCGGCAGAGTGGTGTTTGCTGGAGATCTCTGATTTTAAGGTTAGTAGCCCTGTTCGGGAAGGTCATAGGGTCATGGTTCAGTGACCTTGAAGGTGCAGACGTGAAGGAGCAGCTAGCTGCTGTTCGTGCTTTTGTGTTCTGTGCTTTGTGCTTCTGTTGCCTGAAGGAGCAGCAGGTTTCGTTCGTGACTGTTTGTGAGCATGTTTTGTTCGTGACTACTTCTGTTCGATTGTTCGTGGGAAGTTAGTCACAGCAAGGTGGTTCTGTCAGAAAGGTGTGTTCATTGAAGGTAGCTGTTCAAGTTTTCGTGGAGCAAGCAGGCGAGGCAGCAGGTTCCATTTGGATATCTGTTCGTGATTTCTTTGTTCGTGGATGTGGATTTCTGTTCGTGGATTATTATTCCTGGTGGATTATTATTCTTTTGTTCGCGGTGCCTGGGGGCTTTCTGCTCGTGGTCTTTCTGTTCGTGGAGGCAGTTAGTTCGTGGTGACTTGTCTGTGGCTGCGTGGGGACTTGTCTATGGCTGTCTTGGCTTCGTTCGTGGTTATCAGATCTGTCCGTGTGGAGCTTTGCCAAGTTTCGTTCGTGGTGTTCCTGGGAGTTTTGTTTCTGGTTCTTCAGTTCCTCGTGATTATCTGATTCTGGGTTGTTGGCGATAATCACTTCTGTTCGTGATTATCTGATCTGTTCGCGATATTCTGATTCTCCAGCTTTGCTCGCGATAAGCTGGTTCTTCATTTCTGCTCGAGTTTTTCTTCTGTTTGCAACCTCCTGCAAACAGCTCTTCTCGTGCCAATCTCTTCCGTTCGAGATTTTCTGATCTGTTCGCGTTTATCTGATTCTTATGTTCTGCTCGCGATTATTTGTTCTGTTCGTGTTCGAATCAGTTCAACAGTTTTGCTTGTGTTCGTTGATTGTTCAAGGCAGTGGATTTCAAGGCAGTTAGTTGATTTTTCTGGGGTGTGGCAGCATTTCTGGGCCCGTGTTTTCACCTGTTCGTGAGTTATCACCTATTACTTGATTATTCTACTTGTTCGTATTATTCTGCTATTGCTCGTGTGGCTCCTGGATTATCTCACTTGTTTGTGAGAGTTACTGGTTCTCACTATTACTGGATCTGTTCGTGGTTTATTTTAGTTTGGGCTCTAGTTGCATTGGTTCTCCGGTGCTTCTTCTCAGGGATTTCTTTGGTTCTCCGGTGTTGCTTCTCAGTGATTTGCATCTGAAAAGTCAAGTGGTTTTCATGTTCTCTGCTTGACCCTATGGCAGATCCTGGGCTCATCTCAAATGAGAACTTCCCCCCCCCCCCCCCCCTAGCCACGTCGGCGTTCCTGATTTGCAACCTCCTGCAAGGCCTGCTTTTGCTGCCACTGACGAACTACAGCACAGGTCCGACGTTGTTGCTTCAGGTGCTTCAGGTTTGCAGACTGTTGGTGCTTCAGGTCTGCAGCCTGATGTTGCTGCAGGGCAGCAGCCTTCTTTGACCAACTCAGGCCGTCCCTCAGCTGGTAATGTTGCTGCCAAGGCAGGGCTTAACAGGTGGACTTCCTTATTTGGCCAAAAACGTTCTACCAAATCGAAATTGCAATATCATGCACCACAAGTGGTTGAAGGAAGAATTGTAATATCCCCTCCACCCGAGGTAGTCATTGAGGGGAGAAAGCTATGGGAGGACAGCCTTGTAGGGCACTTCTTAGACAAAAAACTCCCTCTCCCTGTTGTGCGAAATTTGGCAGCTCGTATATGGGGTAAAGGGAGTGCTATCCACGTCTCTGAAGTTGGGAATGGCTTCTTTATCTTCCGTTTTCAAGACCTAGCTATTAGAGAGAAAGTTCTTTGTGAAGGGCCTTGGCACCTTGCTGGAAGGTTGTTTATTATCAAAGAATGGCACTCCAACATGCAGCTCCAAAGATCTGAGTTAAGTAAAATCCCTATCTGGATTAAACTTCTCAATGTTCCCATGGAATTCTGGACACCCTCAGGCCTGAGTTTCCTAGCAAGTGGGGTTGGCAATCCCCTATTCCTTGATGAGGCGACTGAGCACAAATCCAAACTTAGCTTTGCTAGAGTTTGTGTAGAAGTGGACATTGATTGTTCATATCCTCAAATTCTTTATTTAAACAGCAGAAATATTGATGATGAGGAAGAAGTTCTTCAAATTGACATTGAATACTCCTGGAAACCTCCCAAATGTTCGCATTGCAAGGTTTTCGGCCATGCCGAAACGAATTGCAAGAACCTGGAGCATGCTAAAGTATGGGTGCCCACCGGTAGAATTGTTAATCTTGAAGACATCGTAGAGATACCTATGAATCAAAATGAAGATATCAACAATGTTCAGGTGACTGGCAATAATGGTCCTCCACCCCAAGAAGAAAACATCATTGCCCCCCTTAAGGAATGTGTCAACCTGGAAATCCAAGCAAGTAACTGGGAGGCTGTGAAATCAAAAGGAAAGCAAAAAATGGTGGTTCCTAACCAATCGGCTCAAGGGGACTCTTCAAGTACAGCATGTGTGGGATGTGATGAGTGTTCCAATGACCATGTGGAGGGAATGGACGATGATAGGCTCTCCTCCATCAACACCGCTAGCCTGGACGTGGAGAGTCCAAATAGATTTGAGTGCTTGGAGGCTGACCAAGATAATCCCAATGCTCTATCCTTGAGGAAAAAGTCAAAGAAACATAAAAGGAAAGCCAAGAAGGGTATCCTAATCGATGAACTGGCAATGAAACATGCTAGAGGTGAGGGAAAGTTGTATGCTTCAGACGTGGTCTGTGGGGCTGGAGATGAAGCTCCAACCCATGTTTAAAATCGCCTCATGGAATATAAGGGGTCTAAATGACCCTGCCAAGCAGCTCGAGGTCAAGCACTTGATTAGAGCTGAGAATCTTAAAGTTATTTGCCTTGTTGAGACAAAAGTAAGGGAAGTAAATTCTGGTGTAATTAAGAATCTTATAGCTCCCCAATGGGAGCTATTTACCAACTATAATGCGGCCTTGAAAGGCTGAATTTGGGTGCTCTTTGACCCTATCGAAGTGAAGTTACTTAAGTTGGCATCTTCTGATCAATATATGCACTATTATCTTGAAGTTACTGAGACAAAGGAAAGTTGTTTGGTCTCATTTGTTTATGGCAGCAATGACAGTGTCCAAAGGAATGCATTATGGAGGGATCTTCAACTATGTTCTTCTGTTCAGCCATGGTTAATACTAGGTGACTTCAACTGTGTGCGCCTAGCATCAGAAAAGTTTGGAGGTAAAGATATCAATCCTACTGCTACTAGGGAATTTAATGACTTCATTGATGACTGCCACTGTTTTGATCTGAAATTCAAATGTTTCTTGCATTCTTGGAGCAACAGAAGTGAGGGTACAAGAAGAATTGCTTGTAGGCTTGACCGGGCACTTGTGAATATGGCCTGGGTGCATAAGTTTACTTCGTCTGAAGCTGAAGTACTTGCACCTACTATCTCTGATCACAGCCCCATTGTTGTGACAATATTTCCAAAATCTTCTGCTGCTCACCGCCCCTTTAAATTCTTTAATTTTTGGGCTAACCATGCAGATTTTTTACCATTGGTTGCGGAAGCCTGGTCACTCGATGTGAATGGATCTTCTATGTATAGGGTTGCTAAGAAGCTTCAAGCTGTTAAATTGAAGCTCAAAGATTGGAGTCGCAAGAAGCAATTTTCCCATTTGAACAGGAAGGTTCATCAGCTACGGAATGATCTGGTTGAATGCCAGAAGAAGCTCCAATTACTTCCAGATGATGTAACAGTTGCAAGGACTGAGAAGCTTCTACGGGAAGAGTTAATGCAAGCCCTCAAGGATGAGGAGGCTCAAGTTAGACAAAAAGCAAGGATTCAATGGATGAAGGAAGGTGATGCAAACACAACCTTTTTTCATAATTCCCTCTTGGAAAGGAGAGCGAGGAATAATATCTTAAGTATTTATGACGATGATGGCTTCAAAGTTGAAGACCCAAGGACTATCAAAGATATGTTCTTGCATTATTATCATCGGTTGCTTGGTGAAGAGCAATGTGCTACCAATGTAACTATGCCTACATTTCCTGACTTTTATCGCAAACTCAATGGGGACCAGCAAATTGAACTTGAGAAGGAGGTGTCCAATGAAGAAATCACAAAAACATTCTTCTCCCTTAAGGACGATAAGGCTCCTGGACCCGATGGATTTACGGCTCTTTTCTTCAAAAAGGCTTGGGAAATTGTTGGTGAAGACTGTATTAAAGCTATTAGGGACTTCTTTTTTTTTTTGGAAGGTAAGTCCAAATGATATTAATAAAAAGATATTTACAATGGTGAAAGATACAAGATGAGAACAACAAAAGAACCCATATAAGGGCAAACAAAGCCTACACTAGTAGCCGAAACACAATATCAAACTGACTCAATCACCAAGAATGTGGATACAGCTGCCTAGCGAAGAGGTTCCCATCGTAAGTGCCAATTACTGACGAGTTGCCTATGGATAGGTGAATCCGGTATACTTACCCTCTCCATATTTGCTTTAGCACAAACATCCGAAATTGCCATTGACTTCACAACTTGCCATGGCATATAGCTATTCTTGAAAATCCGTCTATTCCTCTCCCTCCATATATGGTACACCATAGCTGCAAGGGACAGCTTGAATAACACTCGGGCTTTGGCATGCCCCACTTGAATTGATGCTGCCCACTGAATAACTTCAATCCATGTTCGGCTTGCCCTGTTCAAACAATTAAGATGAAGAATAGCATTCCATATGTGCTTAGCATACTCACACTCGAAAAATAAGTGTGCGTGCGACTCATCACTTTGCCGGCAAAGCACACAAGTAGCTTGTTGAACAATTCCCAACTTACGTAGTCGATCTCGAGTAAGGAGCCTTTGATTAATAGCTAACCATATGCTGAAGGCATGTTTGGGAACGTGATTTGGAAACCATACCAGATCATGCCAACTCACTGTAGGCCGTTGACTGTGAAGGCTTTGGTAGGCACTTTTGATATCAAACACACCTGAATTTGAAGGCACCCAAGTCATAACATCCTCCCCATCGGCAACTGGCTTCGGAAGGTGATCAAGTTTGGCCCAAACCTCAAGTAAGTCCGGAGATGCAGCGATGGGAGGGTCCCAATCATCATCTGTGATTATACTACTCACCTTTGCTTGTCTTGAAAGGCCTGAATCATATATCAGTCGCTGTCCATACACAGTGTAAAACGGTCCATCCGGGTGCCAATTATCATACCACAAGGAAGTAAACTTTCCATTACGGATCTTCTTCTTAACCAGTTGGATCATTACTTGTCTTGTTCTAAGAATCTTCCTCCAAGCCCAAGAACAGTTTGCTGGGATGCTAAGAGTCCAAAAGTTACGATCCTTTATTAGGAATTTTTGCACCCACCGAACCCACAAAGACTCATGAGAGACAAGGAGCCTCCATGTATGCTTCATTATAGCAGCTTTGTTCCATGTGCATAGATTGAACAGCCCAAGACCCCCCTCCTTCCGTGGCATGCAAACAATATTCCAGCTTATTGGATTCATCTTATGCTTGAGCTGCGGTCCTGTCCAAAGAAACTTTCTACATATCCTTTCCAACTCATTAATCACACCTTTGGGGATGATAAATGTGGACAACCAATGAACCTTAATGGAGAAGAGAACTGCTTTAATAAGAAGGAGTCTACCTGCATAAGAAAGACACCTGCCTTTCCACGATTGAGTTCTTGCCTTAACTCGGTTGATCAGTGGCTCACAATCCCTCCTTGAAAGCTTGGAGGAAAGAAGAGGCAAGCCAAGGTACTTCATCGGCAGCTTCGCAAGAGGAAACCCCAGGTGCATACTCAACTCTCTCTGCTGGTCGTCACTGACACCACTTAGAAACATCAAGCTTTTTTGCTTGTTAACTTCCAAACCTGTCAAGTTATGAAAATCATCAAGTGCCCTCACCAATCCAAGGATGCCTTATCAGCTGCGGAGAACATAAAGAGATCATCAGCAAAACACAAAAGCTTAAGGTCAATTGCTTCACATTTAAAATGATGCTTAAATCCTTGGCATGCATTTTGCAACAATACCCTGTTGAAAACCTCCATCATCATCACAAACAAGTAGGGTGATATGGGGTCCCCTTGCCGCAACCCCTTTGCTCCTTTGAAGAACCCCACAAGGCTGCCATTAAGCATAATCGAGTATGCTGGAGTGGAGATACACTCCATGATCCAAGTGACAAAAACATCTGGAAATCCCATTCCATGAAGCATTGCTTTAACGCTACCCCATGAGACCGAATCAAAGGCTTTACGGAGGTCAACCTTAAGAGCACACTTGCTGTGCAGCCCATCCAAGTGGTAGTTATGAAGCAATTCGTGTGTAAGGAGCACATTCTCTGCACTACCTCTACCAGGGATGAAGGCAGATTGATAATCACCCACAAGATCACCAACAACCCGTTTAAGCCGATTGGCTATAATTTTGGAAATACATTTATACAGTGTATTGACACACGATATTGGTCTAAAGTCAGATACCTTACTTGGATTGTGGGATTTAGGCACAAGTGTTATGGCCGAAGTGTTCCATTGTTTCAGCAGTTTCCCATCTTTAAAAAAACTCAGAATTGCTTCCACAACCTCACTCCCCACGATGTCCCAACCTGCCTTGAAGAATGCTGGTGTAAATCCATCCGGCCCTGGAGCTTTGTCATTCTTCAAGGAGAAGAGGGTGGCTTTTACCTCTTCAACGGTTACCTCCGCCATCAAGTCTCTACCTTGGTCATTAGATACCCGAGCATGGAAAGAAGGCATATTCAATGAGCTGACCATGGAACCCGTACCTAGCATGCCCTGGAAATACTGCACAATATGGGTAGATACTTCAATTGGATCAACCAGTTTTGTACCTTCATCATCCACGATGTAGGAGACTGTATTTGTTGCCCTTCTCGAGACCAAGGAGTTATGGAAAAACGTTGAATTGGTATCTCCCTCTGCCAACCATTGGATTCTTGATTTCTGTCTGAGCTGGGATTCCTCATACTGAAGACTAACAGATAACTGGTGACGCAGGTTACTTTCTTGTTGGAACAATATGTGGCTTTGAGGATCATCATGAAGCCGCACCTGTACAGCAGCAAGTTGTGTCCTGAGTTCACGAACCCGCATGGAGATATCTGCAAATTTCAGTTGCTTACTCCACTCCTTGAGCTTTGCCTTGACAACCTGAAGTTTCTTTGCTACTCTGAACATTGGAGAACCAACCACTTCCACTGCCCACGCATCTGCAACAAGGCGAAGGAAATCCGGGTGGCTAGACCAAAAATTAAAAAACCTGAAAGGTTTCTTACCATGTTGATGCTGATGGAAGATTGAAACCAATAGAGGGGAGTGGTCTGAAATCCCAGGATTAAGTACCTCCACTTCAGAGGGGCTTAGGCTATTGAGCCAAGGCAAATTAACAAGAGCTCTATCCAACCTGCAAGAGATTCTGTTGTGACCTTCACTACGGTTGCACCATGTATGAGAGAGCCCCTTAGCTTTAAGCTCAACTAAACCACAGGCATCAATGCATTGATTAAACTCATCGGTAACCCTTTGATTGATACCCTTACCCCCATACTTCTCATCTGATGCTCGAACACAATTGAAATCCCCAATAACTAGCCAAGGTTGTGTTGAAGAAGCTAGGATTAACTGCCTCCATAACAGACGCCTCTCCAAAGCCTCATTTGACCCATAGATAACAGTCAAAAAACAACTCTTGTGAATGCTATTGAAATCCACCGAACAGTGAATGTGCTGGTTGCTACTATCCAGCTTATTGATTTTAACATCCAGGGGGTTATAGATTATCCAAATACGGCCTTTAAGAGCACAGTCATAATTAGAGATGAGTTCCCAATGGGGGGAGATCAAATTCTTAACAACTTGAGCATTAACCTGTCTCACCTTTGTTTCAACTATAGCCATCATACTCAACTTCTTTGAAGCCATAAGATTTCTAATTTCAAGCTGCTTCTCAGGGCTATTAAGTCCCCTAATGTTCCACATAGCTATGTTTATCATGGGTTAAAAGGTGGCTGCATCTCCCCCTTGCTCAAAACTGAGTCCACAATCCCTGTACTGTTTTTTGCATGTTTCATTGCAATTTCATCAACTAACAGCTTCTTCTTTCTCTTATGCTTCTTCTTGGACGATGAACTTGCGGTCCAGCTTTGGTTGCACTCATGCACTTGTTGGTCAAGGGCTTCAAACCGATTTGGAGAAATTTCAATATTCTCAGAAGGTTGTGACATAAACGTGTGGCTTTCCTCAATACTATTGTTTATTTCTTCTCCATCAGTACCTTGTTGGGCATCTTGAGAGTCACCAATACAATTCGGCTGCTCATTCACTCTACTCGGTTCCCCCACATCAGCACTTCCGTTTATTTGCCCTGCATGATCATCAATTCCCCATCGCTCCTTCGGTTCAGATATGACCTCACCAGCTTGGTGACTTGGTTCCTGGCTGTCCACATGATCATCATTTACTATGTTGTCTTTATCCCTGCTAGCATCAACGCCTTGCACAATTCTGCCAGTAGGCACCCATTTCCGAGACACTTTAGGACATTTGGCATCGGAATGTCCAAAAAGTTTGCAAGCTGTGCATTTTTGGGGCTTCCAATCGTAATCCACTTCAATTTCCAGCTCTTCCTCTTGGGTACTCAAGAGTATGGTGGGCGGGAAGGTGCATTCAGTATCAACTTCAACACACACACGCGCATACTGTAGTTTCAGTCTTTTTTCAGTAGGTTCATCAAGCCAAAGTGGTCGACCAACACCACTTGCAATATAACTAAGCCCAAGAGGAGACCAATATTCCATTGGTACTTTATGAAGTTTGACCCATATAGGAACTTTGCCCATTTGAGACTTCACCATTTGCATTCCCGGTTCCCATTGTCTGAGGATCATCAAACGACCAGCTATGTGCCAGGGTGCCGCCTGAAGCACCTTCTCCCTCATCTGAGAGCTTGTAAACGAGAAGATGAAGAAACCATCCCCTACCTCCGCTGTCTGAACAGATCCCATTTTCCCCCAAAGACGGTTAACAATACTTCTCACTACTGCAAGAGGCAGTTTTCTGTCAAGGAAATGGCCTACAAGGCACTCACTCCACATCCTTGCCCCTTCAACAGCAACCTCAGGAGGAGGTCTCACTGTAACTCTGCCATTTTCAGTGACAGGTTTGTGAAACTGTAGCTTGGTCTTGACGTTGGGGTCCGAGAACAAAGACGTCCAAGCATTATTCGTGCCTCCCTCTGCAGGCGCTTTTCCAGTTGGGCAGCAAGCATTACCCAAAATGGATAACCCCATATCCGAGTGTGCACCTGCAGACTGGTCATTTGAAGCATTACTGTTGCTTGCAGGAACTTTATCCTGCAGACATCTTAGATTACCCGAAATGGATAATCCACTCCCTAAACCAGCAACAAGGCTGCTTTCGGCAGGTCTATTGACCGGGTCAGCCGCTGGAGTGGCAGCTACGGTGTCAGGAGCACCCAGGGGCGGGAAATCAACATTCGAAAATTTCGCCATGGCAGCAGCAGCAGCACCAGCGAAAGATGATCAGCCAAGCACAAGCAGAAAATTCCAATAACCACGAGCAAGACCCCCAAGCGTGCATGATAAACCATGAACAGGAAGGAAGGTGCTCACAGCACAGCAAGAGCACGAACAATAACCCACAAGCAATACACGAACCAGGAGCAGGAACAGCAATACTGCAGGACAGTAATAAACCACGAACAATAATCCAATAACCAACAATAATCTTGCTTGTCTCGCACGAACAATAATCCAATAACCAACAATAATCTTGCTTGTCGCGCACGAACAATAATCACGCTTCACACGAACAATGATCTTGCTCCGCACGACCAATAAGGCTGCTTGCGTTGCACAGATAAACCGAACAATAATCTTGCTTGCACACCAGACAGCAGTTGCGCGAACAAATCCGAAGAGCACCACTCACACCAGGACCGAACAGCACCGCCAGGAGCAACCGAACAGCATCACAGGCAACCGGACAGCCGAACTTCAATATTCAGGACGAACCGAACCGAATCGTGACTTGCTCCAGGACCAACCGAACGTCAATAATCAGAAACCCACGAACAGAAAATCACGAGCAGAACCTGAAAACCACGTACAGATATCTCCGGCGAATGCCTGCCGGAGAGTTGAGGTCGCCGGCGCAAGCCGGCGGATGAGCAGCAGGTTACGCTCCTTCACCACGAACCCTCACGAATCCAGGTGCTCCAGAACCTCACGAACACTAGACCAGCACCACACGAAAATCCAGACCTTGCAGCACAACCACCAGACAACCACCAGAACCTCACCAGAACCTCACCCCACCAGCACTTGATGACGGCATACACACGATGCTGAATAACCTTCGACCTGAACCACCACCACACGAACAACACAAGCAACACCACCGCACGAGCACCACGAGCAACACCACCACACGAGCACCACCTCACAAGCAGCACCACCACACGAGCAGCACCTCACGAGCACCGCCTCACAAGCAGCACCATCACATGAGCACCACCACCTCACAAGCAGCAGCACCACCTCACGAGTAGCACCAGCACCTCACGAGCAGCACCTCGGATTGCGATACTTTGGCACCAAGGAAATTGCTGTAGTGTTCCTCAGCAAAATGCCTTCATCCCTGGGAGGATATTAAAGCAACTGAATTGCTCGGCCATCACACTAATTCCAAAAGGTATGAACCCATCTAAGGTGGAGGACTATCGGCCTATTTCTTGTGTTAACACACTGTATAAGTGCATCTCCAAGATTCTGGCTAACAGGATGAAGGGTGTCATGGCAACTCTTGTGGGGGACTACCAGTCGGCTTTTATCCCAGGTAGGCATATTTCGGATAACGTCCTCCTCTCTCATGAGCTCCTCCACAACTACCACTTGAAGAATGCTCCTAAGAAATGTGCTTTAAAGGTCGATTTGAGAAAAGCATTTGACACTGTTGCATGGAATAGTATAAAGGCAGTTATGCAAGGCATGAACTTCCCCCCCAACTTCATTGGATGGATTATGGAATGTGTTGTGACCCCCTCCTTTTCTCTCATGATTAATGGCGGCATGGTGGGGTTCTTTCAAAGCAAAAGGGGTATCAGGCAGGGTGACCCGATCTCTCCGTATCTTTTTGTTCTCATTATGGAGCTCTTTTATATAATTGTTGAACAAAGTACTCTACATGCTTTAAATTTCATCCCAGGTGCCAGGGCACCAACACCAAGATGCTTTGCTTTGCAAATGATCTTTTTTTGTTCTCTCATGGTGACATCGCCTCGGTCAGTTGTTTGATTCGGGCATTGGAGGAATTTGAAGCGCTATCAGGCCTACGTGTAAACAAAATGAAGAGCTGTATTTTTATTGCAGGAGCTGATGAGGACACAGTTAACAGGTTAGTTGAGGTATCTGGATTCCAGCATGCTTTGTTGCCAATAAAGTACCTTGGCCTTCCCTTGATATCCTCCAAGCTATCCAGGAAGGACTGTGAGCCACTAATCAATCATGTCAAAGCAAAGTCCCAATCGTGGAAAGCGAAGTGTCTTTCATATGCTGGCAGGTTACTACTTATAAAGTCAGTCCTTTTCTCCTTAAAAGTACATTGGCTCACATCATTTATTCTACCAAAAAGGGTGATCAAGGAGCTGGAACAGATTTGCATGAGGTTTCTTTGGTCAGGTCCTGAGCTTAACCTAAAGAAAATCATCCCCATTAGCTGGGAAGTTGCATGCACACCCAAGCACGAAGGTGGTCTTGGCTTGTTTAACTTGCACTCTTGGAATAAGAGTGCAATCCTAAGGTACGTGTGGCTCATTGCCAGTAATGCTTCTAATCTTTGGGCAAAATGGGCACAAAAGCACCTCATTAACCATAGAATTTTCTGGGCCATGCAAATCCCTCTCGCTGGCTCTTGGGCATGGAAAAAAATTCTTAAAGCAAGGGAGGCAGCATCTCACCTTATCCGAAAAAGGGTGTTTAATGGAAAAGCGACTCTGCTATGGTTTGATAATTGGCATCCAGAGGGGCCTTTGGTCTTAAGGTATGGCACTAGAATTATCTATGATGCAGGTCTTCCCAAGCATAAATGCGTGGAAGCAATTATACATGAGGGTGAATGGAGTCCACCAGTAGCCGTGTCATTTGATCTTAGGGACATTTGGAGTAGGTTGATTGAATTGCCACAACTTGAGCCCGACTGTGAGGATGTTACAATGTGGGTGCCATCAAAATCAGGTGCGTTTGATATCAAATCTGCTTATAAAGCCATGATTGGAAATCGGCCTAAGGTCCCTTGGTCGCACTTGATCTGGTTCTCTCAAGCAATACCCAAGCATTCCTTCATTCTATGGTTGGCAATACATCAGAAGCTTCTCACACGGGATAGGCTTGCCAAATGGGGAGTAGTCCACCAGCTATCCTGTGTTTTTTGCAGGCGGGAGAATGAGACTATCAACCACCTCTTTTTTTATTGCTCCTACAGTAAGGGCATATGGCAGCAAATACTGTCTTGGAATTGTTACCCGTATCAACCCAGATTATGGCCTGAAACAGTGGAGTGGGCACATGTTTGCTTTGTGGGGAAGGACCCATTATCAACTATTGCAAGAGTCTCATTGGGGGCTGTGGTTTATCACATATGGTTGGAAAGAAATAGGTGAGTGTTCAAGAACAGCTACCTGCCACCTGAAGTTATTATTGAAAAAATATGATGGGATACTCAAGCTAGGCTTGCCAATCAGGAGCTCATTATTAAGGATACACCAAGAAATAGGCAAGTTGTGAACTTCTGGGGGTTGAATTGGAAATTTGTGTGAGTATAGGTCACATATGCTTATCTTTTTTATGCTTGTAACCAATTATCTGGTGTTCTTTTTGATCATGTTCTTCTAGCCGGTGCCTTGTGTTGGCTGCCATGAAGGCTGTTTGAACCTCTATTGTACATTTTTCTTTACTTTAATACACTTTGGACTTATCTTCCAAAAAAAAGCATTGTAAGTGGACTTGATAGAGAACATACCAGAAGAGTTGAGCTTCCATATGACCTTGTCATTTCTGTCCTGTTTGGGATTTGGGAGGTTGTGAAGGTCCTCCCAAGCTTCAATCAAGTCATGGCTTTGTGCAATAGGAGGACTCCATGAATTTCCAGAAATAATGGCAGCCACAGGGGGCAGTTAGGGGAATCCCAGCATCGTATCTTATTCTCTCACCATATACCTTGAGAAGAATGCCTTTGGGGTGCCATATATCGCACCAAAGGCTGGTGTGTATACCATTCCCAATCTCGTACTTAACAAAGTCCATAGCAATATCACGGCTCTTTAGGATTTTCCGCCACACCCAAGTTGCTGATTGTGGAGGGTTGATCTGCCACACATTTCTTCCCCTGAGCAAGTAAGTCTTTGTCCAATGAACCCAAAGCGAAGAGTTCGAAGAGACAAGCCTCCATAGGTGTTTAACAATTGCCGCTTTGTTCCACCGATTCATATCAATTAGCCCAAGGCCTCCTTCCTCAATTGGGGTGACCACGACTTCCCATTTCACAGGGACAAATTTCCTTTGGTTGTTCACCACTGACCAAAGAAAGTTTCTGCAAAGCCTCTGTATTTCATTGATAACCTGCTTGGGAAGAATGAAAGTAGAAAGCCAGTGCACCATGGTGGAAAAAAGAACAGTTCTTACCAGCAACGTCCTTCCTGCGTAAGAGAGTAATCGGGCTTTCCATGACTGAATTTTGGTCTGAATTTTTGCAAGAATAGGTTCACAATCCCTTATTGAGAGCCTTGTGGAGATGATAGGGAGTCCAAGGTACCGAATAGGGAGCTTACCAATTGGGATCTTCAAGGAGTTAGTGACGAAATCAAGTACCTGCTGGGGGACTGCACTTGCAAACATCACACTTTTTGCCGGGTTCATATGAAGGCCTGTCAAGCTTCCAAACTCCTCTAAGCAATTGATCACAGTAGAGATGGATCCATGGTCTCCATTCATGAAGATCATGAGGTCATCGGCAAATGTCAAGGCTTTTAAGTCCACTCTCTTGCATTTGGAGTGATAGATGAATCCACTGGATGATCTGCTCTTAAGAATACCATGGAAGAGCTCCATCACCAAGACAAATAGGTAAGGTGATATAGGGTCGCCTTGGCGAAGACCTCTAGTTCCCTTAAAGTAACCAACAGAACAACCATTGATGATAAGAGAGAAGGAGGTTGTTGATATGCAGGCCATCACCCACTGAATGAATCTTTGAGGGAAGTTCATGGATTTCAGAATACTTGGAATAATCTCCCAATTGACTGAGTCAAAAGCCTTCATAATGTCAGCTTTGAGGATGCACTTCGGACTGCCTTTATTCAAGTGATAGTTGTGAACAAGTTCTTGGACAAGCATGATATTGTCAGATATTGACCTTTGAGGGATGAAGGCGCTTTGGTGGTCTCCAACAATATCGGCAATAGAAACCTTCAACCTGTTTGCAATAATCTTTGAAATGCATTTGTACACAGTATTAACGCATGAGATTGGTCTATAATCACCTACCGCTGTTGGGTTCCCACACTTCGGCACAAGAGTAATGAGGGTTGCATTTAATTGCTTCAGCATAGCACCAGAGGAGAAGAAACTTCTAATAGCTTCCACTGTATCCTTCCCAACTATGTTCCATGCTATCTTGAAGAATTTAGATGTGAAACCATCGGGACCGGGAGCTTTGTCCTCCTTAAGCCTGAAAAGCACATCTTTGATTTCCTCATCCGAAACATCTTTGGCCATGTCATTAGCTTGTGTGTCAGATAGCTTAGCTGATATGAAAGGGTCAAGTGAAGCCTCGGTATTGTCACAATTCCCCGGCTGTCCTCCCAATAATTTTGAGTAATAGGATTCAAAGCAATTCTTCACATCATCCCAATGTGTGAGCTTGAGACCTTCATTGTTATATATACTTGAAATTCTGTTGTAAGCTCTCCTTCCAATCAAGGATTTGTGGAAAAAAGAAGTGTTGGAATCCCCTTCGTGAAGCCAAAGTACTCTGGATTTTTGACGTGTTTGGGACTCAAGATCAGCATCCAACCGGGCAAGCTTGTCCACCAAGAGCTTTTCTTCACTGGTGTCACCCTGATAGGAAAAGACCCTACGTTGGCAGCTTGATAACTCTTCTCTTGCTGCAGCAACTTGGTCTTCCAACTTATGGAACTTCAATCGACTCCATTCCTTAAGCTTAATCTTAACATTTTTCAATTTCTTCACAAGCTTGAACATGGGAGTGCCAGGAATCTCGATACTCCAGGCATGCTCAACAAGGGGTAAGAAATCATCATGAGTGCACCAATTATTGAAGAACTTAAAAGGTTTTGTGCCCTTGTAATCCCCTTGAGCCATAGATATTACAATGGGACTGTGGTCAGAGATGTTTGGGGGAAGGAAATTAGCTTCTGAGCATGGAAAAGTCTGCAACCACTCATGATTAACCAATGCCCTGTCAAGCTTGCAAAGAATGAGGTTGCTTCCCGAACTCTTGTTACTCCATGTATGAGAGAACCCTTTGTGTCTTAATTCAGTTAGCATACAATCATCAATAAATGTGTTGAAGTCCTTGGATGCCTTGTGATGAATCTGTTTGCCCCCTATCTTCTCACCAGAATACCGAACACAGTTAAAATCGCCAGCTACAATCCATGGACAACCAGGTATTATACTCTTTAAGTCATGCCATAGTGCTTTCCTTTGGTACAAATCATTTGCTCCATAGACAAAGGATGCCATATAATGGACTTGAGTGCTCAAGATCTTGACACCACAATGGATCAGCTGATCCGTTACCATCAATGGATGAATAGCAAGCTGGAATGGATCCCAGCACACCCATATACGACCCTTCAATGCTTTTGAGTAATTATCAATTGATTGCCATGTGGGACAGATTGAGGCAAGAGTAATTGCTTTATTAACTTCTCGAACCTTTGTTTCCACAATACAAAGAAGACTAAGCCTGCATTTACTAATTAGATGCTTGACCTCCACTTGCTTGGCCTGATCATTCAAGCCCCTTATGTTCCAAAGTTCCCAACTAACCATAAGAAAAATTAGAATAGGGATGGACCTCCACCACCACCGGTGGAAATAGAGTGAGACTTATTTCTCAATGATTTATTCTTGGCTTCCTTCATCGCAATTTCGTCAACTAAGATCAGCCCCTTCTTCTTCTTCTTCTTGGCTCTTGTTCCTTCACTGCCTGAAGAGGAGGAGTCGTTCATAACCATATTATCTTCATGCGATAACACGGAGAACTTGTTATGGCTAACTGGTGTTGCCTTGCTTCCAAGTTTTGAAGATTGGCTTTCATGCAAGATAACACCATGTGCCTCCTTCGTAGCTCTAACAGTAGCTTCCAATTGATCACCCGCTGGTGTGGCAGACTTCTCCACATCCAAAGGGATGGGGTTAACATGATCCAGGGTATGGGCACTTGTTGGCAAAGGATCAGATGTTTCTGCTATAATGGTGGGAGATTGCTCACTGGATTTCTGCTTTCCTTTGGCCTTGATAACTTCCCAATGAGAGGATGCATTCTCTTGACCATCAGATTCCCGAACATGTATAGGGTTGTCTTCAGTCTGCACCACACGGCCTGTAGGGACCCATTCCATGTTGAGGCCACGAGATTTACACTTCCCTCCATCATGACCAAACACCTTGCAATGCGAACACTTAGGTGGCTTCCACGTATATTCAATATCAATTTGCAAATTGGCCTCCTCATCATTCTCCTGTTTTGAGTTTAGGAGTATACTTTGAGGAAATGCACAGTCAATGTCCACCTCCACACACACCCTAGCAAAGGTAAGCCTGGTTTTACCTTCCGTGGCTTCGTCCATAAAGAGTGGTAGTCCAACTCCACTTGCCAAGAAGCTTAGACCTAAAGGAGTCCAATATTCCATGGGGACATTGAATAGCTTGATCCAGATCGGAACCCTATTCAATTGAGACTTCTGCAATTGCATTCCTGGGTGCCACTCCTTGAGAATAAACAGTCTGCCAGCAAGGTGCCAAGGAGTATCTCGAAGCACCTTATCCTTTGTAGCTGGGTTAGAAAACCTGAATAAGAAGAAGCCATTCCCAGCATCAGAAACCTGGACTCCACCTTCTCTACCCCAAAGCCTATTAGCAAGGCTCTGGACAACAGGGAAAGGGAGCTTCTTATCAAGAAAGTGCCCCACAAGGCACCCTTCCCACAGTTTTTTCCCTTCTTCAGCAACCTCTGGTGGGGGGGGGGGGGGGGGGGGGGGGGGGGGAACAATAACATTTCCATCAACCTGAGTTGGGGGGTGATAGTGAAGCTTAGTTCTGCTGGAAGCCTTTTGTCCGAAAAGAGAAGCCCATCTGTTGGGAGCAGTAGAATCAGAGGTTTTCCTTGGGGCATGAGGCCTCTTATTTGGTGAAACAACCTGCTGGGTGTTGGACAAATCCGCTTGGGGCATGTGCTGGGCATTGGACAAATCAGGCTGCTGCAGATGAAGAGCATCAGCCGAATCAGAGGAGAGGAGGTGCTGAGCACCAAGATGTTCAGTCTGCAGGTCAGACATAGCTGGCACAGCTACTAGCTGCGAATGGGAGCAGGAGGAACCAGGCACCTGCGCCTGGATGTCTGCTGGAACAGCAGAGTCAACCTTAGCAACAGAAGGCCTGTCGATAGGGCACAGTGGCGGGAACTCAGAAATAGCAAGATTGTTCTCCATTGGATGAAGCAACCGACACTTCAGCAAACCGATTACCAAGTTCGAAACCCAGGTTCAAACAATAGTGGTATCCGCCAACCTGAATACCCCAGGCCAGAAGAAAGAAGCACAAGTTCTTGATGACCCACGGACAGAAACGATGAACTGGAGACCCAGCACGAACAAATCCAGAATTACCAGAACATAAAATAACATAAAATGACGAATCCACAACGAGCTGAAGACGACCAACAGTAGGCTATGAACGCTTCCCTTGGCCAATTCTTGGTGACCCACGGACAGAAGTCCCCACGAACAGAATACCACCAACAGTGCTTGAAACAACAAACTGGTGGTGCTAAGAACGAACGGGAACCCAGCACTCCCGAACAAATCCGGAACAAAAAATAACGAACCCAAGATGCAATGAACAGAAACCAGAAGATAGCCGACAGAGAATCTCGGTGCCCACAGAGAACTAAGATAACCACGAACGAAATAATCCAGAAGAGTCCTCGCGAGCCAAGAGTTGACGAGGCAGATGAAACCACGAACAATAATCCACAAACCAGAAGAAGCCACGAACAAAATCACGAACAAAACAGATATCCACGAACCCAGGCTGAACAATACAGATATCCGCGAGCAACAAACAGAAAACCAGTAGAATCCAGTAGAATAATCACGAACCCAGGTTGAACAAAACAGATATCCGCGAGCAACGAACAGAAAACCAGTAGAATAATCACGAACAAATCAGATAACCACGGATCCAGGTTGAACTCACGAATCAGATATCCACGAATCCAGGTTGGACTCACAAATCAGATATCCACGAAACCAGGTTGAACTCAAGCCCTTTCGTGAACACATGAAATCACGAACTCACGAACAGTGGATGCCCGAACAGAATAAACACGAGCAGAATAAAAACCACAAGCCAGAGCCACAAACAGAACGATGACGAGCTCACCACGAACAGAATAATGGCGGACAGAACAATGCCGAACAAGAAGCCACGAACAGAAACCACGAGCCAGAAGGTCTTGGTCACCCACGAAACAGAAGAAACTTGCTCACCCACAAACCAGAAGGCCACGATCCAGAATCCCACGAACCAGAATGCCACGAACCAGAAAGCCTTGAACAAACACGGGGTGTGAGTAGAAACTACGAACCAGAAGGTCTTGCTCACCCGAGAGCCAGAAGAACAAGCTCACACGAAGACTTGCTCACGAACAGTTGGAAACGATGGTTGTGGAGGTGGAAACAGGTGGTGGAGAAGGAGATGGGTGGAGATGGAAATGGTGGGGTTGAAGGTGGTGGAGGTTAAAGATGGAAATGGAGATGATAGGTGGAGGAGTTGGCAATGGTGGGGTGGAAATGGTGGAGGTGGAGGTGGAGGTGGAGGTGGAGGTGATGGTGGAGAGGCTCACGAGAGTTGATATCAAGAGACTTGGGCAAAGACTTCGGAAGGTTATTGCAGATCTCGTTGGGGACTATCAAAGTGCCTTCATCCCTCAAAGTGAAATAGCACTTTGAAAGTAAAGCACGGGTACCGGCTTCGTAAGGCGACGCCGACACGCCGCTGGTAGTGCAGAGCAAGATTGAAGAATCTATAAATCAGCTGTGCACATGCCGCGTTCCCTCCCGCTAGCAGCGCGCTGCCAGCGCGCCCTTAACTGAGTCTTTTGGATTTGAGCGGGACTTGAGTTCGCTTCCAGCCGTCTACCCCGATCGCAAGGCGACGCCACCAGCGCTCGATGCGATCTGAGTTTTCTTCTTTAAATAGACGAGCTGTATTTGTTTTTAAAATGACTTTTTCTTTTGATCAATTTGATTTGGATCTTGAGGTGTTCGAGATTCAATCAATTCATCTTTAGAGAGTCGGTGATCGAGTGAGGGGGAGATTTGAGAGAGATCACCTGGAATTGAAGTTTGAGGATTCTTCTTCAGTTCGGAACTTCACTTGATCGTATGATCTCCTGAATTGGTGATCGAGTTTGTTGGATGCATAGGTGGATTCCTATTGCATTGGATCATCTCAGTGGACTCTGAGGTGATTGTTACGATCTGGATTGATCGTGAATTGCAGCTTGTGGATTCAAGTTGTGTTGCAGTTCGTGGATTCGAGCTGTGGATCTGGATTGATCGTGAATTGCAGCTTGTGGATTCAAGTTGTGTTGCAGTTCGTGGATTCGAGCTGTGGATCTGGATAGATCGTGAATTGCAGCTTGTGGATTCAAGTTGTGCTACAGTTCGTGGATTCGAGCTGTAGATTGCTGTTGAGTGAGTTTAATTGTAAAGGTTAAGTCTGTTTTCCTTTGTAATTGCTTTTCATTCAATAGTGGAGATTCTAAGGGTTAGTCGCCTCATATAGACTCGAGGTTTTTCCTGGATCTGGATTCAGGTTTCCTCGTATAATTTCTGTGTGTATGTTTCCGCATTGTTAAGATCATAATTGTTGTAGATCGTGGACCTGTAGAGTAGTCCCCTACTCTTTCAACATGAGAAGCCATACCTTCTTAAGCGTTGCTGCCGTATTCCAAACATCAATGTTCTTGAGACCAAGACCCCCCCACCTCTTTTGGTGTGCAGATTTGCCTCCAGCTAATGAGCTCGATTTTGTGCCTTAAGTCATTACCACCCCAAAGAAAAGCTGAGCTTAACTTGTTAATCTGCCTTATCACACTCTTGGGAAGCAAGAAAGATGACAACCAGTGTATTTGTGTGGCAAACAAAACTGATTGGACAAGCTGTAGGCATCCAGCATAAGATAAAATGTTTCTCTTCCAAGACTGAATTCTAGATCTTATCTTGAGCACCAGCTCCTCACAATCATGCTTGGACAATTTTTTAGTGACAAGAGGCAAACCCAAATACCGCACCGGGAGTTGTCCTTGGCTGAAACGTGAAGCACTTAGGATAGATGTTATCACATCTTGATTGACCCCACTGAAGAACACCTGGCTTTTGTTTTCATTGCAAGCCAATCCTATGATATCATACACCTGCTTTAGAGCTTGCATCAAGGTGGAAACGGACTGCAGCTCCCCTTTTGAAAATAAGAACAGATCATCTGCAAAGCACACCACATTCAATCTCATTTCAGCACATCTAGGATGGAATTGAAACCCGGTTTGCATATGCTTCCTGGTGATGCCAACAATCAGCTCCATGACCAAGACAAACAAATAAGGCAACAAAGGGTCACCTTGCCTCAGCCCCTTTGCACCTTTGAAGAAACCCTCTGGACTACCATTCATTACAACAGAGAAGGAGGTGGTGGTGATGCATTCTTGAATCCAAGATATGAAAGCTGGAGGGAAATGCATACATTGAAGAATAGCAGGGATGATGCTCCAATTGACGGAATCAAACGCCTTTCTCAAGTCAACTTTGAGAGCACAGAAATCCCTTGATACTCATCCACTCGACTTGACTCTCTAGTTAGGAGCAATCAGCTCCTAAGTAGAGAACCATGATACAATGAGGCAAACAATAGAAGTCAAAGCCCAACATTAGATGAAGTTGCACTTAAGGTCCCAGTTCAAGGCGATCTGCCTATGGTAAGCATTGTCCCTGAGGACAAACTGACGACCAGCAAGTCTATAAGAGATATCCTGTATAATAAACTTACACACCTCTTGTTCAGGCAAGGCCGAGTTCTTGAAAACTCTACGGTTCCTTTCACACCATATGTGATACACAGCTGCGGACAAAGAAAGCCTTCTTAGGAGATGAAGAGTGGATTTGGTGCACCATGAGTTACCGGCCTCAACAATGAGGTTCCACGAGGGGATGGGAGTAGAGGCATTAAGACCATTCTTGTTCAAGAGAACTCTCCAAATATGAGAGCTGTAGTCGCATTGGAAGTAAAGGTGGGAGATTGATTCATTACCTTTACGGCTATGGTGTACCATATATGGAGGGAGAGGAATAGACGGATTTTCAAGAATAGCTATATGCTATGGCAAGTTGTGAAGGCAATGGCAATATCGGATGTTTGTGCTAAAGCAAATATGGAGAGGGTAAGTATACCGGATTCACCTTTCCATAGGCAACTTGTTAGTAATTGGCACTTACGATGGGAGCTTCTACGCTAGACAGCTGTACCCGCATTCTTGGTGATTGAGTCAGTTTGATATTGTGCTTTGGCTACTAGTGTAGGTTTTTGTTAACCCCTATATGGGTTCTTTTGTTGTTCTCTTGTATCTTTCGCCATTGTAAATATCTTTTTATTAATATCATTTGGACTTACCTTCCAAAAAAAAAACCTTTACGGCAAAGCACACACACCGCATTTTGAATGGTACCCCATCTGAGAAGTCTGTCCTTAGTGAGAAGCGCATTCCTTATGACAAGCCATGTCACAAACGCATGCCTGGGTATATTGCTTGAAAACCAGACTAACCTGGCCCAAGGTAAAGATGGTCGACTAGCTTCCAAAGCTTTGTAAGTGGCACTGATACTGAAAAATCCAGTGTGAGAGAGGGTCCAAATAACCCTGTCTTCCATGTTTGGGTTAGGCCTTGGCAGATCCTTAAGTCTTGCCCAAACTTCAATCTGGTCCATGGAAGTAGCAATGGGAGGGTCCCATTCATCACTGTTGATAAGATCATGGACTGTAGCATCGTCTGGGTATCCTGAATCGTAGATCAATCTCCTGCCAAATCTTACAGCTAAAGGACCAAGAGGGTGCCAATGTTCATACCAGATTGAAGTACTTCTCCCATTGTTGATTATGTGCTTTGTATATCTGGACACAATTTCTCTTTGCTTAAGAGTTTTCTTCCAAACCCAAGAAGCTGTGGAAGGTATTGGTATTTTCCAAAAGTTTCTTCCACGAAGAAGGTTGCAATTAACCCAGGAGACCCATAGATTGGCAGCCTTTCTTCCCACAAGCCATGCTTGTCTTAACACAGCACACTTATTCCATAGATGGAGGTTCAAGACCCCCAAACCTCCTTGGTCAATAGGCGAACAGACGTGGTCCCATCTAACCTTAGAAAGCTTAGCATCTTGGGCAGTTCTAGACCATAAGAAGTGCCTGCAAATTTTCTCCATCTTGTAGATTACTTCCTTGGGAAGAATGTAAGCAGACATCCAATAAACCGCAATAGAGAACAGGACTGACTTAACCAGCAATAGGCAACCTGCATATGACAGATGCCTACCTTGCTAGGACTAAGTACGAGATGTTAGCTTATGGAGAAGTGGCTCACAATCACTAGTAGTCAGACGAGAAGAAATGAGAGGCAGCCCCAAATACTTTACAGGTATATGTCCTTCCATGAAACCCAGAATCCGCAGGATATCATATTTCACGCTGTCAGTAATGCCTGCCATGAACACAGCACTTTTGTCCTTATTAACGAGCAAACCTGATAACCTGCCAAATTATGCAAGAGCTGAGGAAACACAGTTAATGGAATCAATGTCCCCATGAGAAAATACAAAAAGGTCATCAGCAAAGCAAAGTTGCTTGATAGGCGGATATTCGTAAGGCTTTTGACTCGGTTTCCTGGGACAACATTAGAGACATGCTACATGCAATGCAATTCCCGTCTACTGTTGTTACTTGGATCATGGCATGTGTCACAACTCCAGCTTTCTCAATCATGATTAATGGCACCATGTGTGGCTTCTTTCGAGGTGCTGTTGGTCTTCGGCAAGGGGACCCTTTGTCACCTTACTTGTTTGTGTTAGTGATGGAGGTGTTTAATGGTGTTAAAGGAGCACACTAAACAAGGCTTCCTCCATCATCATAGATGTGAAGCTATTGATCTAAAGCTATTATGCTTTGCTGATGATCTCTTCATCTTCTCCAAAGCTGAGAACTCCTCCATTCTATGTATCATTTCGGCTCTCCAGGAATTCCAGCAAATTACCGGCCTATGTATCAACAAAAATAAGAGCTCCATGTTCTTGAGTGGAGTTGATCACTCTAAGCGCTCTGAGTTGAGTTCATTGGCTGGGTGCCCCTTGGGTGAGTTGCCAGTTAAGTATCTTGGTATTCCTCTTATTACTTCCAAACTCACAAGGAGGGATTGTCTTCCACTTATTGAGCAAGTCAAAGCTAGGACGCAATCTTGGAAAGGAAGGAGCCTTTCATATGCCGGCAAGCTTTTACTCATCAAATCAGTGTTGTTCTCTATCAAGGTACATTGGCTAAGCACTTTTATTCTTCCTAAAGGTGTTCTTGATGAGTTGGAGAGGATTACAAGGAGGTTCCTTTGGGCTGGTCCAGATCTCAAGAAGAAAATGACACCAATTTGTTGGGACGTTGTGTATATGCCACATGAAAAAGGGGGGCTTGGCGGGCTTGGCTTGTTCAAGTTAAGCATATGGAACAAAGCTGCAGTGATGAAGCATATATGGAAAATATTGAGCCCTGGGGAATCCTTGTGGGTGCAATGGGTTCGTACTTATCTTGTGAAGGACCGGAACTTTTGGACCATAACCATACCAGCAAGTTGTTCTTGGGCATGGAGGAAGATCCTCAAAGCAAGACCTGATGTACATTCACGGATCAAGAAGAAGATAAAGAATGGCTGCACTACTTCCTTATGGTATGATAATTGGCATCCAGATGGCCCTTTGTTATTTACCTATGGTCAGCGTTTGATTTATGATTCGGGTCTTCCTACCCAAGCTATGGTCAGTTGTATAATATCGGGGCATAATTGGGATCCTCCAGTGGCAGCATCGCTTGACCTTATTGAAGTGTGGAGCAAACTTCAGCATTTAAGCAATCCAACTCCGGATAGTGAGGACATGATGGTGTGGACTCCTTCTAAGTCAGGTATGTTTGATATTAGTAGTTCTTATAAGAGCTTAGACACACCTCGCCCGCAGGTTCATTGGTATAACTTGGTTTGGTTTCCTCAACACATCCCGAAGCATGCATTTGTGTTATGGATGGCTATTAATCAAAGGCTTCTTACTAGAGACCGTCTTCTCAATCTTGGGGTTGTTCATCAAGCTTCTTGTGTGCTATGTAGACTCACGATGGAGTCTCACTCTCACTTATTTTTTGAGTGCAATTATAGTGCTCAGATTTGGCATATTATCCTTTCTATGAACTGTGCAAATAGAACCTCCCGTACTTGGGATGAAATAGTGCAGTGGGCTTCTTCCATGCGATTGGGCAGCTCTCATTCTCGAATGATTCTTAAGATCTCATTGGCAGCCACAGTGTACCACATTTGGAGGGAAAGAAACCGCCGAGTTTTCAGCAACTCATACATACCATGGCAGAACGTGGTTGCAGCAATTATTGTGGATGTCCAGGATAAAGCAAATCTGGAAAGAGTGAAGATCCATGACACCCCCCTTCATCGCCAATTGATTGCTAATTGGGACCTAAGTTGGGAATTTATATCATAGGAGAGGGTTTTTTGTATCCCCACGCATTTGGGGAGGGTTTTCTTTTTGTTTACCCTATTGTATTTAGGGTATCATTGTTTCTGACTGTACTTATTGTAATTATTTCTCTTTAATATTATACTTTGGACTTACCTTCCAAAAAAAAAAAAGTTGCTTGATAGGCGGCTCAAAGCATTTGGGATGAGGCCGGAAATTCACAACTGTCTTATCCTTCAAAACCTTGTCAAACAGCTCCATTACAAGGACAAATAAGTATGGGGAAATGGGATCACCTTGCCTAAGGCCCTTCCCCCCTTGAAGAAACCCTCCATACTACCATTAATCATAACCGAAAATGATGTGGTAGAGACACATTCCATGACCCAAGAGATAAACTGAGGTGGGAACTTGAAACATTTGAGAACCTCTTCAACACAATGCCAATCAATAGAATCGAAGGCTTTCTTTAAATCTATCTTGAGGGCACACCTAGGAGCACCTTTGTTGAGATGGTAGCTTCTGAAAAGCTCATGGGTTAATAGGACATTGTCCACCATCCTTCTATCTGGTATAAAGGGTCTTGCTCCCCTCTGCTGCCTTGTGCCAATATTGACAATGCATGGGCTATGATCAGAAATTCCGGGTTGAAGAAAGTCAGCTTCAAAATCTATGAACTCCTTAATCCATTCATAATTGACAAAAGCGTGATCCAACTTGCAGGCGATTCTCTCACTCCCCAAACTGCAGTTACTCCAAGATAGGTTGCTTCCTTTGTACTTCAACTCAAATAAGGAGTTGCCTTCAATACAAGAGTTAAAGTCCTGCATATGACCTGTTTTAGGCCTCCTTCCACCTACTTTCTCCCCTGCTTTCTTAACACAATTCATGTCGCCAACGACAAGCCACAGTTCCAAAGTTCTCAGTGAATTCAAGTCCGCCCAAAGTTGCCTCCTAAAGATATAATCATTGTGGCCGTAAACAAAGGAGATGAAACACTTGCTTTGATCCCATTGAAGTGCACAGTGAATAAGCTGGTCAGATTTGAACACAGGCATAACATGTACAGTGTTTGGGTTCCAGCATATAATAATTCTTCCCTTGATCGCTGAGCAATAATTGGCTACATAGTTCCAGAGAGGGCAAATCCTTGCTAGAATAGAAGAAGTGTTGACCGATCTTATCTTTGTTTCAAGTAAACCTACCACACCAATACCATTAGTTTCCAAGAAATCCCTTACCATCTTTTGCTTCCCTGGGTCATTTAGACCCCTAAGATTCCAAGATGCAACTTTAATCATGGAGAACATTGATGGGATCGACCTCACTACTCAAACCTGACTTTGCAGTCTTGGCCTGCTTCATTGCAATTTCATCAACCAATAAGACCTTCTTGGACTTGCGTTTGGATTTTTTCCTTGATGAGGTGACAGACTTCTTCACACTATAATCATCTGCCAGTGGTTCAAATTTGTTACCACTCTCCCAAGCAATGCCATCGTTACAAGAATTGTCCCTTGTCTCAGAGCTAGTGACATTCGTATCAACATCTGTGGTATTATCATCTTGGCATGAAGAAATCTGATGGGGGCCATCACTACAAGTGCGCCCACTACTTTCACCAATCATTGGTTCCACCCTCGTAAGCGGAGGAGTGCAGGGAGAAGCCGAACCTTCAGGAGAAGCCTCCGCGCATACCTGCTTCCCTTTCGCCGTAACAGTAATCCAATCCAGGGTGGAGGCGCCTGTAGATTGTGGGACCTGAGGAGCTTGGGTGGCAGCCAGGGGAGCTTGAGCGGCAGTAGTAGGAGCATCATCTTGCTGTTGGATAACCAGATTGTTGTTTTGATCAACCTTGAATGATCTACCCGTAGGCACCCATTCCTTGGGCGGCAACTTGATACATTTGCTGTCCGAATGACCGAAGGACTTGCAATGACTGCAAATGGCTGGCTTCCACTCGTACTCGACTTCCACCTCAATGACATCCTCAATTCCATTCCCATTACCTAGGATATTCATAAACAAACTTGCTGGGAACTGACAATCAACATCAATTTCCACACATATTCGTGCATAGGTTAATCTGGCTCTCTTCTCCGTGGCCTCATCCAGGTATAGGGGATTGCTTGCCCCACTTGCCAAGAAGCTTAACCCCACCGAAGTCCAATACTCCATGGGTACATTGAACAATTTGATCCATATTGGGAGCTTAGTTAATATTGATTTCTGCAACTGCATGTTAGGCTTCCATTCTTGCAAAACCATAAGCCTTCCAGCGAAATGCCATGGAGCTTGTTGAAGCACTTTCTCCCTAGCCGATTCATTGCTGAATCTGAAGATGTAGAAGTCTTTGCCAATTGCCGAGACCTGAACATCACCAAGTTTACCCCACAATTTTACAGCCAAGTTTCTAACAACCGGAAAAGGAAGCTGCCTATCAATGAGGTGGCACAACCAGGCTACCACTCCACAGACGGATGCCCTCTTGAGCCACGTTCAGAGGTGGGGCTATCACAACTCGTCCATCTTCAAGAGAAGGTGGAAAGTACTGTAGCTTCAATCTGGATGAGGATCTCTGACTGAAGAGAGAAGACCATACATTGGTGCCATTAGCAGGACCATGGGAAGAAACCACATTATGGCCAGGAGCCAACTCAGCAGCAGCAATAGGGGAGGAAGGCCTGGGCAACTCAGCAGTAGCATTAGAGACCGGCCTGAGCAACTTAGCAGCAACAAGGGGAGAGGAAGTCCTGAGCAACTCAGCAGCAGCGAAATCCTCGTATTGACAAGGAGCAGCACTGGCAGAGGAAGGACTGAGCAATTCAACACCAGCAACAACCTCGTTATGGCAAGGAGCAGCAGCGGCAGAGTCAGGCCTGAGCATCTCAGGCTGAGAAGAAGGCCTGAGCATCTTAGGTTGCAGGCGGTTAGGGGACAATAGCGCACTGTCAGGGTCAACACATAGGACAGCAGGCTCGACCAAAGGCGGGAAATCTGAAATTGGGAAGGTGGAATGGTTCGGGTCAATCGGGTTCATCAGGTGCCGGACCCGCCAGCTTCACCCGAATAGAACTTGCTCGACCCGAGACACAGGTGGCTCCACAAAAGAAAGCGCCAGACACTACACCCCAATAGTATATCCGAACAAAAGCCACGAATAGAGATTCCGACCAGAATCCGTACGAAAGGAAGCGCGCCGCAAAGAAAAAGCGGGAGCACACGAACAAACTTCACATCAAGAACTCACGAACAGCCAGCTTCATAATGACCCCGAACAGGTTCCGAGCAGAATAACCATGAACAAAAACCCCGAACAAAATCACCGAATGGGCGCGAACAAGGAGGATGAGAAGAATAACCACGAGCAGGGAATAACCACGAACATGAGCAAAAAGGAAACACGAGCTCACGAGCACACGAACAGGTTCCGAGCAAGTCACCGAGCAGAAATCCCCGGAAAGCTTCGAACAAACACGAATAGACGAACAAGCATGAGCAGGGAAAACCACGAACAAAAGGATAACCACAAACAAAAGGATAATCACGATCAGGGAAACCACGAACACACGAGTAGAAAGAAACACGAGCAGAAGGAAACAGGAGCTCACGAACTCACGAGCAAGCACGATCTCAGGAGCACCAGGAACAAGCACGAACAAGCACCAGGAACTCACGAGCAGCACCCTTACAAAAGTGGACCATACAAAGATATTTCATGAGGTGGAAATTGAAAACAAGACCTTAGCCTTTCAAAGATATTTCAGCTCATGAGTCATGTGATGTTACTTGTGTGGTGTGTTGTACATTTATTTAGAATTGGTATCAATATTTTATTTTACGACTTATACCTCATGAAATTGATTTTATCGAATCTATTGGACAGTTTTCTAGCATGCATATTGCTATTTACTGAGATTTATATCTCATTCCAATTTTTCTCATTTTTAAGGTATTCTTGGAGAAGTTGTCAAGAATTTGGTAGAATCAATATAACACCCCGGATCTGGATTATTTGTCCAAACCCAAAGTGTTAGTATTTATGGGCCAAAGTTAGCTAAGAATTCAAAAAATTTCAAAGCCTTTTTATTCATATCGGAGCAACAAAGCTAAGTATGAAATCAGAATCAATAATTCTTTCGATTACACTTTGAATTTCATGGTCTTCTAACTCTCTTATTAAATAAGTTACAATCCTTAATCTCATATTTGGATCATTACTATTTTCTACCCCTTTTGATGTACTACCCTGTTCTTGATGACCTCTCCAAGAGTACCTGAAAATATAGGGAAAACTAGAGTGAGATATAAATCTCAACAAGTAGCAATGTACATGCTAGAAAATAGTCCATAATTTTTAAAATCAATTCATGAGGTATACAATTAAACCAAATCAATGATAAATAAATTTAAAGCATTCAGCAAACTACACATGTGATATCACAAGACTCGTTAAATAGAGAACTAGAGATAGATCAACAGACTATGCCAATATTTCATGACTTATAAGTGGGCTAGCCGATACAGGTCAAGCTATTCGAAGTTAAACAGAAGTGCTCAACTGATACCGGAGTGAGTTAGCATATACAGTTCAACCAATACAGAAGTGGATAACGTAGCAACCGACCGATACCAGAGCGATATCATTGGACGAAGGCATAAGTTGTGAGTCATCTTCGAGGAAGAAACAGAAAAAGAAGATGAAGAAAAAAATCCTTGTTCATGAAATTGCGATGAAGCAAGCAAAACTGCAAGGGGGGGAGGCAGATGGTTTGGGGGGGGGGGGGGGGGGGGGGGGGGCACAATACCCTTATGGATTCAAATCAAACTTCTTTATCCCAATGATCAAGATCGGTACATGGAATATTCGGGGTCTTAAGGACCCCTCTAAACAGCAAGAAGTAAAACCTTTAATCTCAACTTAGGATCTTAGTTTGTTGTGTTTGGTTGAAACCAAAGTGAGAGAAGTCAATTCTCATGCTGTAAAAAATGGGATATGTCCAAATTGGGAGTTAATCTCTAACTATGGGAAGGCTCTGAAAGGAAGGATTTGGGTTCTTTTTAATAGTGCTGTGTTGAGAGTGACTCCTATATCGGATTCTAATCAGTTTATTCATTGGTTGCTGGAAGTCACGAGTTCTGATCAGAGGGCACTAGTATCGTTTGTGTATGCTTCGAATGACCAAGCGGAGAGAAGAGTATTATGGAGTGACTTGCAAGCATACCGGTCAGATTCTCCTTGGTTGTTGATGGGGGATTTTAACTATGTAAGGAGTTCGGTGGAAAAGCAGGGTGGCAGGCATATCAATGTCCTACACAAACAAATTCAACATTTTTATTGACAACTGTGAATGCACTGAACTAAAGTTTAGGGGCCAAGTTCTGTCGTGGAACAACAGGAGCTATGGGAGCAACAGAATTGCATGCAAACTCGATCGAGTGCTGGTTAATTCGAATGGTTGCATGAGTTTAATGCTTCTGAAGCAGATTTCTTGCCACAATCTATCTCGGACCACAGCCCAAACAAATGGCTAAGGTAAACCATTCAGATTTTTCAATATTTGAACTGAGCATGAAAATTTTCTGCATATTGTTGATCAAGCATGGAACCAACAGATATCAAGTACTCCTATGTTCATAGTGGCTCAGAAACTAAAAAAGGTGAAGGCAGCACTCAAACAATGGAGTAAGTGAGTAAGTATGAACAATTTGTGACCATTTCGTCGAAAGTCAAAGAAATTCGGTATGAGCTTTCAGAATGCCAAAAAAACCTACTATAGAATTGGGATGATGAAGGGCTTGGGCAGCAAGAGAAGCAACTCCAAACCAATCTTAGGAATGCATTAAGAGTTGAGGAGGCTCAGCTGAGACAGAAGTCTAGAATTCAATGGCTCAAGGAGGGGGATCAAAACTCAAGGTTTTTTCATAACTCTATTGCTGCGAGAAGGGCTAGGAACAATATTCACAGCATCGAAGATGAGAATGGGAACAAAATTACTAATCCTGAATTAGTTCGAAGCAGAATTTTAAATCACTTCAAGAACTCAATGGGAACATCAGATCAGGTGGGGGATCATTTTCCTAGCTTTGACAAGAAGTTGAATCAGGAACAAGCTAGTGCTATGATGGAGGAGGTGACTGAAGAAGAAATAAAAACAACTATGTTCAGTTTGAAAGATGACAAGTCTCTGGGGCCGAATGGATATACTCCAAGATTCTTTAAGATAGCGTGGAATATTGTTGGGAAGGAGGTTGTGAAAGCTATACAAAGTTTCTTCACGTCGCCCAAGCTTCTGAAGCAGTTCAATTGTACATCAATAACGCTGGTCCCGAAGTGCAGGAATCCTTCCAAGGTTAGTGACTTTAGACCCATTTCATGTGTGAATACAATTTAAAAGTGTATATCTAAGGTCATTGCAAACCGAATGAAGAAAGTGATAGAGGATTTGGCGGGTGATTATCAGTCCGCGTTTGTTCCCGAAAGAAGCATTGTGGATAATATTTTGCTATCTCATGAACTGCTACATAATTATCACTTGGCAAGTAGTAAAAAGAAGGCAGCCATTAAGGTTGATCTGAGAAAAGCATATGACATTGTGTCTTGGAAGTGTATTCTCTCAATCCTCCACAGGATGAACTTCCCAGCGACATTTATCAAATGGATTGAACAGTGTATAAACACCCCAATGTTTTCTGTAATAATTAATGGGAGTATGATTGGTTTCTTCTCAAGTGCTAGGGGAGTGCGTCAAGGAGACCCAATATCCCCCTACTTGTTTGTGTTGACAATGGAGTTGTTCCATATGCTCATTAAGGAGGAGACACGAGTAGGCTTTACCTACCATAATAAATGTGAGGTACAAGACATTAAGCAATTATGCTTTGCTGATGATTTACTCTTGTTCTCACAAGCAGATTCTTCATCATTTCAGTGCTTTAAGGAAGCATTACTAAGATTAAAACATCTTTCTGGCCTCCAAGTCAACACTGAGAAGAGTAGTATGTATATAAGTGGCGTGGCGGAGTGAGACAAACATGTACTGGCAGATCAGATGGGGTTTCAATTAGCGGAATTACCAGTAAGATACCTGGGACTCCCCCTAATTTCCACCAGATTATCAGCGGCAGATTGTGAGCCATTGATTAATAATGTCAAAGCAAAGACTCAGTCTTGGAAAGGTAGGGCGTTATCATATGCAGGGAGGATGACACTTGTGAAGGCTGTACTTTTTGGAATTAAAGTGTATTGGCTATTTGTGTTCAACATTCCAAAGAAAGTCCTTAATGAGCTGGAGAAGTTATGTAGGAATTTCTTATGGGCAGGTCCTGATATGAAGAGAGGTAATACCTATATGCTGGGAGGTTGTATGCAAACCAAAGGTTGAAGGTGGTCTAGGATTCGTTAAGCTTCATGTTTGGAACAAGAGTGCAACAATGAGACTGATATGGTTGATTGTTAGTGGAGCACAAAGTCTTTGGTTGAGGTGGGTAAGATGGTATTTGATCAAAGACAGGAACTTCTGGGCATTAAAAGTTCCAGCTATGGAAGAAAACACTCAAGCTCAGAAACCTTGCTGCCCCACTAATCAAGAAAAGGGCTAACAATGGGAACAACACGTCCATTTGGTTCAACAATTGGCATCCTATGGGATCGCTGGTAAGCAAGTATGGTACGAGGATTAGTTATGATTCCGGCATACCACTCAATGCTTCGGTCAATAGCATCATAAGGAAAGGGGATTGGGACGTTCCACCCACGGTAACAATGGACCTTTTGGAGATTTGGGCCAGACTTCAAGAACTTCCAGGACCTGACCAGGAAATGAGTGATCTGGTGATATGGATGCCATATAAATTAGGACTGTTTGACATTAAAAGTGCATATAAGGCACTTGACGGGAGTGGACAGCAGGTTCAGTGAAAGACGTTAATTTGGCACAAAATGGCCATACCGAGGCATTCCTTCATATCATGGATGGCAATGAAAGGTAGACTCTTAACGAAGAACCAGCTTATGGAGTGGGGTATTATCCAGTCAACGGTATGTTTCCTTTGCCGGCAGCACATTGAGACACAACCACATCTTTTCTTCGAGTGTGGTTACAGTGAAGCAATATGGCATGGCCTGCTTCACTTGAATGGAGTTCCACAAGTCACTCGACCATGGCATCACAATGTAAAATGGAAGGAGGATTCATATGTAGGCTCATCCATTAGACATATACTAATGAAGTTATTGTTTGCAGGTGCTATTTATAACATCTGGAGTGAAAGGAACCGAAGGACGTCCAAGAATAGCTACCTACCTCACCACAAGGTGCTAAAGTATATATTGAGTGATATTAGAGGGAAGACGAAGCATAGCAAAATGCAGGTTCGGAACAACCCAAGTGACTACCAATTGTTATACAATTGGGAGCTGCAAAGTTTAGTAATGACAAATTAGTTGATGTAGGACTTGTAAGTTCAATGTATTTGTGGGTGATCATGGATGAGGTCACAGGCGTGGATCAGATGTGATCCTTTTTTTTTTTTTTTGGAAATTAAGTAAGTTCCATTAAGAAGATAAGCAATATGTACAAGAGATGGTGCCCACATCACCCAACCAACCGTACACACGGGAACACCACAAACTATGGGTACTCAATACACAAACATTGCATGCACAAAGACCCCAAAGACATTATCAAACTAACAACCAATTAAGACCCCAATTAGCAAGGACCTGTCTATGGACATCATTGTCCTTAACTGTGAAACTAGTACCATGCAAACGTGATAAAACATCTTGGTAAATGAACTTGCAAACAACCCAAGGATCAGATGTGATCCTTGGGTTGTCATTTAGGTTTTTTTTTTTTTTGGAAAATAAGACAACGTTTATATTAATATGAAGAATGTACAGTATGCTCAGTCACTATGACCATGCGTATCACAACACCCAAAGACCTATACAAGTCCACACAAAAGAAACTATCTTCCTACTTACACTTCATCTAACAAAAAATTGGGCTGTTAGGCCCCAATTGTCCATAAATGTTCGGTTGTAAGCTGAATCGTTTAACTTCAAGTCCTCGTCTGCAAAACGATGGCACACCTCCCACTTTATATTCTTTATCAGCTCTTCTCTTGGTTTAAATTCATTCTTGAACAGCCTCCTATTTCTCTCCATCCAAATTTGGTACGTTGTTGCGGCTAAGGATGCTTTCCTTATCGCTATCTTGATGTTCTTCCCTTTATGTTTATCCACAGCCCATTGGTTGTCATTTAGGTTTCTTGTATCTATTATTGTAAATCTCTCTTTTTGGAATATACTTAATTTCCAAAAAAAAATGATGGAGTGCTTTGACATAGAATTCAAACCACTCTAGAAAGCCATTTCACTAGCTAGACTATGGATTCATAACAAGCATTGCCTAGTAGACACAACTCACAATGAAAAAAAAACATTCAATAACTTGTTCAAATGTAAAATCTACCAATCAATATGTAAAATTTTCCAATCCATAATAAAATCTCTACTCAAGATACATAAGAGAGGAAATTAACCCACTCAACAAAGAAAACACCAATAGAGGATATAAGACATACGTCATAAAATAGTCACATACGTGGAGACATATACATGTTTGAAACACACCTGCATATGCAAAGACATATACGTGTCAGAAGCAAACCCACATACTCGTCGAATCAAAGTAACCATAATCACCACTAGAAATCTTGTTTGAAATCCAAAAGATATTAAAATAGCCAAGATTTGGTTTTAAACAAAGTTCCAAGTATTAAAACATAATATTTATAGAAAAACATACCCAATCCTTTGATCTAATTCCTAAAATTCAATTTATAAATGTAGACACTCTCAAACCATTCTTATTTATGTGTTAGATAAGTTATTAGTCCATATCTATAAACCTTACTTGAATCCTATACCTTGGTTAAGACTTTTCTCATTAGTTTACTCAATACTGTCCAAATTTCCTCATTAATAACTTAAGGCATTAAAACTTATTAAATTCATTATTCAATCTTTACAGAGGGTAATTCAAGTCTATAATGATGTTTAGGAAAGGGTTTCATTCACTTAAACCAAGTATATTTAAGCCAAGACATAACAACCCTTCAAACTATTGTTTTGTGAGCCTAAATTTCATTCAATGTTCCAAATTAATATTCTTTTATCCAAATTTAATTCCACCACTTCCTACATCTCATATTATCCTAATTACAGGTATTATAATCATAAAATTCCTAAAAAAAATTTTAAAAAATTGATCTGGGAATAAAATTTTAAGTTTCATGATAATCTGACAGATGGATGCTCAAGTGCAGCTAGTGCATCTTATTGAGCGCCCAGGTATTTCCTAAGATCTGTGTTCAGCGCCCTATGTGATGCTCGAACGTTGGCTTAAAAAATTTTGATTTTTTTATTAGTTTCCTTTGGTTCTAATCAACATGTTTTCATTCTAAAACACTTCCAAAACATTCCTAATCTATTCTTATCACTTGTTTATTGATCCAAGTTTGACTACTAAGATTAAATCCTTCAAATCATCTCTTTGTCTAAATTTTCTTTAAGATCAAGAAGACAAAAAAACCTGGAAAACTTCCAATACATCAAATCATGATTTTGCTTCAAAACAAAATATTAAAGATCATCCTCTAGTTTTCAATATGATTGTCACCTGAAATAACACAAAATCCCTCTTTTCAATAAACCCGAAGGAACAACCATGTTACAATTAATTTCGCACCACTCTAGATATTTCGAAACACCATCTCCACCGTTCAGATTGAAGCACTATAAGTCATGAACATGTTCTCTAAATTTGAGGCCGATGAAATGGTAGATCGTCTCCAGATCGTAATTTGATGAATGCTGGTTAGAAAATTTCTGCAACAGTTCTTCTCTCTTGAAGTCTCTTGTTCTATCTCTCTCTCTCTCTATTTTTTCCAGCCGTGAACTCCTTCTTTCTCCACTTTTTCTATCTGATTCAATTAGTAAAGAAACCCCTAAATCTTCCTAACCCCTTCCTTTTATACACTCACCCAATTAGAAGTTATAATTGTATTTGGAAACTTTCCAACTAACCTACTTTCCTATTTGATCTTATCTCTAAAATCCCATACAAAAGAAACTTCTAATTTAATTAATTTTCTTGTTATTTTTAATCCATATTTTTTAAATATCACCTAAACACCTCATTATCTCACTTATTTCCCAAATTAAAGCCCCTGATTAAATAAAATTGCCAATAGGCCCTTTTTCCTTCTACTAAGCCATAAATTTGCTATTTAAATTCAAACCTAACCCTACTTAGGTCTAATCAAATTTTTCCACATCTATTAATTACTTAGTTAACTAATTTATTAATTGGCTAATTAGGAAAACACTACAATACCCCTTTCTTTACATAAATCATATTTAATCATTGGATTTCTTACAAAAATTCCCATATTATTTTTGGTCATAACATACACTTGGATTAATACCTATCTCCCACGAACCTCTATATTTAATTTACTCTCCCAATTAATCTAAATCAATTCTTCACTTTTTTATTACTATTAGTTACTATTTAACTCTTTCTGATGTCAAATCCATAAATAATCCTCCAACTAATTAAAGTTGCTATTTAAAAAAAAAAACTAATTAAAGTTATTGTTTCAATTTCCCAACTACTCAAAATTACTATTATCTATTTAATTACTAATAAACTTTGGATAATAATGACAATCCTACAAATACTTGGATTAAATCTTTACTCCTCAATATTTTCAGATTTATTTAATTTATTCTCCAATATTTAAATTTATTTTATTATATTCAAAAATTCAGGATTTTACAATCGAGCTGGGCAGGATTAAATTTTTTTTTTGTTGGGAAACTTGGGGTATCTGGGCCAGCTTGTGTGCACCACGACTAATCCCCAAGGGCTTATGCAGTCCCCCCGTCCCACACAAACCAAGTAATTACCAGGCCAAAGGCCCTGGGGGTAGTCCCAAAGAATTGATAGCACTTGAGAGGTTTTGAACTTGAGACCTTGTTAACAAGGCCTCATGAAATGAAAGAAAGTTTAATTCCTGGAAGAATTTGAGTGTGAGAGTTAGAAGACCCTTTGTATAAAGTTGTAAAAACATTAATTGTTTTATTTATTTTTCATGTTTCTGCTTATCACTCTAATGTCAATAAAATTTTAAAATTATACCTGAAATTTTAGTATGTTTGGCCCACAATCATAGAACTTGTGTTTGGATTTATACTTTTTATATAAATCTAGATCCATAGAAGATTGGGTGCTAATGAAGAAGACTGCATCCTTTGCCACACCACTCTAGAAACCAGCAAACACCTATTTACAGAATGCTCCTTTACTAGGTTGTGTGCTATGAATGGTACATGAGGTTACTTGGATAGACACAGACCAGAAACAAATCTTAAAGAATGGTTCTTCACAAGGTTGAAAGGACACAAAGGAGAAAGAGATCTGAAAAATGTTGCTGTTGCGTGGGCGAATCTCTAGTGGTCCATTTGGAACAACAGAAACAACATGTTTAATTTGCTATGGAAAGATTCTAATACTGTAATGGAGAACAAGACCAAAATAGTTGATAGAGTCAAGGATCCAGTCTACTGTTGCTGGCAGAAACCAAACATTAGCTGGATTAAATTGACTGTTGATGGAGCAGCTCAGGGCTACCCATTTGTAGAGACTGGTTTGGGAGAAACAAAGGAGCTATTGCAAGGAGGATGAGAGTTACCCCATGCATGACAGCACAAGCTACCGCCTTGCTTGAAGGAGTTAATCTTGCCCTAAATTTAGGCTACCGCAAGCGGGAAATTGAGACTAACTCTTCACTCATATTTTAGTATCCTCAGCAAAGACAAAATTGATATTCCATGGCAAATTTCAGGGTGCATGAAAGAAGCTAGGCACTTCATTACCAGATCTAAAGACAACAATGATTTTCATAGAAGCTAGGAACCTCATTCAGATTGATTCTTCACTCATATTTGCAATTGATTTTTATTCTTGTTTTTGGAAAAACCAACTTCCTTTGCAGGTTACCTCTATCTTGAAAGAGGATATTTTTGGTTTTACCCATTCTCGAACAGTTCAATCTCTAGTTAATATAAATCTGCCTTTTTTTACCACCTAAAAAAAAAATTGGTAACAATATATCCTCACATGAGAATATCCATTTAACTATTACATGAGAATATCCATTTAACTATTACCAAACCATTGGGTCGTGCCACCACTGCTGTTGTGAATCTATACAACCCAGCCCAGCTACTTATTTAGGGTGCCTACTACTGCTATTGTGACCTATACCTAAATCACCTATTTATTTTTTTCTAATATTGCTTCTTGCAAGTTTTTTTTTCTTTAAAAGCTGAAAGATATCTTTGGGAACTAACCTGGTGCAAAACCCAATCCAATTGATGCTACTTAAACTATCATATATATCTTTGAGAACTAAACTACTTACCTGGTATGTAGGTTTCATTCTTTTGTCTGATATTGCTTTTTGCAAGTTTTTTTTTTCTTTCATTTTGTTGAAATCAAAAATATATTTTCAAAAAGCAAAAATCAAAGTGACATTATTGGTTAGTCACTTATATAATTTTTCATTTATTTTTTGTTTAGAAATTGAAAAAAAAAAACAAATTTTTTCCTTTTTTGGTTAGTCCGCCAAAAAAAATAATAATAAATTTCTTCAATAAAATCCAAGAAAAAAAAAGCAATTTGTTTTATTCTTCCTTAAAATCTTATTACAAAAGGTCCAGGTCACATTCACATATTCTCAGACAAATTGACCATGTGGTACAGTTCTTTTAAATTATTGTTCTCAAGGCTGTTTGGTATAAATTTTCAAAGTTACTTTTTTAACTTTTCAATGTAGAATTATTTAACTTTTCTATTTTATTTTTACTTTGAAAAGTTATACCAAACAGCCTCCTCATTATCCCAATCCTATTATCAAAATATACAACAAAATTTAAGGAAAACAAAAAACAAACCTCTTTATGTGAGGTTTCCTTGTGATCTGAAAACCAAGCAGCTATATTAGTGAGCTGTGAGCCAATAAATTTCTACATGTACCAGTATGGCTTGCAAGAAATTCAAATCAGTATGATGAGACAACATGGATAAGAAAAATTAGAAAGGGCCTCTGACCAACAACGGACAATTTCCCAAACATATGTGGTGTGGCTGACCAACTGGGCAGTCACACCTTTGGCATCTACACTTCAAGCGCTTCAAGATGCGTTAAGTGCAACGTGAATCTATCAGTATGGTCTCATCCTGATTCTAATGCCTATCAAAACTTCAGTGATGAGAAGCAAACACCCTCTCTCCCGAGCATTTTCGATCAGTGATTTTCCCTAGCACAAATAAATTGGATAGCTTATGTCTCGGATCAATTTTATCATAATTCATCGTGGGCTGCAGTTCCTGCATCTGTTTCATTGTTGGTTGATTCATTTGGTTCCTTTGCAGATTGGTCACCTTGGGGAAGTTTCTCTTCAGATGTGGAGTTCGAGTCGCTCACATGCTCTTTCTCCGTTTCGTTCTTTGGGGGCTTCTCTACTTTTGGCTTCGGCTTTGGAATCCTGTTGATGCTGGCAACCTAAAACACAAAGAAAAAGGCAAATTTATATGGTTAGTAGAAGTCGTTGGTATCAGATTGTAAACCCAATGATCATTTTTTGACAGATCTATCATTGCCTTGTCTTGAAGATCAAATATCTTCCCATATACTTCTTCGGATGTGAATGCTGGGGTACTGAATGCAGAAATCCTGCAAAAGAAATACAGTAAAAGAAATTACATATATACATCAAATAGTCACAGAATATAGCAGATAAATTACCAAGGGTCTCAATTCCAGGAAGGAAACTCCACACAATTGCATAGGTAATGGACATTGAATGTCAATACAAACATTAGTTTATTAAAATAAAATGGTACTATAAGCAAAACCCTGATTTCTTGTTACAGACAGAATTTTACATGAAAAAGGTTCCCCCGTCCTAAATAGCAATGTCCTTTTCCTTGGACCTCATATATGCAAATGTCAGTATTTCTTGCCTACTACTTGGGGCCATTAATATGAATCATTCTAAGTCTCAATCTACCAAAATATGAATCTTTAATAAGAATAAATTATTTTCGATCACCTCCATCATAGTAATTTATCGACTTTCTTGAATCTTTTTAGATCCTTCGATATTCACCCCCTCACTCTTCGCACTCTATTTTATATATTGGTACCAACTTAACCTCCTTTTTATTTCCTTCAATATTAATCCCGTCACTGAACTCTTCTAGATAAATTCATTTCTCACTTTATGTTTTTCCAAGCCTTCAGTTACATTCTTAGGGCTCCCTCCATGAAACTCGATAAATTTTCAAAATCCATCCTCTTTTGACTATTATAGCTTACAATCCCAAAGGTTCATCAACAATAATAAATAAACCTAATCATCATGCACAGATGCTACAACTAAGTGACGATGAGAGCCCACTGTTGCTGTCTGAAGGGAATCTTGTCAATTGAAAATAAGAAATTTGCCTTTGCCAAACCATCAAGAAGATCCAGCCTCCTTATCAGATACATTTCTAATATGATTTCTCCACTAGGTGTCTAAAGTTTAGAACGCTGAACATTTCATAGTTCATTGTCATTCTTTTGGCAACCAAATTCATACAAATAAATTTTCCATTTCCAAGACCTTCACACGTCCACTTACCAAGTCTCTGTATATCATATATTGCATTTCCATTTACATTCATCTGTTTTACACTAGGATCACAATCCATATTGCCAAAAACCCATAAATCCACTACAGTCAGAAGTCTTCGATCATTCACTATCAAGTTCAAAACAGTATCAGAATCTCCAAGAAAGTTGAATCATGTTCTTAAAGACAACCAAGACTTTTCAATCAACAAAATGCCCAATAATAAACCAAGCCCAACAAGTACTTCACATCCAAGTCAAGTGGAAAGAATCTGTACTGATTGACACTCTCCCAAGTATTAATGCCAAATGACCAGATGATCATATGTTATTTTCTTGTATCAAAGGTAATACTCAGAAAGTTAATAGCTCTTTTGGGAGAGCTGAATGTATGGAAAGAGAATTCATGCAATTGCATAACATTCATGATTTAAATAAATGTTCATAGACAAGAACCATAATGCATGGCAAAGGAATGACATACTTTTGCTGATCAGCCTCCCTCTCCTTTAACCAATTCTGGACCTTTTCAGCATCGCTCAGAATCTGCAATCAAATTTGCAAATGCAGATATTAACTTGTGATGCTTAGGTTCCCTCAAAAGCAACTCAGATGCAAATGTGTTAAGGAAAACCAATAATTAAACTGAAAGCAAACAAAATTGCTCTGAAAATTGAGCTACCAAAAAAATGGTTAAGGAAAAAAGGTTGTAACTTCACGTATAACAGCGTACCTCATCGATTCTAGTTTTAGGAAGCCAAGATTTGTTCCTCTCCCACTCAATAATGGTCTACAGAAACTCAAAAAAGAAAATTTCAGAACAAAATAAGTGCATTAATATCTTAAATGCAGTGGTTCTCTGCAGCACAAAACATTCACAGAGATACAAAAATGTATTACCCAATTCTTACGGTAGTAAGACATATCTAACCATAGAGAAATAATGTGAAACTTCATGCTTAAGATGGAAGTCTACAAAATGAAATATGAACCTTGCATCTAAGAAAACATTAAATATCAAATGCATTCCATCTGAGTTCAGGGCAAATAAGTAGAAACTTAATAAATCAAAAAATCACTTCATGAGAAATAACAATAATTGTATGCCACAAGCTCCTGAAGGGGCTAGAAATCCTCAACATGGCATACAATTTCAGCTACTGAAATCTTGACAGTATCTGACACATGCCAACAGACATGTGCAAAATTTCAAAGGAAAGATTACCAACAATTGGTAACATTTCGACAGAAACATTTCTTTCCCCAGGAGCAATCAAGTTAAGCTTGTAAGCCCTCCCACAGAAGAAGCTCCCAAATGCATAAACAATCTTAGAGAAGAAGGCCCAAATCATAGAAGCAGCAGGTAGAGAAGTAGATCATATCAAGGAGCCTTTAGATTTAATTAGACCCCTTCTCTACAGACTTTATAAGGTAAAAAACCAATCTCAAAATATTAGCATTTTGGGGCATAGAAGATCAAGACACAATTTTACATAGCATGTTGGTCCAATTTTCACGTTGCATAAACCAAGTATCATGATTAGTAAAGAGCACATACCAGACTAAATGAAGTTGACATGTTCATATTATCAACCCTACAAAGGGACATGTAATCCTGAGATACAAAGACTTCCATCCCTTCAGGACAAAAGGGGTAAAGTTCCCGTGAGAACATGCCCTCGCCATTATCTCTCTAACATATTTGGTCCCTCATATTCATAGTCATCTCCTGCTGTATCCAAACTCCATCTGGTGATTCACAAACCACCAAGAGAGATTTCTGCCTCAAGAGTAGATTCCAATTGACTTTGATGGCATTATTAGATCAAATTGACCGTGAGATAACAAGATTCCCATATTCCACAAGATCCATAATAATCAACTTATTTGCACCACTCCTAACGTCAACAACAAACCAACAGATTCTGAGTGCTGACATAAGCCCTCCGCTACTTCCCTTTGATTTCTCTACATCATTGTTGCAGATGTTTATCAAATCTGAAGCATGAGATAATTCAATCCCGTCACGCTTCTCTGAGTGCTTTGCATCACTGCCACCAATGGAACCTGAGTTCGCCTCGGAATAAATCCTCCTCACTCTTGTTAAGTAACTGTTCCATCTGTCCATTTCTCCTGTCAACAAGATCCTTTTCAATTTTTACTGAACCCGAAAAGTCTGCAGCAGATCCAATTCCATGAGTTAGGTTATCTTTTTAATGTCCAGCAAACTTTCTTCATGGCCTACTACTCAGCAGTCTCACAATTGAGGTGTTCCTGTTATCAAGAGAGTTCCTTCTATATCCATGCCTTGAAGGACCATATCTACTCAGCCTACTTCTCTTGAAGGCTACATATCATCTTGAATAATCTCTTCAGGCTTATCCATATCTCCAACTTGGCCAAGTAAGCCTCTCAGAAATATAAGCTGAAGCAGATCTCAACTGGATGTGTTTTGAGCTCCACTTTATGATAGGCCTTTTTAGACACTGCAAAATACCTTTTGAATTTGCTTCTAACGCAACCAAATTCAAATGTGTACAACTCATGCAGATCCACCCCCCAAAAGGTACCTCTCCTTTTCCCACGGATCAGATTATTATCTGTACTTGGTATTAGCATAACCTATCACAACCTGGCTTTGAATTAAGCTTCCAAGCAAGAGCTCGCCACATGGATTCCCTATTTCCACATCATCATCTACTTCTCCATTCAACCTTCACAACTTTCTGTGTCTCAGGTGTCCATTCAGAAATGTCCAACAAGATATGTTGCCATCCCATTCCATCTAGTTATCATTAGTATTAAATCCAGACAGTTTTTGCCATACGTTGATGACTACATTCCCTGCCTCAAACCCTTCCTCCAACAGTTGTCAAACCTACACTAGGCACCCAGAAGTTCCACATACCACCTCAAAAATTCTACTTTCCCACAGACAGAAGAGACAAACTGTTAAGATTCTTTTGTAATAGACTGATTTCAGCCTGATCGATTGTATGAATCTTAATTGAAATGAACTCAGAGAGAAGAATGGAAGTTGTATTGATGTATTTGAAAGGTTTTACAAGTATTCGAAGAAGGAAGAAATCTCCAATGACTCTTGGAGAGAAGGAACAAAAAATACAGAATGTTCGATTTTCGAGAGATCACCCCTCCACTTGTGACTACTTCTTACTTGCTGTCCTCCCTTTTTTTCCTCCCGCCTTATTTAAATGGGCAGCTCCTCCTATAGCTAACCCCCATCCAATGGCCTTTTACAATGTATTCCCCTCCCCCCCCCCCCCCCCCCCCAGGTTAAACTAATTAACCCCAGGGCCACCTAGGCCTTCACTTATTCCTCTGTCCACTTCAGCAACAGCATCCTTGACTTGGCCAGGGCCAACTAGGCCTTCACTTATTCCTCCGTCCACTTCAACACTCTTGTTTCTCTTTCGCCTGCAATAGGTGAATTTCATCGGAGGTTTATCAATACTTCCCTCCAAAGAAAGCACCTTGTCCTCAAGGTGAAAGTCGGGAAACAAGTGAACCATAGTGTCAAACAACTCCCACAAGGCCTCAAACTCTGGTAGATTTCTCCACTGTATTAAAACTTCATAATTTGGAGGCTTCCTACCTGTTGCTGGACGAATGTCCAGCAGTTTTTCCGGTTCTACTCTCCATTCCATGTCATCTTGTAACCCTTTGGGTAACTGTTGACAAGGTGTAGTTGCTCCTATCGCCTTACGTAGCTGTGATACGTGGAACACCGGATGAATGGAAGCTGAAACCGGCAGTTGCAGCTTGTAAGCCACTTGACCAATGCGTTGGATGACCATAAATGGTCCAAAGAAGCGTGGAGAAAGCTTCTCATTACTACGCCTTGCCAATGAACGCTGTCTATACGGTCGTAGTTTAAGGTAGACCATGTCTCCTAACTGAAATGTCACATCTCTGCGGTGTAAATCGGTACCCTGCATCATACGAACTTGGGCAGCCACTAGATGAGCTTTTAATTCATCTAACATGTGATCACGCTGCTGAAGTTGTTCTTCCACCGAATAGTTTGTAGCACGAGAGTGTCCATACCTCACAAGTGGTGTCGGATCACGTCCATACACAATACGGAAAGGGGTAAATTTGGTGGAAGTATGGAAGGATGTGTTGTACCAATATTCAGCCCAAGGTAACCAATCTGCCCACGTCCTTGGTTGTGAGCTTGCAAAACAGCGAAGGTAAGTCTCCAAACATCTATTAACCACCTCACTCTGTCCGTCGGTTTGAGGATGGTAAGATGTACTCCTGCGAAGTGAAGTTTGCTGTAAACGAAATAGCTCCGACCAGAAATGGCTCATAAAAATTCTGTCCCTATCAGAAACAATCGAACGGGGAAAACCATGGAGCCTCAACACCTGTTGCACAAAGAGAGCCGCTACCTTAATTGCCGAAAATGGGTGCTTGAGTGCCATGAAATGGCTATATTTACTGAGGCGGTCCACCACAACCAAAATAGAATCAACCCCTTGAGATTTCGGTAGCCCTTCAATGAAGTCCATGGATATGTCCTCCCAAATAGCTTGAGGAATCGGTAGTGGTTGGAGAAGACCAGCTGGGGAGAGAGCCTCATGTTTATTTTTTTGACAAATAGAGCAAGCTTCTACAAATGCTTTGATGTCGTTTTTCATTCCTTCCCAGAAAATTTCAGAAGCCAACCTTTTGTAGGTTTTTAGGAAGCCGGAATGTCCCCCCATAGGGCTGTTATGAAACTCTTGCAACAATGAGGGAATGAATGATGAATTCCGGGGTAACACGATACGGTTTTTGAAACGCAACTGACCATGAACCAGCGTCCACTGTTTCTTTGATGAAGGATCTCGTGTAATTTCTGAAATGATAGCTTGTAACTTCTCGTCTTTTCTGACCTGTTGAGTAAGCAACTGAAAATCCATGAGAGTAGGAAGAGTTATTGATTGCATTTCCGCATTCCATTGTACCCGGGATAGAGCATCCGCGACTTTATTACTTCTGCCCGGTCTATACTGAATTTCCAGATCATAACCCAATAGTTTGACCAACCACTTCTGATGCTCCACGGCGACCAACCTCGGTTCCAGCAGGTATTTGAGACTACTCTGGTCCGTTCTTACCACAAAATGTCTCCCTAGTAGATAGTGACGCCATTTTTGAACTGCAAACACAATAGCCATCAACTCTCGTTCGTAAACTGACTTAAGACGGGCTCTATTCATCAACGAGTGGCTGTAGAAGGCAATAGGCCGGCCTTGCTGGGACAAAACAGCTCCTAATCCCACACCTGATGCATCTGTTTCTACTATAAATGTTTCATTGAAATCCGGAAGAGCTAATACCGGTAGTTGTAGCATGGCTTGCTTGAGTTGGTTCATGGCGATAGTAGCTGTTTCTGTCCATACAAATGCATCCTTACGCAACAACTGAGTTAGGGGTGCTACTATCTTCCCATAATCTCTAACGAATCGCCGGTAGTAACCTGTGAGACCCAGAAATCCCCGAAGCTCCTTAATATTCTTCGGCATTGGCCACTGTTCCATGGCTCTTATTTTTCCCGGATCTGCTGCTACTCCTTCCGCTGAGATGATGTGACCCAAATATTCAAGTTGGGTTTGGCCAAAACAGCACTTCTTAGCATTAGCATAGAGCTGATTGCTCCTTAGAATGGACAACACTTCCTGTAGATGGTTCAGATGCTCTGCCAGAGATGAACTATATATCAGTATGTCATCGAAAAATACCAAAACAGATTTCCGGAGTAGACATTTGAATATTGTATTCATTAGAGCTTGAAAGGTGGCTGGTGCATTGGTAAGCCCAAAGGGCATAACCAAGAATTCGTAGTGGCCCTCATGTGTTCGGAACGGCGTCTTGTACACATCTGAAGGACACATTCTGATCTGATGATATCCTGATTTGAGGTCCAGCTTAGAAAAGAACTTAGCTCCTTGTAATTCATCAAGCAATTCATCAATGTTCGGAATTGGAAACCGATCGGGAACCGTTGCTTTGTTAAGGGCACGATAATCAACACAAAAGTGCCAACTCCCATCTTTCTTCTTCACCAACAACACCGGGCTAGAGAAGGGACTTCCACTAGGTTGAATGATGCCGGCACTCAACATTTCAGATACCAATCTTTCTATTTCGTTCTTCTGTATATGAGGATATCGGTATGGTCTCACTGAAATGGGCTCAGTTCCTCCTTTCAAGGGAATTGAATGATCTTGGGAACGTTGGGGTGGCAATGTGGCTGGACATTCAAATAAATCAGCAAACTCTGTTAATGTCTCTGAAATTTCTGGAGAAAAGGAAGATTGAGATTCTACTTCGGTAGGTTGTAACCTATTGAGCTCTAGCAACAACCCATGACCCTCATTCCACATGATTTTCATCATGGATTTCAGGGATATGGAGGATTTAGAAAGGCTTGGGTCTCCCTGAAGTGACACCATTGAGTTCCCCATCTTGATCTTCATTTGCATCCTCTGCCAATTTACGTGAATTGTGCCCAAAGTAGCTAACCACTTGACACCCAGTATGATGTCTGAACCGCCCAAGTCGAGTGGTATATAATCTTCCACCACTGTTAATCCTTGCAGCGATAATAGCACTCCCTTGCACATTCCCTGACCTCGAACTGGTTCTCCATTTCCCATTATCACCCCATAACCCATTGTCTCCGACACTGGAATTCCCAACTGTTCCACCACTCCTTTCGAAATGAAATTATGGGAGGCCCCACTATCGATCAACACCACCACTTCTGCCCCATTCACTGCACCTTTCATTTTCATTGTTCGTGGATCGGATAATCCTACCACCGAATTCAGAGACAGTTCTGCTCTCTCAATCATGGTACTCCCCTGTGTAGGTGAGCTATCTTCTTCTTCATCACTATATTCTTCTGTTTTTGGTCCATCATCAACAACCATCACCTGCAACTCACGCTGTTTGCAACGGTGACCAATGTGAAATTTTTCGTCACATCGGAAGTAGAGACCTCTTTCTCTCTTCGACTGAATTTCTGCTGCTGTTAGCCTCTTGACCGTGTTGCTGTTGGAAGAAGAGGACGAAGAAGAGGTGGAATAAGGAGTTGGCAATGGTTTAACCACCCCGGTCGACTGTTTTGAACCCACCAAACCGATCATTCTCTGTTCACTTTTAAATTGTGGACCCATGGGTCCACGATAGGGTCGGGTCTCTCGACCTTCCCCCTTCACCCGACGAAGAAGCAGGTCGCGCTCTTCAATCCTCCTTGCCGTTTCCATTCTCGCCTGAAGACCAAAAGGATTCAACACCAATAGCTCTGCCTGAATCTCTTCTGTCAATCCGTTGGTGAAGACGGCGGCTAACGTGTCCTCATCCAAATGTTTCAACCCTATCGACAGGATCTCGTACCTCTCTCGATATTCTGCAACTGTGCTCGTTTGTTTAATGGAGAAGAAACGTTGATGTAGGGTTCCGATCTGAGCATCACGAAGCCTCCGGATCATCTGATGCCTGAGTTCCTCCCAGGTTAGCAACGGTCGTCGCGCTTCTTCCCACTGAAACCACGACAGTGCCACACCTTCGAAGCAAATGCCGGCAGCCGAAATCTTCTCTGCCTCAAAGCCATTCATCACGAAATACCTCTCAGCCCTAAATAACCAAGCATCTGGATCATCTCCATTGAAGATCGGAAGTTCCAGTTTGCGTGGCCTGAATTCTTCCATAGCCGTGACGACTCGATCTCCATTGACGCCTTGATTTGGCATCAGTGACTCACCGGAAGATCCAGCTACAGCCGTCGCTCGAGTTGGGCTGGTTTCTCCTAAGTTGCCTCCTTCGATTGCTTTAGCCTTCATCAACGATCGAAATCCCTCCATTTTTTGTGCGATGATAGTGAGCGAGCTCTGTAGATCGGCAATCTTCTCTTCCATCTCAGGCATCCGCTGTAGATCCATCTCGATCTGATCCATGCGTGATTCCATTCGTGTAACAGGCATTCCACAGGTAGAATCGAAATGCTTTGATACCAATTTGTTAAGATTCTTTTGTAATAGACTGATTTCAGCCTGATCGATTGTATGAATCTTAATTGAAATGAACTCAGAGAGAAGAATGGAAGTTGTATTGATGTATTTGAAAGGTTTTACAAGTATTCGAAGAAGGAAGAAATCTCCAATGACTCTTGGAGAGAAGGAACAAAAAATACAGAATGTTGGTGATTTTCGAGAGATCACCCCTCTCCACTTGTGACTACTTCTTACTTGCTGTCCTCCCTTTTTTTCCTCCCGCCTTATTTAAATGGGCAGCTCCTCCTATAGCTAACCCCCATCCAATGGCCTTTTACAATGTATTTCCCCCCCCCCCCCCCCCCCCCCCCCAGGTTAAACTAATTAACCCCAGGGCCACCTAGGCCTTCACTTATTCCTCTGTCCACTTCAGCAACAGCATCCTTGACTTGGCCAGGGCCAAGTCGGCCTTCACTTATTCCTCCGTCCACTTCAGCACTCTTGTTTCTCTTTCGCCTGCAATAGGTGAATTTCATCGGAGGTTTATCACAAACCTTTGATGAATATCTACACACCTTGCTCAGAATCAAGGCCAACAGCAGACCTGAACAGTGAACAGGACCCACCTTATTATAAGATGGTATCATTCTTGTCGTCTAGTTGAAAATATTTCCTAGTTTTCTAACAATATGGTTTCCTCTCTCGAGGCAAGGACCTTTGTCTTGGGTTCTGACAAAGAAAGGACTTACAGTTACAGGCCTTTACAATACCCACGACATTTATATATTTCATAGCATGATTCATTCCAGGAAAAGGGAGGAGATTTAGAAATTTGGATCTTCACAACGGTTAAAAAAATAGAAAAGATGGAAAAAAAAAAAAAAAAGGAAAAAAAGAAGGGGTTCTTCCTGGACAATGTTCAAATATTGCACGCATGAAAAAGTTCAAAATAAGGCCATTTTTTTAATTTATCTCAAAGGAATCACAGAAAACCAACAGCACATAAACAAGCCTCTGAGATCCGAAAGTTAAACAGTTACCATACCAGTGGTGATTCATACCTTCGCTTTGTTCAACCCCTCTCTGGATACAATCCTAACACCAATTACATGCCCATTCAGTATATGTACAACCATCCATACCCTTATACTAAAGATTTTGCCAAATCATTTTTCATGAAAATAAATTGTCTAAAGGGCATGACCTTTTGTTCATTCGAATTTGATCCAGATCCTCTGTCACCAGATATGTAAAAACCAAGAATCCCTATCAGATTTGGTTTCTTGTTCAGTAAATTGATATTTCAAAATCTATTTAATTTCCTCACCATTGAAGATATAAAAGCAACAAGCTAGAGAAACCACCACAACTTTCCACGATTTTTTTTTATCAGTTAGCAAGTTTCATTAATTAGTTATAGCGAATAAAGTTATAAGTACATAGTACACAAACTGTGTACTCAGGTCTAGTTACTCGAAAGAGAAATAGCAAGAACTATGGTGGTGGAAGGAAGCTTCCCTCCTAAAATCCTCCTAGCTCAGAAATTCTGGGACAATCCTGGTAGGTTTCAAGAGAGATATTAGCTAAGGCAAGGTTCTCCGATATCCAGCTGAACATTAACTTCAGAACTGCTCGTTCAAGGTATGAGTCCTTTCTCTCCACTCCACTAAAAATTCTTCGATTCCTCTCATTACACAATACCCAAGAAATTGCTGCTGGAGTAATGTTTCATATTTGGCTCCAATTGATTTACCACAACTTTCCATGATCCAAAGAGGAGTTCTCACTATCATCATTAGCCAGTTCCCACCAAAGTGGGGTCGGCAACATGAATCTTGTATCTCCATCCCATTCTATCAAAAATCTTATCTTCAATTAAGTTATGTCTATGTAAGTCTTGTTTTATTAACTCAATCCAAGTCTTTTTAGGTCTTCATCTTGCTCTCTTATGTCCTTTAATATGCATCCTCTCAAACCTTTTTTTTACAGATGCATCTCTAGGTCTCCATTTTACATGTCCAACCCACCTTAACCTACAACCATCCTCAATTCTTTTCCTAATGCATGCAATGCCTAACCACTTTCATATATCTTTATTTCTTAATTTTTCTATTCTTGTTTTGCCACACATCCATATTTGTGTCCTCATCTTGGTAAAAACCATCTTCTGAACATGTTGTTTCTTTGCACCTAGCCTTCTATATCATATAATATTGCTGGTCTAATTGTTGTCTAATAAAACTTACCCTTAACTTCAGTGAAACATGCTTATCACACAGTACCCTAGAAGCATTCCTCCACTTAAGCCAACCAACTCTAATCCAGTGTGCCACATCTTCATCAAATTCTCCATCTTTCTAAACTTAACTATTGATCCAAGATATTCGAATTTATTGCTTAAAGGAATATCCTGATTGTCAAATTTTAATAGTTCCATTAGTTATATTGTTATTTGTATTAAAAGGGCATTTCAAATATTCAGCCTTCATACAACTTATTTTAAAACCCTTTGATTCTAAGGTATCTCTCCACAATTCTAACTTCACATTTACTTCTTCTTTATTGTAATCTATCAAGGCTACATCATCTCCAAATAACATACACCAAGATACCTCATCTTGAATATGACTCCTTAACTCATCCAAACCATAGAAGTTATTGACATTTTAAAATAAAGATTTGTGTCCCAATGGTTTGACAGATGCAAGAACTCAAGGCTTCAGTGATCTGAACTCCAAAGTCTTGGCACTTCTATATTCGTTCTTGCTCTTGGAGATTTACTCACCTTTGTTATATTATTATCTTCTAGGACAAAGTGATGAATTTTTCATTCTCCCATGTTCCTAGATCAACCAATGAGTTAGTAAACAAGCAGCCCAAGAAAGAAGCTACAAGAGACTCCTTTTTCTGGTATCTCGAATTCAAATCTACTAGGAATTAGATAGTAATATTAGGTTGACTCTTGGTCTTTGCTACCATTCTTTTTTAATGACCCACCTCCTTCTGGTGAGAGGAGACACATTGCACCTTGTTCTAAATTATTCAAATCTTATTACAATTTAACTATTATTATTCAGCAGAAGGGAAAAAATTTTGGAAAACAAGCATTTCTTTGATGAAGAAATCCTTTTCCAGATTATTTTTCTTTCTTTATGGATCATATCCTCTGTATGTGTTATTTAGCTTCTCTTTACTAAAGGATTCGTAATTCTACAAACTTCAAATATTGGATAGAGTCCATTTTATATGATTTTATATTCAGATTTCGAACCTTCTTTTCTTTTTACGATCATTTCATTTTAGAATTTTGGTAAGAAGATATGAATCTTAGATTGAGTTTTCTAATTCTATTAATCTGATTCAAGTCATTCAAGTCAAGTAGATATCTCAAGAAACTCGTATATTAATAGGAAAAAGAAAAAAGAAAGAAATATTGCAACCCACTGTTTTAATACCTGTTGCAGCTGAGTGAGATAAGTTCGAGCATGTTCAGATGCTGCAGGCCTTGCCTGGAGCTCATTTAATCTGCAATTCATCATCATGATAAAAGTTTTGTTTTAAATGAAAATATTTGCCACAATAACGAAAGGAAGAAGGAACTAACCTGAAAAATATTGGGTCCCCAATAGCTTTTAGTGAATCCAAGAGCCCTTGGAATTCAGTTGCGTTAGCATCTTCACCGTCAGTATAAAGCCATTCTTGCACCTAAGCAGTAAAAAGTTGTCAAAGCAGAGACTTTTGAGTGACAGAATGACAACTATGTCCTATAAGGAAAATATGTACAAACCGTATCAAGTTTCTCAACGAAGGATTGTCGTTCCTCTCCAGTTGAAATACCCTTAATTTCCTCAGATGATTCAAGCTGGTAAATGCCAGTAAGAAAATAAAAAGAGAAGATAATAAGGTTACCTAATAAAATAACAAATTTAAAAAAAAATTAGGTATTTAGCATCAAAAAGTAATTAATTTTTACAGACCAATAAGGGGACAAAAAGGGAGAAAATATCACCACAAACCGAAAGGAAAATAATCTTACAATCAATACCTTATCCCAACTAGTAGGGACCCTAGAGAGGTAAACAAAATTGACATACAGAGCAAGAATAATGATTGCATGCACCTAAAGAGAGTAAAATCTCCATGGAATTTTCAAAACATAAAACATAAAAACAAGAACTACAAGAAGCAAATGAAACTTCCATGTCATCAAGAAATAAAGGTAAAGGTTAATTGAATTACACATCAACCATGACAGCATCTTAATCATAATAGTTGAGCACGGAAATACACATTGCATTAATGGACTGCGTGGCCCTAAATTAAATCATCCATGATGATTCAGATCTCAAGATCATGGAATATGAGGAAGAAATTAAACCTAATATGAGAACACTAGAACAAAAATATAGAATTATAACTTCCACATCCACACACATACACACACGAAACAAAAACAAAAAAACAGAAATCACCAAACGAAATCAGTGGGAAGAATGCAAAATTGTTGACCCAAAAAAATGGGTACATTTTACTTATGAAATTCATACCTTCTCTCTAGTAGCATATATGTACCCTTCAAGATTATTTTTTAGCTCAGCAGTCCTCCTCCTCTCTGCATCCCTTTTGTCTAGTGCCTCCAATCTAAGTTTAGCTTCAGAAAAAGAATCTTTTGAGAGAGACATTTCAGGCCCTACTGTTTTGTCAATTATCTAGAAAAAAAAATCAAACGTGAAATGTTAACATGATGTAATACACATAGAGGTCTAAAGTAATATATTATTAGGACAAGTTTTAAAAAAAAATTCAGAAAGTTCGCACCTTTAGTGGAACCCTATATGTCCTCTTCTTCAGTTTCTTTTCCATAGCCAGATCCATGCTACTTTGCTCTTCAACATTAGAGTTGGATGAGTTACTAATCCCATCATCACGGAGCAACTTGTCTTCGCCTCCTTCTGAAGTATTCCCTTGAAAAGCTTCAACAGATATGTTGGGAGTAGTAGTTGAATTCTCCACAGTAAGATTCTTTTTAGGAACTTCTATCCATTCTGATATTTCAATAACAGCATCTGCTCGATCCAAAGAAAGTATTCCACTTCTACCAAGAGAAAAATGCAAACTCGACTTGATGGGGGAGGAAAGGTTTCGAGACGCATACCTAGGATAATAAAAACAAAATAAATCATATTTAAGTGAAACTAGCTTGAATTTTCACCTTTCGAGGAGAAAAAAATGAAGTGTCATTATCTAAAGAATTAAGCCAAAATTGAGATAGATTCAAGTTATTAGTCTCTTACTTCTCACTAGCATCAGTCAAACCAGAGACTGCATAGTGAGCAAACTTTTCAGAAGAAACCCCAGGTGGTAATAAATCTGCATCCTCATAAGCAAGCGAGACCTCAAAGTCCTTGCTATGAGTGATGGACCTGAACATCTGTGTAATAAGCAAAAGTAGCCAGAAGTTAGAGAGGACGACATGAATCTCAAACAAATGCACCTTCTGTCACATATAAAAAGGAAGGATCAACTACTGTGTGTTCACCTTACTGGGGAGTTTTTTCATTCTTGGGACTAGTAGCTGTCTAGTGCTCTCATCTTTCAAAAGATCTGGGCCGTCCAACTCAAAGGAAAACCCATAGGTAGAACCATCAATCATACCTAGCTTACGGTTCAATTTAATTCCATCACTTAAATTTGCAGCATGAAGTGATGCACCAAGTACTATAGCTTCATCAGCATCCAGATGCTTGTCAAGATTCTTCCGCCCTAGAAATTCCTGAAGTTTAGCCTGTGAAGGGGAGCAAAAGGAAAGAAAATATAAACTGTTCATATTCAGGGTGCAACAGTCAATGAAAGCTCGGACTCTATATTCTACAGGACATACATAATCACTAACAGAAGATAATGGGTAACAACCAACAGATACTCAATGATATGTAAAATATCACAAAAGCATTCTCAATTTTCCAAACTAAGGGGCATAAAAAAAACTCAGAAAATGAAAATGAAAATATATTTAATGTTAAAAAAAGATTCTAAAGCTCACTCCTACAACAAATCTGAAGTATTTCATTGGACAACAACAATGAGGACCATTACTATAGAAATATATGGATCATGGCTTAACATCTCATAGGTTAAGTTGGTTAATCTCGTAAGCTCAAATTAATAGATTCATTATGGCCCCTTCATCAAGCCACAAATGAAATATTTATAGTAGTCCCAAATTCCAATATTGGTTATATGTATACCAGTTCCTTGTATTCTTTAGAAGTTTCCTTGAACATACATGCAACTAAATGAAGAACTAAGGTTGCATGGTAAAGCTGCCCTTAAGATAATGCACTACCAGTAGCACAAGGGAAATGTGATACAGGAGGAAAGCTTTATGTGGCCCCATATTGAAATTTCTATCAAAATTTGAGGCAAAGTTACTTCTTTTTCTTTCTATTTCCAAAAACACAACTTATACTGTCTCTTGATTAAAAATGTATTCCAGAAAAAGACAAGAAGCAGATATTGACCTGTAACTTTGGCACACGAGTGGCACCACCTATCAGCTCCACTGCATATAGCTCATCGACATTCAAACCAGAAAGCTTGAGCACCTCTTTCAAAGGAGTGAGAGCTTTTTCCCACAGATCTCCACAAAGCCCTTCGAACTTTTCGCGTGTTATAGTGCTCCTACAAGAGGAAAAAAAAAATAAGAAAATGAAAAATGCACTCTTTCATAAGAAGACTTATTAGGTTCGTTTTAGTATACGTAAGCCGATTTTGTATGCCATAAATACACACAAAGAGAGGGGAAAAAACCTCTGATTTCGTTCTCCTAGACAATGAATAGAAAATGAAGTATACGAGAATGAATATATCATACCTTCATAGACATACAAAAGGAAAATAAAGAGAGAAATATAAAACCATATAGTATTAAAAACAACAATCATTTCACACATTTTACGTAAAGAATACAAGGTATGTTTCCTAGAAGTTATGTAACCCAAGGGAATAATTCTGGTGGTAAAATAAGATAAAAACTCATTAACAACTAGCAAAATTGGAATTAAGATAAAATATTACAGACCATGGCAAAATCCTCACATGGCTGAGAGTACTATTGAACTCATGAGGGTGCATAATGCATTCTAAATCTTCGTTACAAATTAAATATTAAAAGTCAGCAGGACTATTAGCATTAGGCTCATGAAACATGCCTAACGTTCCAAAAACCAACTTATAAATTGATTCAATACATGTAACCAATTCTTGAAAGATTATTTTAAATGGAAAACATGGAAATTTCAGCCAAGTTCTGTCATTGATTTAGTAATGTTCCATAATTTTTAACATGTAATGTTTTGGTCAAAATTGACTTAAATTTAGTCATGTAGACTTTTTTTTTTAGGTTCAAAACCAATTGAATTGACTTTGGATGGGTTTAGACATAAACAAATGAAGAAGCAAACGAAGTAGCAAAGAAAGCAAAATTAAGGTCAACATTTTTAACAAGAACTCAACTATTATAAACAATCCCCATTGACCATCGCAGCATTTCCTGCATGTGTAATTTCTAATTCCTCTTTTACAAAATAAAATCTCATCAACAGACACCTTGTATTGAAACACAAACTGAATCAAAGAAGAATATCATGGTTTCTCATAGCACACAAGCTTCTAACTTCATTTTTTATTATTTAATGAGCCGAAAGAAGGATTCCAAAGAAGGTTATATCCCCTCTGTTACGTCAAACCCAAAAGAAATAAGTGCACAAGGATTAGCCTAAAAAGCTTGACCTAAGGAATACCAACATCCCCAAGCAGTGGTTTCAATTCTTCCAGCCAAGTGGTGCACAAGGAATTTATCAACTGATTCCTTGTACTGCCTCAAAAAATGAAAAAAAAAAAAAAATTCTTCACCTCAGATAGGGTGGTCCACCTTTCAGGATCTTCCCCATGGAAGCTGCCCAAAAACTCGAAGAAACTGGAAATTCCAGGAACAATTTGGATGGGCCAAACTATGATGCAGGCTCAAAGAAGAGACATGGTAGAGACTGGATTGAGATGTGCCTTCACAATTCATCCACCACCTTCAGTGACTCTTGAACACTAGAATGAGGATGGACTGAAGAATGACTAATAAGAACATGAGGGAATAAACCATCCAGTTTCACCAAGGAAATCATCCAAATCAAAGAAACAACCTAGTATGCACAAGTGACACGCCTGGAAAAACTTATCAGCAACAAGCAATAAGGTTAAGGAAATCTTGTAGCTGTAGTGCTTCTTAAATAAATTTGATCAGCTAACATGACAACAGGAGAATTCTGGCTTCTATGAGACTCAAACTAAGAAAAAAAGATTTGAACTGACAATTTTAGTAAGAATCTGATTGTTATGGAGTATGGAGACACATATAGGCTGTGTTTTTACACCAAGAAATTACCGGAAAATATAAGAAATTCTGTGTTTTCTTGCATCCTGGGACCATTTAGATTGTGAGAAACAGTGGAGTCACTTTTCTTTTCACGAGAAAAGGAAAAACGACTTATACACTATTATGCTCCTAAGTGAAGAAATGCACGAAATTGCATCATAAGAAATATTTATTTCCCGATATCTTGGTCTCCAAACGCAGCCAGAAGGAAATTAGCATGAACCAAATAAAGAAAACATGCATATGTGCACACATTATAAAACACAAATTGCACAATATAATAGATACACGTATGCATTAGTGGATTTTTTTTTTTTTGTGTGGATAATATAAAGTTTATGCATAAGAAAGGCAGGGACTAATTGACTAATTGTTCACCATTCAAGGGTAAAAAAAGTAGTGATGCAATACTCTAGGCATTAAAGGCCATTCCCAATGAAAAGCACTGACATGGTGCACAAACTTTGACCCACCTAAAGTCACGATCATCATAAAGAGATTCAACTGATATTGGAGCCATTGTGTTTGCACTTAGAATTTCTTTGGTCCGCTTAACCTGTTTCTTCAATTTAGCCATCGCCTTAGGGGACTTCCTCACATCTACCCCATTTCCAACTTGCTTATTGAATTCACTAGCAAAGTATTCCACCAAACGCATCTCCATATTCTGACCCCCAAGGTTGCTGTCCCATTTGACATCCTTAACCTGTGGAAAAGTCAAGAAAAAAATCAATTAAGTACTCATTCTTATCTATCAAAAAAATTAAAATCATCTTCAACAAAAATAACAAGACATAAATACATAACAGAATACATGAAATCGTATGAGGACAGACAATGACAATGACCGTAGTGCCCTTAGTTTAAAAAGAAATATATTGTAATGGGAAATTGTCAGATATGTTTAGAGTTCCAAGTGTAATAAAAATAATCTAAATAATTTGAAAATAGAGTAAACACTGAAATTTTAAGATAAAAAGCATGTCAAGGAAGAACCAATAGTGCAAACCCCTTATTTGAATTTTGAAGTGTATATGATATTTTTGCTATTACTAAAAAAAAAATTAACCAATGAGGAAAATGGAAAAGACCGATCTCTATATAGTATTAAATTCCTAAAAGTAAATTCCCCAGACATCAACAGAAAAAAGTTATACATTTTACAAAAAAAATTTCACCATGATCTACTATATCTCATAGCACAGACCTGAAAATAGTAGGAAGCTTTCAGTCTGTGTCACATTGGAGCTCTAACTAAATGACATACCATTCTGTGACATCAAAATCCAACATATAACAAATACCAGTATGCAGCTTAAATTTCTCATTTTACTTTCCTCACTTATTAACAAATACCAGTACGCAGCTTAAAGTTCTCATATGTATCCTAACAGTATATGTTTCAAATTGACCAATTAGGTTCCTCAATATAATACATTGAACCACACAATGATTTTTTATGGATTGAAATACTTCGTATGGTCTAAATCAGCTACATTATCTATCAAAGGAAAAGGAAAAATGGGTAATCAAAATGAAAAAATAAAAAAATAAAAATAAAAACTCCAAGAGCCAGATCACTCCAATCCATCTTACATCAAATGGGATGCAAAGAACTCTATAATCATGTCTTGGCGTCTTTATTCTGCAACAATATCAATAATGGGTTTCTGTTTTTAGAAACAGTTAGAGGTCTGGTATGCAACAGCACAGGCATAATCCCAAGCTGGGAGTAGAATACATCTCTACAGTTGCAGTAAAACATACTAAGTTGAGGCAAAATGATAAATCTTTTGCCACATATTTTCCCACTCTTCGTAGACCGTGTTAAGAATTACATAAGTATCAAGAACTTCAAGTTAATGCTGTGAAATTTAGGAAAATAATAGATAGGGAATGAAATTTTGAGATACTGCCAAGCTTAAATCCGAGTATAAGCAAGTATGCATTCAAGTGCAAAGAAAATAACTAGCGTATGCTTACATCAAAGTATGGAGAGAGTATGGAGAGCAGATGAAGTGCAATGTTTTGTCTTTATCATCCTCTAGGAGATTGGTATTAGCCTCACAGAGAGGAAGCAAGACTTTGGCAAAGGTCAAAATGGAGGGATGGATAGTGGTGTTATGAAAGATGACAAAGATAGCTGAGATGTGAGCACTGTATATATATGCATGTACGTGCATGCGTCTGTGCATGTATATATACGCATGTGCGTGTCATTGTGTCTATTTGCATGCGTGTGTGTGCATGCATGCATGTGTGTGTGTATGTGAAGTTCACCCTCCAAAAAGGATCCTATAGTGCTGGAATGCTGCTAAAATCAATCAACAGAAAGCGACAGGGATCCAAATGCTCATTTAGTTGCCTTTAGAATTTACATCTACAAGCACCCCAGCTTCTACTTCCTGAAAAGGAAGTGGAAGCCTATATAGCTACTTCCATCTCCATATTTGCCCAATCCAGATACTTCCACCACTAACTTGAGTTCCAACTCATCCCATCCCTCTTGGATTATCCATTCAAGAGCTTTCAAATCATATGACAAATATGTCTTCCTTTTTCCTTGGTCATGTCAACTCAAATAGAATAAAGCTGGACTTTTAGATGTTTATTATTATTATTCATCTAGCTCAAGAAAAAAACCACATTTTTGTTACTCCTCTATCACTGTCTTTAGTTTTTCATGAACCAAATTTGGCTAGAGATTTATGTTTACCAATAGGTGGGCTGCGTGAAACTAAGTTACAATACAATTCAATGTAGAAATGAAAGACAAGATTTCCATGTCTGCAATCTTTTATTATTGTACATAAAAACTTGTTTATAAAAATATAATCATGACATCAATGGGTCAACTCAATCATCAACAAGGCACCAAATTGCTTCCTTTGTGACTCCCATCAATGAAACAAGAGTGGTCTCTCACCTCCACATAGTCCCAATAGTTTATCCAAACTCTATGTTCAATACAGTAAGAGGCATAAGATGGCTTCCTTTACATGGTGTGACCATGTGAGTCCAATAACAATTATAGATACTGAAATTACACTTCTCCCTTGTTTCCATTACCATAATCAAACTCTGGAGTTATGTCTCTCATAATCTCTCAACTCGATTTTTCAGCCATGGTTACTCCAGTTTCCTGCTTAAAGTTGACCTTGCTCAACATTATTCTAAAGCTACCTGTATTATTTAAACCTCAACCCAAGCTAAGCATTACTGTAGAGTATCCTAATCTCCCAATCATATAATCTATGAAAGCAGACTTTTAGCAGCACACTATCTTATCCCATTTGAGAATTGAAACTTAAATTACCACTAAACTTAGCTCAAACAAGTATCTTAGTCCAAAACAACCAAAACCTACTTTCTTAAACCCTTTAATCATTAGCTCTAAGGATGAATAATAAAGCTTTCAAGAAACTGAGAGATATATGACGCATAGAAACTTAATAGTTATGCTTTTAACATCTCACTAGGTGGGGGGAGGCACGTGCCCAGCACGTGCACGTTGTAATATTGGCTTATGTAATAAAAAAAAAAAAAAAACTGTTAGATAAAAATGAAGAAAATAAAGACATAGACAAGTTTATTGATTTGAATAGCTGGATTTGGTTAGTTTCTATTTTGTCTTTTTGGATTTGTGGTTTTTCATATAGCATACTAATATGTTGATAACTTTTAAAAGAATAACTTGGAAGTATTTATTCTTAAATGTTATTTTTTATTTCTACTTAAGCGCACGATAGTGGAATAACTTCAAACTAATTATTAATTCTTAAATATTGTATCACTATTTAGGAGAAACTTATAAAACTTTCTCCAAACAAGAATTTATAGCTTAAGAATGAGAACGTCTAAAATATCTAGGTGAAATAGAGACAGCTTTTCATATTTATTTATATGACAAAATGAAGTTCATCATTTATTTTTATGTTAAAGGATGTAATAGTAGTTCAATAACTAAAATTTTATTAAGGAGAGACCTTATCACTAATCTGATACGTTGGGTATAAAATAACACAGACTCAATCACCTAAATCTTTATTAATTAGAAATTAGTGATACTTTTTAAAATAAATAAAAGTAAGTTTTAATTTATTATTCATAACAAATTTCTTCCAAAAATACTTTTGAAAGACTTGTTAACCTACAATAAAAAACAAATTCTATACAAGTTTCTTAAGGGTAATTTTCCCCAATGCGATTCTCTCTTTCGGATTATAATATATAATATTAAAACGTTTGAATCGGTGCTTTTTGTAAATAAAGAATTTTATAATTGACTAAAGGACAAAAATCAAACAAAATGTTTGGTGCGATTCGTATTTTTATAAGGGTAATAGAAATTGAAAATCAATATCATTTTAATGTCTATAAAAAATTTCTTCCAAAAATACCATCAAAAGACTTTGAAAAACTTTTCACTTATTTGCCTTCAAGTGAAGTTTTCAGTCTTTTTGAGGTTATTTTGAAAGAAATTATTCATAAACAATAAAATGATATTAATTCTTAATTATTTTAAAAAGGTATTACTATTTCTCAATTACCAAGAAATGACTGATTGAATCTAAAATATATTTAAAAAATATCACTAAAAACCAAAGTTTTGACTCAAGGTCAAAGAAAGCAGCACATTTTCATTTAATTCTCGGCAATCAAGAAAAAGTGATAGAATTTTAAAATAATTAAAAATGAGTTTTACTTTGATATACGTAAAAATTTCTTTCAAAAATACCCTTAAAAGAAGTGGTAAACCTTCTCTTTCTCGTTTGTTAAAAAAAATGATTGCAAGGTTGTTACACCCATTTATAGAATAAACACTCGTTCTCAATTATTTGTATAAATTATCATTATTTTTTCATTACTAAAAATAGAGACTGAATCTAAATTATTTGTAAAAACATCATTAAAAACTAATTTTACCGAATTCATTTCTCTTTTTCAAAATATCAAAACGTTGGAATCGGTGCTCTTTGCACCGTAAGACTTTTATAATATATTTTATAATTCACTAAAAGACAAATCAAACATTTTGTTTGGTGCGATTCGTACTTTTATAAGGGTAATAGAAATGTGTCTACTCAATCTATCAAAAAATTTTTACTGATACAGGTAATGGAACTATTCTTAGGAAAGATGTCTTGGCTTTCACTTCATGGTGGAAACAAATTCAAAAACTGCAATCTAATGGCTTGGCAAGCCACAGGAATCTTCATGAAGGTATATCATTGGGTTCAGTAGCTCTATCTGACTCCCCAGTTTCTTTATATCAGCCAATGGCAGGGCCAATTTGATTGCCTAGAATGGTGGGAAGAAAGATTATGTTTAGGTTTATTAGGACACAGGAAATGTCTTTTGAGAAGCTAGACTTTACTTGTTACAAATTAGGGGGGGGGGGGGGGGGGGGGGGGGGGGGGGGGGGTGGGGTGCAGGGCGAGAAAAATCCACTAGCACATTAAAGAATGTCAAGCACTCCGATGAAATAATTGAAATTAAGAAATGAAACACAGATTTTGCACAATATATTTTCCATTATAAAGTAATGTCTAGCGTAAGCACTGAGTTCAGAAATCACGTTTGAGGAAAAGGGTAATTATAAGCATAAAGGCTTACCTGGAATTGGTTAACTGAGAGTGTCTTCCCATACTCTTTTGTATTATAAGCCGAGAAGTAAACAAGAGCAGCATATGTACTACTGGAACCCATATCATAAAATATGACATGCCTCGACTCATTTGAGAAATCCTTATCAATCCCATATTGGAGTGCTGCACCAGAGTGCTCGTTTATAAGTGAAAGCACATTAATGTCAGCCAGTTGTGCAGCTTGAAGCAGTCCTTTTCGCTCGGCCTGCCCAAAGTATGGAGGAACCGTGATGACTGCATCCTTGATGGGCACTTTCGAATGAGCCTCTGCCAACTTGATACCATAACTAAGAAGCATCGCAACCAAGTCCTCCGCCGTATAAACAGTAACGCCGTCGTCAATCCTAATACCCGCAGTGCCTCTGGAATCCTCCACCAAATCAAACGGCAGATATAACGAATCAAAGAAATCCTTCACGTATTTATATGGCTTTCCAATCACGTCTCTAACATTTGAAGACACCTTATGAGGATATCTAGCAATAATACCAGCTGCTTCTTCCCCGACGAGACGATTACCGTCTTGAAACGCTACTAATGCGGGTGATTTCCTCTTCGACATCTCGTTAATAGCAACCGAAATCGGGCTTTGTCCAGGCTTAAGATTCACAACCGCCACTTTCATCCATTCCGAGCCCAGATCTATACTTACAACAGCAGATTCCGATGGAACCAAGAAAAGGGACATAATCGAAATAATCAAACCAAATTTAAACAAGATCCCCATCCTCCTCGATTCAAAATAAAAACCTAGATTGTGAGCGCCCACTACGTTCGATAACTGAAGCAACAAATCGCCACAGTCAAAAATTTCCATGCTCTAAAATAATTTCGAAAGGTATCGTCTCTCTCAGAGAAGTTTCAGAAGACCGGGAAGTTTCAGAAGAAACGAAGAAGCAGAGTTTCTACGGACAAACCGGACTTTATAGGGAAGCCGACGTGGTAAATAAAGCAAGATTTGGCCAATGAGGAGAAGCCAAATTTCATTCTTAACATGTGTCCTCTTCTAAGACGACTGCTTCGTTGTGTTCACGAAGGTATTAGAAGGTTAGACGGGAATTTTTTTTTAATAGCAATTACACCTACCTCTTTTACAACTTTAGATACCTCCGCCCCTCGGGTTTTTAAAATAACACTTACGTCCCTTGTCAAATTTATGTTTTGATTATTTTATTAATTTTTTATTTCAAATAAGAAAATTTTAAAGATTTCAAAAATTAAAATGATTTTTAAATTGATTATTAAGACTTTTAAACCTTACAAATTTTATATTTATCATAAAAAAGTATCAAAATCTTACACTTTTTGGTACTTAAAGAAGGGTAAATTCGTCAAAACATACATATTTAAATTTTAATAAAATTTGCAAAAGGAAGATATATGAAATAGATAACAAAAATAAAAGTGTCATTTCAAAAACCTTACAGGAGTTATTTATAGTTTTCAAAAACCAAAAGGGAGGTAAGTGTAAATATTTAAATTTTAATAAAATTTGTAAAAAGAAGGGATATGAAATAGATTAACAAAAATAGAAGCGTCATTTCAAAAACCTTACAAGAGGTATTTATAGTTTTCATAAACCAAAAGGGAGGTAAGCGTAAATTTCTCTTTTTTAAGTAATATCTCATTAAATAATATAAAATATCTTTTACTATTAAATAAATATATGTTTTTACTTCTCTAAGCCTCATCCTTATCTATACTCGTCTTAACGAACCACTTAAAGGTTTTTCTATTTTCATATATTCAAAATATATTTTTCTAGAATCTTTAATTTTAAAAATTCATGAACTATCTAAAGTATTTTTACTTTCACATACCAAAAATATCATTTTCTAGAACCATAAATATAAAAAAAAAATCCTTTTCTAGAATTTTTAATGTCAAAATTATCTTCTTCTTTTTTTTATGTTACTGAAGTGAGTCATTTAATTAGTCACCATTGGGCATGTAGACTCCTTCTCCAACATTTATCTTACTAAAAGAATTAGTAATAAAATCCTACCAAATTAGACTTCTTCAAAACTTATCTTATGAGGTCCCAAATTTTCAGAAAATAAATAAAAAGAATTAAACAAGAAGAATTGGAGAATTAATGATTTTATTTAAAAATAAATTGAGAAATTAATGACAGTCTAAAGTTTGGAGAAGTTTTCATCAATTAGGACGCATAATTGATTTAAAATAATGAGGAAATTAAATCTGAAAATTTTAGAAAAGATCGAATGGTTAGATATGGAATTATAAGGAAAAAGGGTATTTTGGTAATTTCCTAATTAGCTAAATTATTAAATAGATTAATTAAATGACTAGTAGACTTGAGAAATTAAATTAGATCTAAGTTGGATTTAAATTGATCATAAAATAGTGAGATTTAGGACCTAATAAATGAGAAAAGGGCATATAAGTAATTATAGTTTAGGAACCTTAAGTTGATGAATAAATGGAGTTTTGTGGAGTTTTAGTAATATTTAAAAATAGGGGAATTAATTATCACGAAAGTAGATAAAAACAGAAGTTTCTTTTAGAGGGGAATTAGGAGAAATCATTTAAAATAAGAGTTAGGAGAAAATAGGAAAGTGGGTTAGTTGGGGAATTTCCAAATACAATTAGAACTCCTAGTTAGATGAGTATAAAAGGAAGAGGATAGAGAGAATTGAGGTTTTTCTTATTCATGGTGAATTCATACGGTTAGAGAGAGAAGGAAGAAAGAGATTTTGTGTGGATTCTAGGTAAAATTCAGATCAAACTCATGGTTTTGTCTCACATACGCATAGTTTAGATTGTTGAAATTTTCTGGGTTTATATTCATGTGGATCTAAACAAGAGGAGAGGTTGCTGTATTTCGTGGGGATTTCAAGATGGTGATATCTAGATTTATTAGAGAGGATCTAATCTAAGAATCAAGGCAAGTAGTCCCTTCAAACATGCATCAAAATCTGGTATTTCTCGGGATCCATGTTTATACGCATGTTTTATTGGGATTTTGATGATCAAATCATTGTATGTTGTGTTTTGTTTGCTTTAGATTGTTTTGGCATATTTTATAAGTGTTATGTAAGACCCCAAAATTTCCATAATTTTTAATTAAATAAATATTTGAATATTTAATGTGACTCTTACAAAAACCTATGATTGAATTTATATAGGTGATCACGTGGATGAAGGAGATCCGGAGTATGAAGCAGATCTGACAGTTGTGTACGCGGTGAAATCACATGGCGGAGCGCACGTAGTACGTGGGTGCGTGCCTCCTAAAGGGTAAAATGGGAATTTGGAGTCGCCACCGCCTGATGGGTGCAGGTGGACACCTGGGTGCCTAAATTAGTCTAATTTATTGGTTTGCGGTTTGAGATTCTGACTAAATTCTCAGTTACGGTCCAGGGAAGTCTGAAGACACCCCGGTCCGCCCCGTCAGTTGATAGGTCCCTCGGGTCTTCCTGATTCGAGTCAACTTATCCTAACATTTCCTAAGCCAAGCATGCACATTTTATTAAGTCTGGCAGGGACCATCAAGGTGGTGTCGATTCATTTATTTGATTTTATCTTGTTTTATCAAGTGATCTGGGTTTGATTGGGTGGGCCCCGTTGGAAGGCCCACGGATCTCCTGGTGGGCTAGGTTTAGCCCACATGTCCCTCTGATAGGCCTTGATCTAGTCCTGGAAGGCTCTTTAGGGTTTTGGTGTAACGCCCCGGTTCCGGGTCCAATTCCCAAAACCCAAGGTGTTATGATAAGCAACAAAAGCAACTAAAATGTGAAATAATTTAAAACTTTTTTTAACTTTATAATCAGAGTAAAAGCGGAAACTTGAATTCAAAATCTCTTTCTTAATCAACATTTATAATATAAAAGGATTTCAATTATATGAGCAATCCTACATCTATATAGACTACCCAGCTACAACTAGCCCACAACTTGACGTCCTCACTAAGAGTACCTGAAAAATGGGTGAAACCGGAGTGAGAATAAATCTCAACAAGTAGCAAGGTGCATACATGAAATCAGTCCATGTTTATATAAAATAAGTCATGAGGTGTACGATTAAACCAACAAATACATCAACAAGGATAATTCCGAAGTTTAAATCCAATCCCATTAATATTATCAAAACATATCTCAATAACAATACCGATAAAACATCGAATGGTCAATGTCATGACTATTGTTTGAATTGATTAATTGACATGCCAAGTAGACACTCCACACCTCCATGTACACAGTTCCGGCCTACTCAGGGTTTCGGACACTCTGAAATGACAGCCTACTCAGGGTTTCGTCATCCAATGCAGGCCTACTCCCCGGGTTTCTGCATTGACAACCAGGCTTACTCAGGGTTTCTGGCTGCTCCACACCGGTTGTGGCAACACACAAGGCCATGCAATTACATCAATAAACAATACCATCACATTACTAAGCTTAGACATGGATCCAGGACAAACTAAACCAAAACAATAAATCATCGTATAATCTCAATTCCAACATCAAAATAAAACAATACATGCCACATCATGTATAACTCAACACAGCTCACCACATGTCCCTTTGGACCAGACGGTACCTCAAGTACTTTCAGTATTTTCCCAGATTCGTAACTCATGCCAATTTGAAATAAAACTCAGTTACTCACACCAATAAAATCCTTACAATACATTCAGAATTTTCCAACAAGTAAAACCAGGATTTAATAAATTCTACCAAGTACAGTGTATAAAACAAAGAGGAAACTAACTAGTAACTCCTAGTGTTTGGTACCTAGTACATCATTTACAAATAACCTAAAATTTGTCTTGGAAGCCTCTAAGAATTTCCACTTAATTTTTCTCCTATTAATTGAATAGGTAATATTTATTCTAAAGTCCCAAACAAGTGATTGGTTAAGTGGTTGAACCCTCAAATCATCAAAAACCACTTTGGTTTAGTCAAAAATACAAGTTGGTAAGTTTATTAGACCATGCGCTCACCTCCTGAACTGAGCGCGAGGTCGGCGGATAGGTCTGGGGTTGAAATTGGGGTATGTGCCTACTCGAAATCAAGTGAGCGCGAAGTGGGCGTGAGCTTCGCGCGAGAAGAGCGGATGAAATTTAAGTGAGCGCGAGCTCGGCGCCAAGTGAGCGCAAGCTCGGCGGATAGAAAGAGTATATCTCGCGCTCACTACTCGAAGTGGGCGCCAGTGAGCACCAAGTGGGCGGATGCTCACTGTGTTTTTCGACTCTCTGTTATTTCCAGATCTCCAATTCTGGCCAATCTTTTTCGGTCTGTAACTACTTATTTAGTCTCCTAATCTTCCCAGAACACTTTCAAACTAGTTTTGAAATTAATCTAAACATATTTCTATTTATCATTCATTCAATCATAATAAACTCATGCTCGGACGAAGTTTTTCCAGAAACTGATATCACTCATGGTTCTTCAAAAAACTCAGAAATCATTCATGCATCCGAATAAACTCACGAATAAACACAAAACCTCAATTTTAAAACGATGCTACTCACATCTTGGTAATTAAAATTTAACTAAGATTTCTTTCTAATTTAACCCACCCATGAACAACACTTTTCTTGATTCTTAGAAAGAGATTCAAATTCACTAAATCAAAACTTTATGAACATCTAACTTTTCCAATGAAATCCAACTTAAGAACCAATACGATCAATCATAAAAACACAAGAAAATATGCAGTTCCTCCAGTTTCAAGTGTTTGCTACTTGTCTTTTTGATGAACCCAGATTTTTCAGAACTTCTTCTGTGCACGTTTTTGGAGCTCGACCGGACCCGTCTAAACTTCTCAAATTTAGATCTCCACCGTTTAGTTTGACTTCCTCCATGAGTAGAACAAACCCTTAAAATTTCAGCCCATTCCAACGGTTAGATCTTTCTATCTCACCGTTCGAAGTTGACTAGTCGGCCATCTCTGCAACTCCTTTTTCTTCCAAAATCTGGTTTTCCATCAACTTCTGGGTTACTTCGCACCACCTTAGACTCATCCAAATCCAATCTCTACCGTTCAGATTAAATTATCTCGTGTATAGAGCATAACCTCCAAATTTCATGACGATCCAACGACTAGATCTCCGGGGATCGTCGCTCAAAGTCTGCTGGTCGGACCTCTGCAGTACCTCCATTTTTCCTTTCTTCCCTCTCTTTTCTCTCCTCTCTTCTTTCCTTTATTTTTCTCCCAAGCGCAAGCACGAATTTTCCCCTCTTTCCTTCTTATTTTTGGACTTGCTAAAAACCCTAAACCTTTCCTAGACCTCCCCTTTATAAGCTCTCTTAATTAGAAGTCATACTAGGTTTAGAAGACTTTCTAAATAGACTTCTCACTCTTAATTGGAAACCTCCCCATCTTAACCCTCCTTCTAAATCCTCTTTTAAATATCTTATATAAGAGAATGATTTATTTTAATTTATTTTCGTGCTAATTAAATTTCTTATTTTAAAATATTACTAAAATACCCTAAAGCTACCTCTTATCCTCAAACTTAAGGCTTCTTATCAACCATAATCACCAATATACCCTTTTTCCTACTTTTAAGAAATAATTTGCTATTTAAATCCAAACCTAACCTAAATTAAGTCTAGTTAAATATTTCAAGTCTAATAATTATTTACTTACTCAATATCTTAATTTGGCTAATTGGGAAATGACTAAAATACCCTTTCCTTGGAATTCCATACTTAACCTTTGAATCTTTTTCCAAAAATTCTCCTCTTTATTCTTCAATTACCTAAATTGAATCTTAACTTCTAAATATTTAGGCTTATTTAATTTACTTTATTTTAGGAAAATTCAGGGTTTTACATTTGGTGAATTGGATTGATTTTATTTAGGGTTTAAGTGAGGAATTGATTTACAACTTATTTTTTGTGGGCCTGAAATATTTGTGAGCCCATGGGGTGGACCCCACAGTGGTTGTCATATGACTTAATTGATCTTTGTTCAATTAACTCCAAATGGGCTAGTCATGGGCTTGGGGCCCATAGCCTAGGCTTGGGCTTGAAGACCCAAGACTTCCTAGGTTAGGGCTTTGGAACCCTACCCTTGTTTGTTTCAATGGGCTAAGTGGGCTTAATAGGCCCGAGCCCGCAGTCACGGCCAAACCAACCCTAAACTAGCAAGCATGACTCATGTTGGGCTTTTTGGTGGCCATTGAAAGGTTTGGCCCACTTACTTAGCTTAGTTGTCTTATTTAGGTCCAAGTGAGTTGTCTGGGTTGGGTAGGCCCCGTTGGAAGACCCACAATGAGTCAAGTTGGGCTAGAAAGACCCAAGGTCCATATTGGGTTCCTGGTTGGCCCGGAAACCCTACTGGGTAATCTGGTTCAATTGAAACAAATTGATAAATTGCACAAGGGGTTAAAAATCTGTTTTTTTTTTTGGCATTTACAGGGTGTAACTGAAAATTTATTTCAGTTATACCTAACCATAACATGACCGAAATACATGTTATGTTTTTGTACATAACCGAAATAACATTTCAGTTATGTACAAAAAGTGTGTGCCCGACCTGAGATTTCGGGCAAACACAATAAACACCATTGTTTGCTCTTTTGAGGTGGGGATGATTCTCTGGGTTACCTGGGGGATTCAGAGGTTGTGTGGCCCCCTGTGTGGGCCCATAGTGGTTCATGTGAAGGTGAATGACCTTCTCTTGGGATGATTTAGAATCAAAGAGAAGGGGAGAAGGCTTGGATGATACCTTCTCCCTTTTTGAACCAAAACCAGAAATGATACAACGACTTGAGTGTCCCTGTTTTGGCTTTTTCCATTCCATGAACCAGCAACTCATATGGATAAAAGAAACAAGTCAAATGAACTCAAGAGACATGCTTCACACCATGGTGCAAGTGTGTGCATTTTTCACATACCATGTGCCTAGGAAATGGAATGTATGCTTATGTGCATGCAAAGATTAGATGGTAGAACAAACAAAGAATAACTTAATCATACTTCTAGCGAGTTGATGTGTAAGCATACATTTGATGTGTACAAAAATGGCGGGACTGATTACACATAAGCAAAATAGTGGCTAAAGGGAAATAGGATCATGACAAAGGTGCACCAAACAGTAAAAAAAAGAAGGGAATGATCCATGGTATGTGGGCTTTTGTGCATGGACATGCTTAAAGTTTGTGAGCATGAGATAAAAATGGGTAGGAGGCATGCAAGCTACTTTCAACAGTAGCTAAAATAGATTAAAACAGTAGCTAAAAAAAAGATTAGAAACAAGGATGTAGGGGGAAGGAGCATGCACTTCAAGGCATACCCATACACCTTAACAAGCATACCATATAATCACTATCATATCCAAAGCAAATATACGGTTATCTAAATGAAATTACTCAAAGAAGGGAAGGAGAGGGGGGGGGGGGGGGGTGGGGGTGGTTTAAAGTAGGGATACAAAGAGTGAAAATGAAGGGGAACATGCTCCCCGTTCCAATGGAAAGAAAAATAACAAAACAGCACTCTTGAAGACCTCTAAACCATGTGGACATGATCTCTTATCCTCTTTTGGAGTCACCCGTAATCCTCCCCTTTACCATGGGAGCGTGATCACCCTTGTGGGATCATGAAGAAGATGGGAGGGGAAGAAAAAGACAAAGAGCATGCATAAAGAAAGAAATAGACCACATGTAAGATGCAACATGCTCCAAATGAACCCATTTATATATATGTGTAACAAGATACATCAAGGAAACTCACCTAGGGCTTAGAAACTTTGTTTGAAGTGTGCTAGGCTTCCTTTGAAGCCAAAACAGTGGCTGGACAACACCTCCCTTGCTTCTCAAGATCCTCCTTGGCCTTCCTTCAAGCTTCAAAACAAAGAGGGAGTGGTTGGGAAGTGATTGGAAGAGGTTTAGGTGTAGGTTAAGTGCTTAGGAAGGGGGAGGAAGGGAGGAGAAGAAGTGTCTTGGGAAGAGATGAATGGGAGAGCTTTGCGAGAGAGTTGGGAGGGATAAGCAACAATGAGGTTGTCTACGTATGGGAGTGGGATGGGGGGAGGTCATAGATGATGCATGGAAGAGAGATGAGGCATGGGGGATGCACATGGAGGAGAGGGAGAGAGAGAGAGAGAGAGAGAGAGAGAGAGAGAGAGATGGGGGGAGATGATGTATGCATGGGGGAGGGGGACATGAGGAGATAGCACATGGGGAAAAAGAGGGAATAAGATAGGTGGGGGAGGTGTATTTGGGGGAGAGGGGGTGAGTTGTCAAATGGAAGATGAGCACATGGGAAATGTGTTTAGGGGAGAGGGGGTGAGGTGTCTCCTAGGGAAATAGGCTCATGGGGGACATGTGTTTGGGGGAGAGAGAGAGCACGTGGAGAGAGGGAGAGAGAGAGGGAGAAGCAACATGTGGTGGGGGACTATTTTTAGGTTTTTTATTTATTTTAAATGAGATAAAATATTATTTTATTCAAGATCTTTTTAAGAAAACATTATTTTATTCAAGTATATTCGAGATATTTTCTTTCCCTTGTCCTTTTGTCCTTTTTTTTTGCCACGTGGTAGTTTTCTGCACATTCGCCACATGGGCAGCTTTCTGCAATTTTGCCTTAGGGCTTGAACTGCTCATAACTCTCACATCCGAGCTCCGATTTTAGCAAACTCAGTTGCGTTAGAACTGGGTCGGCATCCTCTGTCCACTGGGATAGAGTATGGCAGCAAATTCAAGCTTTTAGCAGAAAAGGCGAAACTGCTCCCTAGATTATGATTTGCTCAATTGCGTCGGAATCGCGCCGGAAATCTTCAACCGTCGAGATAAAGTATAGCAGTTAATTCGGCTTGAGCAGAAAGTTGATTTCTACTCCCCTAGGGTTTGACCAGCTCATAACTTCTTTATCCGAACCCCGATCTAAGCAAATTCAGTTGCGTTAGGATCATGTCAGAATCCTCTATCTGCTGGGATCAAATTGGGTAGCTGAACTAGGCTTGAGCAAAAAGTCAATTTCTACTCCCCCTAGAGTTTAACCAGCCCATAGCTCCTTTATTCGGACTCTGATTTGGGCAAACTTAGTTGCGTTAGAACCGTATTGGAATCCTCTATCCACTGGGTAGAATCATGGTGGCTAATTAGGACTTGATCAAAAAGTCAACTTTCCCTCTTTGGGGTTTGACTTTTCAGTTAGGGTTTTCATTTTTCGCACTTCCAGAAGGTGCAAAAATGAGGTGCTTACACGTTGGATCTTGAGATATAAGGGTGAGTATAGTTTAAAGGGTTATTTTAAGTCTTATTGGGAAGATGTATGATAAAGGGTAGAGATGGGATATATGGGATCACACATAATATAATAGGGTTTTCTTTCTTAAGGTACCGTATGCCTTTGATCGTATATATTGTTTTGTCTCTAACAGCTGAACAAGGAGAAGGCAGAACGAGAGAGTTGCTAGCCTTGGAGGAGTTCAGATTTGCTGAAAGGGGAGAGATCAAATCCAAACTTAAGGAAACAGAAGAGGAAGGAGAGACAGCATTCTTCAAGCGATCAAGAGGTAGGTTGCACTGATTTATCATTAATCATTGTTTTATTGTGTTTAGATCGAATAGTATGTTTTGGAGTGATATATTCATGATTTTGGATGTATTAGAGATGATTTTTATGGACAAAATAGGGTTTATTGCAGAGAAAACACGTTTCGGATTTCCAGAAAATAGCCGCTGTTAGACAAGCGCTCGACATGATCGCTTGTAAAACCCCGATAATTTTTCATGATTTTATGGGAAAAATAAATAATAATAATGATAATTATTACTAATAAGGTGTGTGGATGTAGGAGTTTTGGTGGGCGAGCACACACCAAATCAGAGGTTTTGAAAATTTGTCGAGCGGCAAACTAATTACGGAAGGTATTTATACTCTATAAAAATTAGGTTTTGGGTTTTACTCTTAATACGCTTATACTCGTATTGAGGATTGGCAGCTGCGGCGATTTGGTCCTAGGTTTCTTGTGAGAGAAGAAGATCTGGGGAGGTTCCGGCCGTTTAGTGTTCGTGATCAAGAAGTTCAGGAGGGCTTTTCTTCTTGTGATCAAGAGAACATTCGGGGTGATTATAGTAAACAGGCGAACGAACTGTTGGTTGGGGTTTGCTCTACGTGGGGTTGCTGTTGCCAAGACTTGGAAGCGTATAAGGTGAGTGGCACTGTTTTAAAACCTGGGTTTTGTATTACTCGTAGGTTTAATCCGAATGCATATGGTTGTGGAATGATATATTCATTGGTTTTTCTGAACGGAGATAGTCCGAGGGTTGTTTCTTTATAACTGGATGAGGATAAATAAAAATTGTGTTAGATTAATTCCAAAACTAGTTTGAATGTGTTCTGGGGGTATTAGGAGACTAAAGGACTTGTTACAGACCGAAAAAGTTCGGCCAGAGTTGGAGATCTGGAAATAACAGAGAGTCGAAAAATACCGTGAGTACCCGCCCACTTGGCGCTCACTGGCGCCCACTTCGGGTAGTAGGCGCAAGGTAAAATCAGACTATCCACCGAGCTTGCGACCACTTGGCGCTCAGCTCGCGCGCACTTAAACCCGATGCACGCATTTCGCGTGAAGCTCACGCTCACTTCACGCCGAGCTCGCGCTCACTTGAATTCGAGTAGGCACATACCCCAAATTTGACCCTCGACCTATCCGCCCACCTCGCGCCTAGCGCAGGAGGTGAGCATGGTCCCTTTCTTTGCCGAATTGCATGTCTGAGTAAACCAAGTTGGATTTTGATGATCTGAGGGTTCAAGCACTTAACAAATCACTTGTGTAGGGATCTAGAAACAATATTACCTATGTGAATATTAAAGATAAATTCTGGAAATTCTTAGGAGCTTCCAAGGAAAATTAGGGATATCTGTAGGTGATGTTTTGGATACCAAATACTAGGAGTTCCTATTTTAGTTCTCTTTGGTTAAACACTGTACTTGGTTGAGAATTTATTAAATCCTGGTTTTACTTATTGGCAAGTTTTGAAATTTATTGTAAAGATTAATTTTCTTGGTGTGAGTAAGATATTTTATTGCATGGAAATGTTGAAGTTCTGGTTGGAACACTTGTGAGGAAATTTCTTTTCTGGTTGGAACACTTGTGAGGAAATTACTGTTTTGGTTGGAACACTTGTGAGGAATTACTATTCTGGTTGGAACAACTTGTGATGTGTGTATTGGGATACACAGTTTTGAAATAAATGTGGGTTTACTGAAATGCAGAGTTTATTTGGTTATTTATCGGTTTTGGGTTTAGCTTCCCTTGGATCCTTGTTAAGCTTAGTAATGTGATGGTATTTGTTTATTGGTGTAATTGCATGGCCTTGTGGGTTGCCACGACCAGTGTAGAGCAGCCAGAAACCCTGAGTAGGCCTGGTTGTCAGTGCCGATACCCGGAGTAGGCTGGCATTGGATGACGATACCTTGAGTAGGCCGTCATTTCAGAGTGTTCGATACCCTGAGTAGGCCGGAACTGTGTACATGGAGGTGTGGAGTGTCTACTTGGCATGTAAATTAATCAATGTAACAATATGCATGACATTGACCTTTTTGTGTTGTTATCGTAAATCTGTTGTTTAAATTGTTGGTTATTTATCGAAGCATGTCTTATAACTGTGTTAACTATTTCTGCATGCATGTGTCACTTGCTGAGATATTCGTATCTCATCCCTCGTTGTTGTTTTGTTTTCAGATCTTCGTGGTGAGGCGTCTACTGGGGTAGATCCGACTGACACTTATAGGGAGGAGGATTATTACTACAATCCTTAGACTAGTAGGTTATTTAGTCGTAAACTTTGTTCAATTGAATTTGTGGGAATTGTAATAAGGTAGCAAATTGGAACCACTTGATGTATTTGAAGATTTTATAGATTGCTTGGATGAGAATTTTAAATGTGCACTCTGATGTGATATAAATTGTGTGTGATTATCCAGCGATCACCGTTATTGAGATCCTTACCTAACCCTCTGTGAGACGTGTTATATCTTTAATGAACAACACGGATCCGGGGCATTACATCACTTGAGCGATCCTGTTAAGCACCTCGCCTGTAAATCCCTTATGAACCTTCGCTCAACCCATCGCTTAAGCGGTAAAGGTTGAGCGCCAGTTAAATTTATTAGATTAAATAGGTCGCCCAACGTGACCGCTTGAGTGCCTATGTTGAGCATTAGTATGTTTTTCTGATCAAAACTGTAGTGTCGAGACTGCCCAACCACATCGCTCGAGTGCATGGGTCGAGCGATCTACACAGAAATATGAATTTTTGAATTTTGAGAAAATCTATATATTGAAATGATTTTTAAAGGAATTAAATCTATGTATCAACAAATATTAAGTGTTTACAAACTGTTTTCACTGATCGTTTGATTAAAAATAATTTAATAAATATTTTGGGTATGTTCTACTAAAACATGTCCTACTTTGGTTATAAATGGATTTTTGGCTTTTCAAACTTGATTTGAGTTGAATAGGATGAATCTTACTATGTATAAGTATATTTATAAAGTGTTTTGAGTATGGGAAATTGTTAGAAAGGCTTTACACCAGATTTGGGTATATTAAGTTAATTGTTGGATATTGAATAAGCTTTGAAAAGCCTATATGCCACTAGGCACTATTTCTGATATCCATTGATATTGAGTGAGTAATAGCTATTGGTGTCTAGTGGACATAGCTGCATATGGATCTATAGAGTTAAGCTAGAGAGTGAAGAGGTCTTTCTTTGGTTGGTTACTCTGAGTTTGCGTGCGCGCTTCCTTTGCAAGTTAGTTTGCACTGACAGGTCTTCATGGACAATAGGGTCTCATTTCAGATACTAGTTGTTGGTGAGATACCTTGTATGTGTTAATTGGTGGTCATTCCCATGTTCAGATATCAGTGGCTGCATGCTTGAGTGGTACATACCAAACTCCGTATTTCAGATACCAGTTGTTGGTACATGAGTTTTGTGCGCAATAAGTCGATGTCTAGGCCCCATATTTCAGATCCCAGTTGCTGGTATGAGGGTGGTGATTACTAGCTTCGCTCATAAGTCGCATGGTGGCATAGTGAATGCAGAGTATCCTTTCAAAGGTTTACTTTTCTTCATGAATCCCACAATATCTGTAATGGTTTGAGTTACGAGTATTGTTTATGCACTTAAGATATATCGTTGACATTTCACATACAGTGGTTTATTTGGCCTATATGTTGAGTATTTCATTATGGGATAGTTGCTGTGATTATGATGGTTGACAATATCCTCAGATCAAAGATAGTTCTTACATGGTGAATTGTTTTATCTTGAGTATTGATTTATTATAGAGATTGCATCGTGATTACTCCTTTATCTTATCGAGCATGTAAGCATGTTAATTTCTTTATTACATAAAACTGTTTATTCATGCATAGTGTTACCTACTGGGATATTCGTATCTCATCCGTGTTTTGTTTGTTTTGTTTTTCAGCTGATCCATGTGAGAGCGACATTGGGGTTGGCATACAGGGAAAGATTGCTGATTTTTTCCCAGAGGATTACTTTTATCCCAATTAGACTTTTCTTTGGAGGTTGATTTAGATGATTCTTTTTATTGTTACTCTATGACTTGGATGACTATGAGAGAGAGAGAGTGATAGAAACCTATTTTACCAGACTTATGACTTATTTTTTATAAGATGGTTTGGATGTTACTTTTAATCACGATCATTGGTGATTTCGATGTTTATCTTCTGCACTCTGATATTTTATGGAAATGTTTGAATTTAAATGTTTAGTATTTAGTTTGCTTGGGCCCAGTAGCACTTCGAATACAGGTTTGGTGCTTGTTTTGCATATACCCGGGTTCGGGGTGCTACATGTTATTAGATGTATTAGAATTGATATGAAGTGATAAAAGCATATTCTATAATTTTAGTTTTGATTTTCGGAATATTTAGAAAAATCTGCGAGATTGCGAATTTACACGAACGCTTGAATTATGGTTCAAATGCCGTATCGAGAACCCATTGTTTAGAATATTTTGGTTACGGACACCCACTCTGTCATTCGAACGCCCAATCAAGGGCCCCGCCTGTGTTTTTTCAAAACGCAAGAGTCGATTTTTAGAACAGAACGAGCGCTCAAGTCACCACCCAAATGCTATAGCAAGCGTCCAAGCTTGAGACCAAGATCGTTCAATGCCTGATATGACGCCCAACGTAACGCCCCGGATCCGTTGTAAAACCTTGAATTTTTGAATATAATAATATAATAAATAAAATCTAATTATTGGAAAAATAAGTTAGATAAACCTAAAAAGAATTAAGGAATAAGAAATTAATTATAGTATATATTATAGCCAAGAATACTATAGATAATATATTTTGGAAATTTTAGAAGAAATCCAACGGGTAGATATGAAATTATCAACAGAAGGGTATTTTGGTCAATTCATATTAAATATTGGTAAATAATTAAATATATTAATTAAATTATTATTAGACTTGAGAAATGATGGTAGGCTTAAGTTGGGTGTAGATTGCCTATTAACAATGATAATTATAGCTTAATAAGTGGAATAAGGGCATAATGGTAATTATAGTTGACTAGGAGCCTTAAGTTGAGGAGATGAGGGTTTTATTGAGGGATTTTAATTATAATTATAGACGATCACATAGATAGCGGAGATCAGGAGTTTGGCGTAGGTCTGACTGTTGGATCGTGACATGTTGAGGTAAGAAGTTAAAATAAGATGATTATTTGATTTGAGTGGTGAGAGGTGTGATAGATGATATGGGTGAGATGCACAGGATCATGGGGAGTAAACTAGGGTTTTATACCCTATGAGAATACAAAACTGTATTCTGATCGTATTGTTGGTGTGTCGGGAGGCTAAAAGAGAAGAAGAACGAGAGAGAGGAAGGGAGACCAAGAGGAGAAGAGGAAGAAGAAGGAGGGAGAGGAGAGCTTGATTTTTGGGTTCTCAGTATCCCAGGAGTGTTTTGTGTCTGTGAAGAGGAGAAGTTGCTGGTTGGATAAAGAAGAACTCGTTCGAATCAAGTAGGTAGCACTCGTTTTGCCGTTCGTTTTGAGTTCCTTGGTTATTTATTTCATTATTGCATGATTTAACGATGTATATTAGTGTATTTAGTTTGAATATGATCTTATTTATGTGTTAGACACAATCAGAACATAGAAAGTTGGGTTTTACAAACGTTGTTTTATGTTTTTGCTTGGGCGCCTTGTAAAACCCCAGTTTTAATGAGTATTTATTAAAAAGGATTATTTAATAAGATTAATTAAAAATTTTGTGGGTGGAAATTCTAGGTAATTGAGGAACAAGGGTAAATTGGGGTTTTATTAAATTAAGTATGTAAATACGTAAAAATATAATTAATGTGATTAAAATCTTAATTTGAATAAATATTATTCTTAAAATTAATTTAGTATAGTAAAAATGTTGATGTAAGAGTTTAGGTGTAGAGACAAGCATAGGTTGTGTGTGTGTTATAGATGCTGATGTAGGGAAAGGCTATGGTGAGCTCTTAGCCAATCAGTATTTGAGTTGGACCTTAAGTGCCAACATTAGTCTATAAATAGAGGTTTGCGTTTGAAGTTGGGTTTTGGTTTGAACGAATGGAAGAGATCTTTGCTGGGGAGCTCAGTGGTTGAGATCTGTAGAGGCTCGACTGATTTGGTGGTGGAGTTCGGAGAGAGAGAAGATTTGAACATATGGTCGAGATCGGAATTTAACGACTGCCGATTGAAGCCGGAGCTACAGCCGATGAGATCAGAAGATGTTTTTGTAGAAATTAGATCCGTGGAAGACTCAGATCTGTGAGTAGCATGGTTTTCAAGTTTTGTCAATGCATTATATAAGTTTTCATGGTTCGTTTGGTTAGAAATGCAATGGATCGACTGTGGTTATGTTGAATGCCAAATTTGGAATTTCTATGTTCGAATTTGATTGAACTAAGGTTGAATATATGTGGTTGAATTTTTAGAAGTTAAAGAAGGCTAATGAAACCAATATTGTAGTGAAAATTGTGATCAGAAGTGTTAGATCGAAGATTTCAGAGTGTCGGAGAATCGAACTCCTTGGTGCTAACCAATGCAACCTGGCGCTAACCTCTCTGAAGGTTAACGCTAGTTCAAATGTTAGTATGTGCTAACCGGCGCCAACCTCTAAGAGGTTAGCGCCAAGTATATTTTCTAGAGACTAGTGCGGCTAATTGCGCATACAACCAGGAATTGTTTCAAACCTCAATAAACCTACCTTATGAGTTAGTTAAGTGATGGGGAATGTTATTGATGTGGCTGTAAGATCAGAAATGAATATGAATCAAATTAAGAATAATTAAATCATAGAAAGAAGAATAGAAAATTTGAAGTTATCTGTAGCTGGAGGTTAGCAGCAACACCTTAATTACCAGTTCATTCGACCAATGCATTGGAAGCTGAAAATCTGTCTAAATGTTTTAAGGTTTAATCTTTAGAAAATCAAGGAAGGGCTATTGATGAGAAGTAAAGATCTTGATTGATATAAATTGTGGTTCTAGGGTGGAAGACCAACATTGAGTAATAGAGAGCTAAATGATGAAATTAGTAACTAGAGAAGTGGGGATTGATTCTGGAAAATTCAGAGTTTGTGTTTGGTGTTTAAATATTAATTCTAGCAACTTAAAGTGGTGTCCTTTAGGTCTGTGTTAGCTTGTGAATTAAAGCTTATACAACACCATGATAGAGCATGAAACAAAATAAGAGGTTGGAAATAAATATCTGAAATGATTTTCTGCATACTCAGGTTGTAAAATATTATTTGGTTTCCATTGTTTTGATATTGTCAAGATTGAGTCGTTTAACAATTTAAAATACAGATTTGACATTCCCGATTGATTAAATTCTAGTAGACTTTATATTATGAGCAGATTATTAAAGTAAGTATTTCTTGAGACTTTTGCATTATATGTTGTTAAGCTTTGTTGTTGGATTAAAGTATATTGAGTCTCCACGAGGGAGTATATTGGTCCGGGTGACCTATGATAAACAGCAACTATACTTGATTGTTATTGTGTTCCACGTTGGAATTCATGATAATTATCGGTTATGCTAAAAATTTGGAATTTGAGATTACTATTGGTTTAGCTGGTCCTGGATCCATGTTTACGCTTAGTAATGTAATGTTATTGCTTATTGGTGTAATAGCATGGCCTTGAGTGTTGTCACGACCGGTGTAGAGCAACCCGAAACCCTGAGTAGGCCGGGTTGTCAATGCTGAAACCCGGGGAGTAAGCCGGCATTGGATGACGAAACCCTGAGTAGGCCGTCATTTCAGAGTTTCGAAACCCTAAGTAGGCCAGAATTGTGTACATGGAGGTGTGGATGTCACCTTAGCATGTTGATTAATCAATTTAAGCAATAGTCATGACATTGACCATATTATGATAAATTGATATTGTTGCCGGACATTTGTTTAAAATTGTTAATGAGATTATGCTGAATTTGGATTCTCAATTGTATTTCCATTGTTTATATTTTACCGTTTATTCATCGTGGCATATTTTAGAACTGAGATAATTATTTTTGCATGCATGTGCTACTCGCTGAGATATTCGTATCTCATCCGTTTTGTTTTCAGATACTCGTGGAAAGGACAAAACATGCGGGTAGTAAGCTCGAGTTATGTGAGTTTAGAATTAAATTGTTGTTTTAAATTTGGGGTTTGTAGCGCACTCTGAATTTACAGTTATCATTTTATTCATGTTTCCTTCACTTTAATATATCGATCTTGTGTGAAAAATTAACCTTCGGAGACGAGTTATGGTTTAATCACGTAACCTGGATCCGGGGCGTTACATGCCTACCTCGGGTAGGTGAGCGCCTGTAAGCGCCCGTGTAAATATTTTGACTGCCCGCTTAGAGATGGAGGGTTAGCGTTGAAAAATTATATAGGTGCCAACCTGGGACACCTGAGCACCCCTGAGCGTTTGTTGTAAAAATTAAGTCTTTGAAATTCAACTGATGTAACCCAGGAGGCCTAAGAGCCCCTGAGCGCCCATAACAGAAAAATCTGAATTTTTAGAATTTGATTCTTAATTCAATACTAAATGATTTTTAATAAATTTTATCAATTAAATAAGATGTTTTAAGCCAGAATAAATTACCAAAATACCTTGTTTTATAGAAAAATAATTAGGGAGTTATTTTAGATTATTAGTTGCCTAAATTTGAACGTAATAAGAAATTCTAAGCTTTTGGACAAATAAACTTTATAAATGTGGATAATTAACCAAGAGAAATTATTATACATACTATAAATCTGATTTCCACAGATAGAGACTTTATATCAGAAACCCAACCCAGTTAAACTAACTTTGATAAATTTTAAGTATCAGGACTACTAAACTTCATTGGAAAAACTTCACACCAGAAACCATCATATAGATTCAATCTTGGAGAAAGAACCCCTTCACCTTTAGGCTTGATTACTTAATTAAATGGGATTACTCTTAGTTCTCTCTAATAAATAGTAAGTACCTTGTTTACTTTAGATAACTACCTTCAAACTTTACATAACCTTGAAATTACTTCAATCGACCCCACCACTACCTTTAATCACTTGAGTTATCTAATACTTTAATCATCATATAATTAGACCCAGTTATTGTGATTACAAACTAATGAACTAATTTTGGAATAAGGTTTGGATTATAGACTGATTGGGATCAAGTTGTTATGTATACTTAAAATATAATTTGGACTGTGGATTGGATGCCATGATGGCAATAAGAGATTCGTACCATCTGCGGATGAGATTTGATTACCTCCTGCGAGAGAGATGAGACCTCCTGTTGGGGGTGTAAGATCCCGAATTTTTAATCATATTAAAAATATTAGATTTTTGTTGTTAATTAGTTTAATTAATGGGAAATCTTAGAAATAGAGAAAAGGGAATTATTTAGAGCAAAATACTTAAAAGAAAAATAATTATAGGAGAAATTATAAAATGACAAATCGGTTAGCTGAGCTTTCTTTGGTTGAATTCAGTGCTTTTAAAATACAATAATTTTTTTTATGTGGTGATTATGTAGAAAATAGTTTCATTAGATCAAACGACTGGGAGGCTACGCATGTATGGAGATGTGGGGGCGAGCATGCACCGAATCATGAGCTTTAAGTGGTCGAGCATAGGAGTATAAATACTTTAAGGTATTTAGGTCATAGGTTTCGCATACTTTTGGAGTTCGAAGGATTTCAGCTGGGAGTCCTAAGGCGTTTGGGAGAAGAGCAATATTGTGTGTTCCAGTCGATCGAAGGGTTTTCATCGTGTGTTCCAGTCGATCGAAGGGTTTTCATCGTGTGTTCCAGTCGATCGAAGGGTTTTCATCGATCAGAGGGTTTTCATCGATCAGAGGGTTTTCATCGATTAGAGGGTGTTCAGAAAAATTACCGTGTGACCAGAGAAGGTTTTGGGCGACGATCGATATTTCACTTCCAGTTCCTTGAGTTGCAGTGCAAGGATTTGAGCGTGAAAGAGGTGAGTAGCATCGTTTTAAAACTGGGTTTTGGATTGAATCGTGGGTTTAAATCTTGATGCATATGTTTTTTGGAAAAAAAGACAGTCCGAGCGTGAGATCTCTAGGATTGTTAGAGATAAATATAAAAGTGTTTAGATTAATTTCAAAACCGGTTTAAATGTCTTTTGGGGATAGTAGGAGACTAAGAAAATTGTTACAGAGAGAAAAAGTTCAGTTAGTCGTGGAGATTTGGAAATAACAGAGACTTGAAAAACCAAGGTAGCATCCGCCGGGTTGGCGCCTACCTAGCGCCAACTGGGTTGAGTCGGCGTAAGGCCGAAGTTTCTTACCGCTGAGCTCGCGCTCATCGCGCCTGGCTCGCACCGAGCGATTTTCCTTATCGCCGATCTCGCAAAACTCTCGCACTTATCGTGCGCGTAGCTCGCGCCTAGTCTATTTGAAGTAAGCGCGACGTGTAGTTTTTAAGTAATGACTTATCGCCGACCTCGTGCCTAGCGCTAGAGGTCAGCGCAAGGCCCTATACTTGGCCGAAATAGATGTTGGACCAAACCAAGCTAGGTTTTGATGATTTGAAGGATTCAAGCACTTAACTAATGACTTGTTTAGGACTTTAGAAACATTATTACCTCTGCAACTTTCTCTGAGAATATTAAGTGGAATTTCTGGTAATTCTTAGGAGCTCCCAAGGTGAATTTTAGGGCTATTGGTAGGTGATGGCATTTTTCCTAATACTAAGAGTTCCTGATTTAGTTTCCCTTTGTTTATACACGGTACATGATTGAGAATTGATTGAACTGGTTATCCTTGATTAAAAGTTCTTAAATGTATTTACAATGTTTCTTTTGGTGTGAGTAAATGGATTATATCAATTGGTCTTGTGTTATGAGTTTTGATTTAAGATTGAAAGTACATGAGGTATTGTTCTGGTCCAGAGGGACATGTGGTGATGTTGAGTTATACATGATGTTGAATGTTTTGTTTTATTGTGATGTCAAAGTTGTGATTTTACGATGGTTTGCTGTTTTGGTTTAGCTTGTCCTGGATCCAGAGTCTAAGCTTAGTAATGTGATGTTATTGCTTCGTTGGTGTAATTGCATGGCCTTGAGTTTTGCCACTGCCGGTGTAGAGCAGCCAGAAACCCTGAGTAGGCCTGGTCGTCAATGCAGAAACCCGGGGAGTAGGCCTGCATTGGATGACGAAACCCTGAGTAGGCCGTCATTTCAGAGTGTCCGAAACCTTGAGTAGGCCGGAACTGTGTACATGGAGGGGTGGATGTCGCCTTGGCATGTTAATTAACCAATGTAAATAACTACATGACATTGACCAATGTTGATATTTGATTTTGTTTGACGTGATATGTTTTATTCGCCGGTTTGTTGGTATTTATGGTTCATGGAATATGGTTTACCGGTTATTGGGTATTTGTATCTCCCGCCGATGTAGAGCAGCATCGTGACCCTGAGTGGTTCGGTGTTGTCAATGCCGAAACCCTGAGTAGGCCGGCATTGGATGACGCAGTCATTTCAATATCCGAAACCCTGAGTAGGCTGGATATTCATTTGGAGGCGTGGGCATGGTTATGAGAAGACTTTGTGTTATATGACATTGGTATATTTGGAATTATATCTTGAGATACGAAATTATGGTTATTCGCTATGTTGTTGTCAGTTAATCAGTATTTTATTGATATCTTCGGGATTGGAAACAGATTGTTATTGCTTGATTTACTTGATGGTTTTCCGCATTGATATGAATTGGATTATTGAAGTTTAGTCAGATTATTCGGAATATGCGTGTTATCATCATTGTATATGGTTTATAACCGTGGCATGTTTTAGAACTGAACTAAATGTATTTGTGCATACATATGCTGTTCACTGGGATATTCGTATCTCATTCGGTATTGTTTTGTTTTGTTTTCAGCTGCTCCTGGAGAGGACGATACTTGCGGGTAGTTACTTGGTCATGTGAGTTTATTTCCGTTTGGGATTATTTTAGCGCATTCTGTTATATAGTTATTGTCGTATTCATGTTTTTCCTTCACTCTGATATTGCGATCCTGTGTTACATATTAACCTCTGGAGATGAGTTATGGTTTTTATACGTAACTAGGATCCAGGGCGTTACAGGGGGAGATGTAATCCCAATTGGATTGCATCCCATAGGAGAGATATGTGACCACCTGCAGGTGAGATGGGATCCCTTGTGGGGGAGATGTAATCACGATGTGATTGCATCCCACAAGAGAGATATGTGATTACCACCTACGGGTGAAATGTGTAACTCCTGCGGGAGAGACCTCTTGTGGGGGAGATGTAATCACGATGAGATTGCATCCCACAAGGGAGATGTGTGTGTTACCACCTGCAGGTGAGATTGGTTAACTCCTGCGGGAGAGACCTCATGTAGGGGAGATGTGATTACTACATGATTGCATCCTACATGGGAGAAGATTACTATTAGATTGTGAAATTGACTACTAATTATGAATAACATGATTTCATTTGAATAAGAAGAGTTGGATTAAACGGTTTAGCTGTGACTTGATTAGAATGACTCTAAAATAGAATATTATTGAGACATGAATAAAATGTAGAATTATTTTGGGAAGACAATACTGGCAGTGAATTGGAAAACCCTTTAGATGTGATTTATATTACATTGTCCTTATAATTGAAATGAAGTTTACATAATAAACTCTCTTGATTTTGAGCACTGATTAAATGTTGGTTTCGTATGGTGATTACTCGTTCCTATTATCGATCGTGATTACTCGATTATTTTATCGTGCATGAATGATTACTTTTATATATAAATTGTTTCTAGCATGCATGTGTTACCTACTGAGATATTCATATCTCACCCCTGCTTTTAAATGTTTTGTTTTCAGGACATCTTGGAGAGGACGCGTTGGGTTAGACTGATAATGGGTTTGCAAGCTAGAAAATCCGGAAGATAAGAGTAGGACATTTATATAGACGTATTTATTTTCTTGGACTAATAGTAGATGATCTAGTAGGATTTATGAGTTAGTTAACTTGTAGCTGCCTTTCATTTGTGTAATTGATGTAATAGAAAGATTCAGGTTCTAATGAATAATTTAAGCTTCCTAGTGTCAGCACCTCATTTTTGCTCACCGAAAGTGCCGAAAATGAAAACCCTAATTGAACAAGTCAAACCCGGAAGGGTCAAAAAGTTGACTTTTTATCTAGTGCAAACCAGTCACCATACTTCTTATCATTGGAAAGAGGATTTCGATACGATTATAACGCAACTGAGTTCGCTCAAATCGGAGTCAAGATGAAGAAGTTATGAGCTGGTCAAACCTGGAAATAGCATTAATTGACTTTCTGCTAAACCCCAGATCAGCTGTCCGATTTGGTCCCAGCAAAAAGAGCACTTTGACACGATTCCAACGTAACTGAGTTTGCTGGAATCGGAGTCCCGGATAAGGAATTATGAGCAGAACCGGCTCTCGGGGAACAGTTTTGCCTTTTTGCTAAAAGCTGAATTAACGACTCAATTTTATCTTGGCGGATAGAGATTTCCGACATGATCCTAACGCAACTGAGTTTGCTGGAATCGGAGTCCGGATGAAGAAGTTATGGGTTGGTCAAACTTGGAAATAGCAGAAATTGGCTTTCTGCTAAGCCCCAGATCAGCCGCCCAAACTTGTGCCAGTAGAAAGAGCATCTTGATATGATTCCAACGCAACTGAGTTTGTTGGAATTGGAGTCCTGGATTGAAAGATTTCAGCAAAACTGGCTCTGGGGAAGCAATTTTGCACTTCTCCTAAAAGCCCGAATTTGCTGCCAAACTCTAGCTCAATGGATAGAGAATCTTGGGCTGATTCCAACGCCACTAAGTTTGCTGAAATCGGACACCAGACGGAAAAGTTATGGCAAGTCAAAGTTTCAGGAAAACTGCCCACGTGGCAAAAAAAAGCAGAAAAGAACAAAATAAATAAAAATATCTTTTTTATATTTAAAATAAATAGAAAATAGGATTAAAATAATAATATTTATTAAAATATCTCATTTTCGTAATTAAAATAAATAAAAAATAAAAGGAAAAATCGGATAAAAATCCTAAATTTCGTCAAATTTGATAAAGGTTTGAAATCCAGCATTTTTAAAACGTGCAAACCACACTTATAGTGCGGTTTCATCTAGATTGCACTATAAGTGCGGATCCGATCTGACAGTTGTCCAATCGCGCAAGATTTGCACACATGGGCGGCTTGACCGAACTTAGAATGCGGTCAAAGTCGAACCGCATTTTAAATGTGGTCAACATGTAACTGCATATTAAATGCGGTCACTTTTTGTCTAGCCTATAAATAGGCTTTACTTCCCCTTCTGCCCATCTTTTTTGGCCCCCTATCGTCCCCCACTTTGTCTTGTGAACTAGCAAACACCCACATCATCTTTCTCATACCCAAGCCACCAAATCTCCCCAAAAATGACCCTTTCAGCCTTCTAATCTCTCCCCTTTTCGTCCTTTCCCTTTCAACGCACTTAAAGAAGGCTAGAGGAAGGGATTTGAAGACAAAGGGAGACCTTTTCATTGCTGTCCACCCACGTGGAGGTCATCACCTATTCAAATAGACAAGGTAGTATTAAGGTGAGGAATAGTGTTGTGTCTTATACAACATATATGGAAATGAAGTTCCTTTGAATGTATTTTCTTTTCTTGATCACTTTAAACCTTAGTCTTACTATTTTATCTAACCTGTTTGTTTTCCTTCACGTGCAAATGAGATCCCCATGGTAGGGGGGATCTCCTATACAAAGAGATGGGAAGAGTACAAAGCAAAAAGTCTTATTTAAATGCCTTCTTTAGACCAAGGTTTCTCAAGTGGATTTATTCTGTGGTAATAAAAGGGGGTATGCCCCCTCTAAATATCTGTTGTAACCCTGACTTCCCTCTCCTCTCTCCTTTCATTTTCAGTAAGTAGCTATGAATCTCCTTTGTGTTTGCATGGTTCAATCGGTTGTATGTGTAAGAGTAGATTCTTATGCATCCACTTAAACCTTTCTGTTTATTATTCTAGGTAGTTTTTTTTAAAAAGAAAAGAAAGCATTACACACACACACTTAACACATGCACACACGATTATATTCATTCCCAAATCATTTCTATGCATTTACACTCAATTAACACATGCTTGTTCAAAATATCTTTTTAACAACATCCTTATCGGTCTTATGTATAATCTAGTTATTTTTTACTCAACCATATACATATTTTTTAAAAAAAAAAGAAAGGTTATTTCGGAAATCATCAATTCATTACATAAAGCACGTTTGATTTCTTACATGCTTTTCTCTGTGTGTCTTTAACCTACTTTACAAAACATGTTCGATTTCTTACATGCTTCATGTGTTGATTTAGAAACCTCATACCACTATTCTCATGTGTGATTGATTTTGTTTTATTATTCATTGTATTTGTTCGATGATTGATAGAGGGAATGTGCGAATGGATTAGCCAAAAGTGGACGTTTTGAGTTAGAAGGTGATATTAGAGTCATATTAGTCCCATTCGGACACCTGTAGTAGGTCGCGAACTGTCCTTGGGGATGTGCAAGCTGAACCCAGTGGCTGGCTTGGCCATATGGGGATTTTCGGTCGGTCTCTTTTAATGCTAAAAAAAACAAAACATTTTTTTTATATAGACCTGACCTGCTCGGGTCGACTCGATAATAATTAAACTGAACCAATAGGGCTTTGGGTTAATCCCAGCTCATCTTTAGTGACTTGGGCCCACTCGAGCCCAATGAAACCTTTTGGGCCTTCCAACGGGGCCCACATCCAGCCCGGCTCAACCAAGGCCCATTTAAATAGTGGACCAAAGGCCATTTGGTAAATTGTCCATGGGCCAACCTAAAACCCATTGGACCTTAAAAACTTTTAACCCACTTAGCTAATTAGCTTATTTAATCAATCCAAAACCCAATAACTAAATCCAATATGGGTTACCCAATAACCCTAATGGGCCATGGGCTTGACTTTAAGCCCAACTTGGCAACCAATGGGCCTTCCAATGGGGTCCCATATCCGACACACTTCACTTAAATGATTAAAAAGATAAAATGAATAAAAGGGACTTACACCTGCAAAAGTCCCTACCAGACTTAATCTGATACATGCTCGATTAGGACAGGGTGAGTATAGTTGACTCAAACTAGGGTGACCCAAGGGACCTGCTAAGCCAGTGGGGCAGATCGGGGTGTCTTCAGACTTCCACGAACTGTAACCGATCACTTAGCCAGAATCTCAAGCCACAGGCCAAGATAGATAAACTTAGGCACCCAGGTGTCCGCCTACACCCCGTCAGGCGGTGGCGACTCCGGTATTCAATTTTTAGGAGGCACGCACACGACACTTGAGCCCCGCCGTGCAATTTCACCGCGCACACCTAGCACTCTGATAAATCTTAGTTATTTATTTCTTTATTTTTTGAGCTGATTGTAATGTACCACAAGTTAATGCCTTGATCCGAGTTAAAAAAGAAAAAAAAACCTGAATTCGGGGCGTTACATCCGTGTTGTTCATTGAAGATATAACACATCTCACGAAGGGTTAGGTATGGGCCCATGACTCATATAATTGCTAGATTAATTATATGGGTCTCATTCATCAGTGCGATAATTAACTACTAAAGAAAGCATGGGAATTTATTTGATTAAATTGTCATCAAAACATAAGAATCTGATACCATGAATTTTCCCAATTCAAAATACAACATTCAACAATTAGTTCCACTAAAATAACCTATAAGTCTATGGGTTGTAGTAGTATTCTTCCTCCCTATATAGATGTAAAATCCCGAATTTTTAATAAATTAAAATTTTGAATTTATGAGTGTTAATTTATTTAATTAGTGGAAAATTTCAGAAATGGAGAAAAGTAAGTTATTTAGGGTAAAATTTCAAATTAGTGTTAAGAATTATTAAAGATTATAAATTGGTCATTTAAGTTTCATTGGTTGGGCTCTGGTGGTTCGGCGGTGTAGCAAGCAAGGGTATTATGGGAATTTCGGAGGTAAACTGAAAAAGATGTTACTTAAGATAAGTAGTTGTTATATGTTTCAGCAAGGTGATTAATAATAATATATCTTAATTTATGTGCTTTAATTAAAATGATAGTGCTAATGTAGGCTAGTGGTGGAGTTACAAGTCTTTAATCAAGTGGTTAAGAGATTGACCATGTAGAGAATCTCTATGGGTGAGCAACCAGCAAGTCATGAAGAGTTTAAAGTGGCTGGCGGCAACTATATATAGCTGCCAAGAATTCAGTCAGGAGGATTTGTTGCTTGGTAGAAATTTCTAAAGCTTCTGAGAAGGAAGAGGAGATCTGGAGCCAGGGTTTAGAAGGAGAGCATTTGTGTAAGAAAGAAAGAGGAGAAAGTGGTGTGGTTGCTGAGTTGATCCAAGAGAAAGAAAAAGTTCCAAAGGCTATTCACGACTGGAAATTTCTGGAGAATGGAGTGTTTGATTAGATCAAATGGAGATCAGGTAAGAGAAATTCTAATATGAATTTAGCAATTAATTGATGAAGAGAATTTGAATTAAACTCAGATCTAATTAGATCTGGTTCAGTGGTTGATCAGAGGAGAATGGGAGAAGAATTTCGATCGGATGAGATATGGAGCTTGAGCTAAACTAGAAGTTGAATCTGAACTTAATTAAAAGTAAGTAGCACTTACTTTCTACTGGATTGCAAGCGTATTTGATTTGAAGCATGAATTCAATCGCTGTATCTGAAGTTTTATCACCTGTGAGTGTCATTCGAGCGAAATCCTTCTGATTATAGTTATTTCATGTTAAATTAAATCCAAATTAGTTCTAGAAGGTTGTTAGGAGGATTATGAACATGATTCAATTGTTGAGGAGTTTTAAAATTGGTTCAGTCCTGTTTAGATTTGATTTAGCAGTGTTTAAAATGGTTTCTGAAGAATAGAGAAGTGTACGTTGAGTACGGCTGACTGACAGGAGGTCAGCGGTACTCAGCCATAGTTATAAGTGTTGGATGTGTTGAGGGGTACTGAGTGCTGCCTACTGACAGTAGTTCAGCGCATCTTATAAAAATGAAAACCAAGTGCGGCTAAGCAATTTTGAGTTGATTTCTCTAATTTTATGGTTCAAAAACCTATCTAGAAGTTTAATTAAGATGTTAGTATTAGTTTCAAGTGATTATAATCTACTGAATTCATACCAATAATTATGGAGAGAATTTAAGTGATTAAAGGCTAGGATTTAGAGTGATTTTTCATTTGGTTTGGTTATAGCTTAGTTCGGCTGAGTCATGGAAGATTTAATCCAAGTTTCCTAAACCTAATTACTACTCTAGGATAACTAAAGCAAGGTAATAAAGTTGCTGAAGTGGGTATTAGTTAGTGAATTGAGGTAAGTATAAATGTAAGGAATATTTATAGAACCTAGTAGTGAGTTGCTGATAATTTCTTTAGCAACTCAAATTCAGATTTTCATCTATTAACTCTGATTCTTAGAACTTATTAAGATTGGTCATGATCTGGAAATATTAAACAATGAATCTCTATAGCAAATTTCCAGTTGATGAACAAGGGAACTTTAGCAAAGAATATTAAAAGAAGAATTTAGAAAACTTTCATCCAACCTAATAGAAGTGTTTGAGCATAACTCTTGCTGATTTCAGGTATTTTTGTAATCCATGTTTTATTACTGAATTTCATATTGTGGTATCATTTAAAATGAGTTTTATCTAATTTTGTATGCTGGACAGAATTTATAAAAGAGGTTTCCTTGAGTTATTTGTTTACACAAATATGTTTGAATATGTACTTTGGTTTTGAAAATACATTTGGAGTTTCATAAAGTATTGTCCTGGTCTTGAGTGACCCATGATAAAGATGGTTTGTTTTAGTATTTGTTACACCAGAGGTTGGTTTACTTGTTACTAGAGGTTGGTTTATTTGCTACCAGTGGTTGGTGGTATTTGCAAGTTCATTTGTGATTAAGTAATGGTTTTGAGTTAAGTTTGGTCTAGCTTGTCCTGGATCAAGAGTCTAAGCTTAGTAATGTGATGTGTTGACTTTATTGTTGTAATTGCATGACCATGAGTGTTGCCATGACCAGGGTAGAGTAGCTCGTATCCTTAGTAGGCTGGGTTGTCAATGCTGATACCCGGAGTAGGCCGGCATTGGATCACAAAGTTCCTTGGTAGGCAGAGACAACAAATAGCATGTGCTAGGTGAAGGGGAAGAGGGTAAGAAGATTAAGGGTACAATGGACAGGTAAAGAGGACAAACCCTTCTTAATGAGAAAATAACAATAAAAGAGCATATATAAAAAAAACTTATTTACTTGACTCCCCTTTTTATACTACAAAGTAGGCACTCCTCCCAACTTCGAATAGAGTATTCCCCTTGTAAGCACCTCATTTTTGCGCCCACGGAAGTGCCAGAAATGCAAAACCTAGCGGGAAAGTCAAACCCTAAGGGGTCAAAAGTTGACTTTTTGATCAATTGATAATTGACCACCTTACTTTATCACAATGGATAGAGGATCCCGACATGGTTCCAACGCAACTGAGTTTGTTGGAATCGGAGCACGGATGAAGGATTTACAGGCCGGTCAAACTTGAGGGGGAGCATAAATTGACTTTTTGCTAAACCCTGAATCAGCTCTTTAGCCCTGCCCCAATGAATAGAGGACCCCGATACGGTTCTAACACAACTGAGTTTGCTCAAATTGGAGTCCGGATGAAGAAGATATGAGCAGTTGACGTTTTCGGGCAACAATGCCGAAAACTGCACACGTGGTAAATGAGTAGCACACGTGGCGAGAACGCAGATAAATATCTTAGGGATTAATCCGTAAATACGCAAAATGTTCAAAATATCTCGGGGATTAATCTGCGAATACCCAGGGGGCAATCTGCGATTATCATCGTTGTCAAATCGATCAAATCGGTCAAATCTAGGGGGCAATCTGTAAATATAAAAAATTCACCTTTTTGTATCCGACGAAATATGACGGATATACATGAATTTCTTTGTATCCAGCATAATATGCTGGATACAAAAAATCTTCGCTGAAATCTTGTCGGATTTTTTGACAGATTTTCTGAGTGCATTTAATTTTTGAAATCATTGTGTCTGTATGCCGAATGCCAATACAAAATAAATTCAATGTATCTGACCAACATGGTCGGATATACACACCTTTAAGTGCCGAGGGTTGCTGGCCTTACCCCTTGTTCCCTCCCATAAGGGGGTTCGAACCTCTTATGCCCCACCCCTCTTTGCTTCATACACACCCTAAGCCCACCCCCAAGACCTTCAACCCCTCCTCTTCCTTTTTTCCATCATTCTCAAGCTTGAAGAAGGAGGAGAAAGGTGCTGCTGCTGCTGGAGAAAGTTGATCCAGCCCTTGTTCTTGCTCCAAGAGGACCTCCACACTCCACAAAAGGGATCTTAAACCCCCTAGGTAAGTGCTCCAGTACCTCTTGTTTAACATACTCGAAAATAAGGGAATCATGAGCATTTTGTGTTCTTGTTATGCTATATGCTTGCTGTTTTGCATTCCGAGGCTTGCTTGCTCACTTATTTCTACCATGCTCATCGTTCCTACATGCGAGGCAACTCCCGTGGTAAGGGGAAAGTCTGGGTTAGCCTAAATAGAGGAGGGGAGCTCATTCAAGTTAGGATAAAGTGTCGTTCTCGCTACTGTTTTTTTTTTCTTCCTCTTTTCTCTCTTTGTTTCCTACTTGCATGCTTGGATGGGGGAGTGTGTTCCCCCTTGTTTTTCCACTCCATTGTACCCCTCATGTAACCCCCCTCCTTACCTGTGCGCACGTCGGATCTCCGCACCTGCGAGGTGCACGGATGAGCGCGCGTGCCTCATGAAAGGATAAAACGGGAAAAGGGAGTCGCCACCACCTGATGGGGTGCAAGCAGACACCTGGGTGCCTAAGCTTGTCTAATTTGGTTTGCGGCTTGAGATTCTAAATAGGGTCTCGGTTACGGTCTAGGGAAGTCCGTAGACACCCTGCTCCACCCCTTCGGGTGACGAGTCCCATGGGTCTTCCTGGTTACGAGTCAACTCAATTCTAAACTCACTTGATTCCTAAGCCAGCATGCTTACTTGGTTAAGGCTGGTGGGACCACTTGAGTGGTGTGGGTCCTTTTATTTGATTTTATCTTCGTTTTATTAAGTGATCTTGGTTTGCTTGTGTGGGCCCCGTTGGAAGGCCCACAAGTGTATCCAACTGGACCGGATGGGTCTGGGTTTCCAAAAGGGGGTTCAGCAAATGTATGGGCTCTTGTGTGGGCCCACAGTGGTGCAGGGAGATGGGGAGACCCCATTTTGGTCTCTTTTTGGGTTTATGGAGTCAAGTAAAGGGGGAGGAGGCCTCGGGTTTTGCCTCTCCCCTCTTGGGATCTTTTCTAGCAGCAGAATAGGGACTTAAGTATCCCTATTTCGGTTCCTCCATCCTCACACACCAGCAAACAAACATGACAAAAAGAAGTCAAGCAACTAAGCCTAGCATACATGCTTTTGAACCATGGTGCACATGCATTCACTTCTACATATTATGTACATGAAAAGTGGAGTGTGTGTATGCCGATGTGTGCAAGGATTAGCCTAGTGAATAAGCAAGGGATGACCTAGCATGATTCTAATGAGAAAGGAGAAGCATGCCCATTACCTATAGCAGCAGCTAGAAAACATTAAAATGAGAACATGAGAGGGCATATATCCTAAGCAACATGCACATATGATTCAAGCTAAACATGCGAACCAACCCTATTGCTATCTTCATGCTCAAAACTAAGACAACACCATCTAAACAAGATTATTCAAAGAAGGGAAAGAGGGGGGGGGGGGGGGGGGGGGGGTTTATATGGGATACAATGGAGGATCAAGCAAACAAGGGGGAACATACTCCCCCATTTGAATGGAGCGAATCACTTAGCAGAATAGTACACTAAAGGCCATTAAATCATGCATAAATGGGCCTTCTCCCTCCCTTGAAGCCATTCGTATGCATCCTTTTACCATGGGATTTCCTCATTCCAAAGTGAGTGAGAAAAGTGAAGAAAGGAGATATTAATGTGCTGGAAAGGAAGAGAAAACATGCTGAAGATGAAAGACACTATGACATATTCAAAAGATGCTCATTCCCATTTATGTTGAACAAAACCCCATGGAGAACATTACCTTGGGGTTTAAAAACCTTGGAGTGGTGTGTTGAACCTCCTTGAGGCAAGGAGAGGGGCTGGAGCAGCACCTTCCAACATTGGCTGCAGCTTCCTCTTCTCCTTCAAGTTCTTAAGTCTGGAAGAAAAGAATGGAGAGGGGTTTTTTGTAGGTTTTGAGGCTTGAGAATGGGAGAAAAGGGGAGTTCGTAGGTTCAGGCAGCAGGGGAGACTGAAAAAGATCAGTGGAAAATGGCCATCCTTTGTCTACTGTTTGGATTTTCATTTTATAGAACACAGACACAAAACTGCACATACAGTGCGGTTTGGTCGAAACTGCACATGCAGTGCGGTTTGGCCACGTCTTTTCAGCATTAACTAGGGGACAAATTGCCGTAGGCGTAGGTTGACAAAAAGCGAACCGCACTGTAAGTGCGATTACTTTTCGTCCACCGCGGGCTGCAATTGGCTCACGCAAATGGTGGCCGAAAAAATCAACCGCACACCATTCGCGACCGCATATTGTGTGCGGTTGCGGCAAATATTTCAGATTTGCCCTTTTTCTCCCCTAATTATGGTTGAGTTAACGGCTGAGGTGACTCAGCCGCCCACTCGGGCGAATCAAGCTTCTCCAATTATGTTTTTTTTATTCATCTTGATTAACTTAATTAAGACGTTTTAAACTTTGACTAATTTGCCCCTGAAACTGTTTTGCTCATATCTTCTCCATCCGGGCCCCGATTCCTACAAACTTAATCGTGTTGGAATCGTGTCAGGATTCTCTACTCATTGGGATAGGGTATGGAAATCAATTTGGCCTCAGCCATAGAGTCACCTTTTGCTCCTTAGGGTTTTAGCCTGTCTTTTAGGGTTTTGCTTTCTTTCTGCCTTTTTAAGAGGTGTGCAAAAATGAGGTGCTTACAGTAGTCCCTCTTTGCTGGAGTCACCTTGGGATGAACGGCAAAGAATAAATGAACCGCATTTTTGTGCCCTGCATTTCTGCCGACATGATTGACGAGCTTAGTCCTTTTGATGTTTTCAATGAAAGGGAAGTGCCAAATGACATGGCTTGTCACTTCCCGACTTTGGAGTTTGCTTACCCTTCAGTCTCAGGTTTTCTAGAGCAACTCCTTGTTTTTCAGTTCAAATTAAAAAGAGATGGGGTTGGATTTAAGCTCGCCAACCTGTTTCGACGTTGATGCAAGACACTCAACAATGTTCTTTTCTCTTATTTGTTCCATTAAAGCTTTTGGGTGATTTATGTTTTGATTTCTTTTACCCTTTTTCAGACTTTGGGACTTTTGAGGACAGTTTTTTTTTTCTTGGGGAGTGGAAGGACAGAAGAAGGAGGTGCCTTTGGTGAGGAGGTGTTCAGCGCTATCCGGTGCCTCAAGGGAGCTTACACACCTGTCCTATTCTATTTACAAAAGTGGGAAAAGAAAAAATGTACAAATGAGGCCATCTTGCCCGGAGATTTCTTCTTTTGGTCTTCTTCCTCATGAGAGGGCCTTCATCTCTTTCTTTTTCATGGTCTTCTTTTCCAAGGGGAAGGGTGCTTCTGCCAGTTCCCTTTTCCAATAAGGTAGGGGCCCACACCACTCAGGTGGTCCCACCAGACATTACATGCTGGATTAGGAATCGGGTGAGTGAAGACTGAGTTGATTCAAACCAGGAAACCTATGGGACCCGTCAACCGACGGGGCAGACCGGGGTGTCTACGGACTTCCCCGGACCGTAACCGAGATCTTACTTAGAATCTCAAGCCACAGACCAGCCCATTAGACAAACTTAGGCACCCAGGTGTCCGCCTGCACCCCATTAGGCGGTGGCGACTCCAACCTTGCCGGTTTTACCCATCAGGAGGCACGCAAGAATCCGTGCGCCCCGCCGTTTCCGACGTGCGCACACCCCTTACCATGGGGATTCCACTTGCATGTAAAAAGAGAACAAATGGTGAGAATAAAACATCAAGAAATAGGCCTCAAAGCTAATGAAAAGATATATCTTTAAAAAGACTTCATTTTTACATATGTGAAATAAAAGACAACAAGTATGCTTACCTTTATATTACCTTCTCTTTTGGATGAGTGACAACCTTCAGTGGATGGGGACAGTAGCCTTGGAGCACCTCCTTTGCTCCAGAAATCCTTTTCCTCAAGTCTCCTTGTAAGTAAAGATGAAAGGGAGAGGTAAAGGGAGAAAAAGAGGGGTATTTTGGGGATTTTTTGTGGGGTATTAGAGTGAAAGAGATGTTTTAGGGAGACACTGGTTGCAGGGGAACAAGTGGGGATGAAGGGTGCCAAAAAGCCTTGGTCAATGGGGGCTAGGGCCCCCTTTTATAGGCAAAAATGGTCGGATCCGCATAGCATGTGCGGATTGGACTAATCCGCACTTAGTATGCGGATTGGCCCTGTCCGCGTACTAGGCACGGATGCATTTTAAATGTGCGCAATCCAAGCGAATCTGCCAGCTGGCGATTCGGATAAGATCCAATCCACATTGTATGTGCGGACGAAGCACGTCCGCACATACAATGTGGACGCGCACATTTTTTAAATGTGCGGATTTCAAACCACATTTAAAAAAATTTCGGATTTTGTCCGATTTTATTCGATTTTCTATTTATTTTAATTGTAAAAATGAAGATATTTTTTTATAAAAATGATTATTTTATTCCCGATTTTTATTTGTCTTGTCCTTTTCTGCCTTTTTGCCACGTGGGCAGCTTTTCTGGAACTTTGATTGGCCATAACTTTCTCATCTAATGCCCGATTTTAGCAAACTCAGTGCCATTGGAATCAGGTCGAGATTCCCGATCTGCTGAGCTAAAGTTTGATAGAAATTTCAAGTTTTTAGCAGAAGTGCAAAACTGCGTCCCGAAATCTAGTTTTGCTCATATCTTCTTTTCCGGGACTCTGATTCTGGCAAACTCAGTTGCGTCGGAACCGTGTCGGGATCCTATGTCTTCCAAGACCAAGTTGGGCAACTGTGTTGGGCTCGAGCAGAAAGGCAATTTCTGCTCTCCCCAGGTTTGGCCAGCTCATAACTCCTTAATCCGGATTCCGATTTGAGCAAACTCAGTTGCGTTAAAATTGTGTCGGAATTTTCTTTTCAATGAGAAGAAGCATGGTGGTTTATTTGCATCAGATCAAAAAGTAAATTTTTTGACCCCTCAGGGTTTGACTTTCTTAGTTAAGATTTTCATTTCTTCATTTCTGGGGGTGCAAAAATGAGGTGCTGACAATATGATCACAAGTGTATCAAAGGACAGCCAGTGCCGTCAAAACTGTAAAGCTCAGGATATCTGTATTTTTCTAGCAATTGGATGTCTGGGAAGAAACACAGGCTCTCTAGGGTGGTTTCATCCTACACTGGGTTGGGTTGGAGTTGCTTCAAGAGGTTTCCCTTCATTGCGGCCATTCGAACCTCATTGTCTTCCTTCATTGCTGCCAATATTTCCTCAAGTTGGGCCTCCCGTGCCCTATTCCGGTCTTGCTCTTCTTGCCTCAGTTGGATAGGGACAAATGGTTCTTGTTGTGGAGGATGGATGGGAACTGCCACTGGATGTGGGAATGGGGTGTCATGTGGTGGCGGATGTGCTGCCATGGGTGCTGGCTGAGGTGGTTGCCCCTGCTAGATTTCTGGCATTTGAATTGCTGTGGCATGCATCATGGCCACTTGTTGGCATAGATCCGTTATGACTCACTGCTTTTTGGCCCTTTGTTGTGATGATGATGGAATTGGGGCATCAGAAGAATTCATTGTAGTCTTCTCTCACTACGAATGCAGCGTTATGAGTGGTGCTCTCAATGTGAAATATCCGAATTATACATGTTTATCAGGAATCTTGATCAGTTCCTTCTCTAATTATGAATGAGGTGTCGTGTGTGATGAGATCATTACACCATGAGTGATGCTCTTACAAATACAAGGCGATTCATGCATGAAAGTCACAACTTGACAAAACAACACTGTGGAAAGTGTGACAGTGCCCTAGTTAACTAGAAAACTCATAGGATTTGCGAAGTTCAAAACCTTGCAATATGATTTTTCAGAGGTCTGAAGCTCTGGAGACCATGCCATGTTTGATGGTTTTCAAAAATTGTGCAACACATGTTTTATGAGTGGAAATACTTGAAAAACATGTTGTAAGCACCTCATTTTTGTGCTCCTAGAAGGGCCAGAAACGCAAACCCTAGACGGAAAGTCAAGCCCTAAGGGGTGAAAAGTTGACTTTTTGGTCAAAGTGATAATTGTCCACCTTGCTTTATCTCAATGGATAGAGAATCCCGACACAGTTCCAATGCAATTGAGTTTGCAGGAATCGGAGTCCGGATGAAGGTTCTGCAGGCCGGTCAAAACTTGAGGGGGAGCAGAAAGTTGACTTTTTACTAAACCCCAAATCAGGTGCTTAGCCCTGTCCCATTGGATAGTGGACTCTGATACGGTTCTAACGCAACTGAGTTTGCTCAAATCGAAGTCCGGATGAAGAAGATATGAGCTGTTGAAGTTTCCAAGCAACGGAAACCAGAAAACTGTACACGTGGCGAGAAGTGCAAGAAAATATCTCAGGGAGCAATCCGTGAATATCCAAACATACAAAATATCTCAGGGACTAAATAAAAAATGCGTAGGGACCAAATCTGTGAATATCCAAGTGTATCGGGTGAATCTGCGAATATCCAGGGACTAAATCTGTAAATATCCGATTTGTATCCGATCATAAATGTCGGATACACATATTTTTGTGTATATTTGACATTAAATGTCGGATACAAGAGATACGCTCGCGACATTCGCACCGATTCCCCGACAAATTCGCGGCGGAATTTAATGTCGGATACAAATAAACCTGGCCGGATACAAAAAATTTCCTATATAAAGGGCCAGCAACCCCTGGTCGAGGGTTGCTGGCCTTGCTCTCTTTTCCCCCTCCCTTGCTCACCCGAACCCCATTCTTCTCAGCTCCTTTTGCCTCCATTGCCTTCCCACCTTCTCTAAAGACCATCAAACCCTTGTCTTCTCCTTCTCCTTCACTTCCTTACCAAAACACAAGGAGCTTTGCTGCTGTTGGTGCAAGAAGAGGGACTCTCCAGCAGTTGTTTCACCTCAAGGAAGTACCTCCACCTTGCACAAGGGCTTAGGAACCTTCAGGTATTGTTCCTCACCCTTTTTTACTTTACATATATGAAAATGGGGGTTGTCCAAGCATGTTGATGGGTTTGGTTTTCTCATTGCTATACATCTATGTTAACATCTATCTTTCATGCATGATCTCCCATTTTTGGTAACATGGAGGCCTCCAAGGGTAAGGGAGACCCCATGGGAGGATTGTAAGCTTTGTGGCTTCATTTTCGATCACTAAGGCTGCTGTTTCGGGCTTTGTCTCAGTTATTTTTGGGGGAGCATGTTCCCCCTAGCATGAAGATCTAATGTACCCCTTTATGTAACCCCCACTTCCCTTTCTTTACATCCTTAAGTTGAGATGCATAGTGGAGATCAGTAGGATCTTGCTGTAGGTTACAAGTGATATGCTAGGATAGGTTGTTTTGTTTTTATGCATGTAGGAGCTTGCTGTATTTTTGTGTGATCCGCCATGGTTGCTGCACCACCATGATTGCTGTGTCATTTTTATTAAACCAAGCTTGCTGCTGATTGCGTGCGCTAACCTTCCCTTTGTTTCTTGCTGTTTTTTTTTTTTTTTGGCAATAGCGTGTGGTGAACCACTGTCATGCCCCCTTTGCCGTGACCAAAGTGAGTTACTGCTGGGGACAGCAGCAAACTCTTACTATTTGCTGCTGTCCCAGTAGGTCTGGAAGCCTAAGACCACCCCTGATAACAGCCCATAAAGGCCATGCCTGCAAGCCACCTCCCCCCACCTTCATTCATGCTCTCCCTAGCATGATGTTTGAGCCCCCCACCTCTCCATAGTGGCTGTCCTTGTGTTGTTACAGCAAATTTTGCTTATCTTATTGCATTTTGTTACTCCATGCCTACATGAATGCATGTTCTTTTTCCCCTACAACCTACTGTTTTTATGTGTCGATGCAGGCTCCCCTAACCCCCTCACCATTTGCTGTTTTTTATGTGTGCGTGAGCATGATCCTAACCTCTGTCCCTTGCTGTTTGGGTGGTGCAATGAGCATGCTCCCTTCAACCCCACAACCCCTTCGCAATGATGTATATAGGTTGCTGCTGGGAATAGTAGTAAGCCCTTGTGTTACTGCTGTTCCCAGCAGGTTTGTCAACATGCAGGCCCCCCTAACCCTGTATCCTTTACTTTTTTTTTCCTTGTGCATATGAGCTTGATCCTTCACCCCCTTTACCTACTGTTTTTGCACACACAAGCCTGCCCCCTTGTGCACAGCAGGTTGTAAGTGTGAAAACTCACACTCCTTATATGGAAAATGTTTGACAAATTATATCCTCTAATAAATTTCAAAGATGTGCAGAATCAAAATAGAAATTCTGTGAATTTAGTAAAGAGGAAAGGTGAGGCTGCCACACAGCTACCACGCCGCTGGTAGCTCAAGGAAATGTAAAGATTTCTAAAGAAAGAACATTTCGTAAAGGCACTTGCAAGGATCAACGCCGCTACCACTCCGCTGGCAGCGCATAAGTGAAATAGCACTTTGAAAGTAAAGCACGCGTACCAGCTTCGTAAGGCGACGCTGACACGCCGCTGGTAGCGCAGAGCAAGATTGAAGAGTCTACAAATCTGCTATGCACATGCCGCGTACCCTCCCGCTAGCAGCACGCTGGCAGCGCGCCCTTAACTGAGTCTTTTGGATTTGAGCGGGATTTGAGTTCGCTTCCAGCCGTCTACCCCGATCGCACCACGACGCCACCAGCGCTCGATGCGATCTGAGATTTCTTCTTTAAATAGACGAGCTGTATTCTTTTTGGAATGACTTTTTTCCTTTGATCAATTGGTTTTGGATCTGGAGGTGTTCGAGATTCAATCAATTCGTTTTTTAGAAAGTCGGTGATCGAGTGAGGGGGAGATCTGAGAGAGATCACCTGGAATTGAAGGTTGAGGATTCTTCTTCAATTCGGAGCTTCACTTGATCGTAAGATCTCCTGGATTGGTGATCGACCTTGTTTGATGCATAGGTGGATTCCTATTGCATTGGATCATCTCAGTGGACTCTGAGGTGATTGTCACGATCTGGATTGATCGTGAATTGCAGCTTGTGGATTCAAGCTGTGTTGCAGTTCGTGGATTCGAGCTGTGGATCTGGATTGATCGTCACTTGCAGCTTGTGGATTCAAGCTGTGTTGCAGTTTGTGGATTCGAGCTGTGGATCTAGATAGATTGTCACTTGCAGCTTGTGGATTCAAGTTGTGCTACAGTTCGTGGATTCGAGCTGTGGATTGCTGTTGAGTAAGTTCAATTGTAAAGGTTAAGTGTGTCTTCCTTTGTAATTGACTTTCATTCAATAGTGGAGATTCTAAGGGTTAGTCGCCTCATATAGACTCGAGGTTTTTGCTGGATCTAGATTCAGGTTTCCTCGTATAATCTCTGTGTGTATGTTTCCGCATTGTTAAGTTCTTAATTGTTGTAGATCGTGGACGTTTAGAGTAGTCTCCTACTCTTTCAATTGGTATCAGAGCCTATTCACTTTGAATTGTTATACAAAGTGTGATCTAGATCTATAGTATGGACTTTGGAAAAGAAGGAGGATCTGCCTCTAGACCTCCATTATTCGAAGGTAACAATTATTCTTACTGGAAAGCAAGGATGAGAGCTTACCTGAAATCTATCGATGAGCGTGTCTGGCTCTCAGTTTGTAATGGTTATCATCCACCAGAAATCACAACAGAAGGAGGTGTTGTGATGCCTAAACCTCATGATCAGTGGAGTAAAGCTGAATCTGATCTATGTGGATGGAACAACAAGGCAATGAATGCCTTATTTTGTGCTGTAAGTGTTGAGGAATTCAGGAGAATTTCCTCATGTGAAGTAGGTAAGGAAGCTTGGGACATTCTTGAGGTCACTCATGAAGGAACCTCAGCTGTCAAGCTGTCTAGACTTCAAAGACTTACAACATCTTTCGAAACTCTATACATGAAAGATGATGAGTCTTTTGATGAATTTTATGTTAGACTTTCGGATATTGTTAATTCGAGTTTTAACCTTGGAGAAAAGATCTCTACATCTAAGGTTGTTAGAAAAATCTTGAGATCTTTTGCCTGAAAAATTCAGACCAAAAGTTACTGCCATTCAAGAGGCAAAAGATGTGGATACCATGAGAATTGAAGATCTGGTTGGATCTTTACAGACTTATGAGCTAGATTTGAATATTCCTAAAAGGAGTATAGGAATAGCTCTAAAATCTGTGAATAATGAAGAATCAGATAACTCTGAAGTAGATATGGATGAGTTAGTTCTCTTAGCTAAAAAGTTCAAGAGAATGTTCAAAAAGAGACAATTTAATCCTCTGTCATCCATGGACAGATCTAATAGAAGATCTGATAAGAAAATTTCTGATCTAAGAAAGGAGAAGAAATTTTCTCAGAATGATGAAGTTCAATGTTATAAATGTAGAGGATTTGGACATGTTGCTTCTGATTGTTCCTCAAAGGATAAAAAGAAAAAGACAAATTATCAGGTTACTTGGGATGACAGTAATACTGATAATTCTTCACAATTAGATGAGGATATTTCTGCTAATTTTACTGCTTTCAATTCCTTTTACTCATCTTCTTCTGGTAGTTCAATCTCTGGCATTGCAGGAGATAATAAAGAGACTTTATTAGATGATGAAGAAGAATTACAAGAAGCCTACAATCAGCTATATAAGGAATTCAATAGAGCTCAGAAGAAAGTCAAGAAACTGAGTAAAAAATTGAAGGAATCAGAAACAGAGAAAAATAAAGCTCTTGCAGAAATAGATTCAATAAACAAGAAGTTACTTGAAAGACGTGCCAAAGAAAATTTTCTGGTAACTTCTTTGACTGAAAAAACTGAAAAATTAAAAGAAAAGGAAGCTCAGATTTCTGCACTTCAAGGTAAAGTTATTGAATTTGAGAAAGTTTCAAATTCAATTCAATCTAATGCTTCAAATTTTTCTGCAGGAAATCATCAAATTGATGAGGAATCAACTTCAAAGGAAGTTCCTGAAAGCTCAAATTCTGCTGAAAAGAGAATGAGTGTAAGTAATCAAAATAAGGAATTTCCACAGAAAATTTATGCTGGAGAAGTAAGCTCAACAGGTAAATCTTCAAAATCTGAAAAATCTAAATCTGTACAGTTTAGAAATTTTGTCAAATCTGGAAATTTTGACTCTTCTGAATATAGGTTCATACCTGTGTGCCATCATTGCAATAAAAAGGGTCATATAAGACTAAAGTGTCATGTTTTGCATGGTTTTCCCAAGGGATATTTTGACAGTAAGAGGAAAGTAAATCAAAGTCAGTCCTTGGATTTATATAACAGATTTGATTCCTTGATAAAATTGACTGAATCATTAAATAAGGAAGTTACAAATCTGTCAAAGAAACTTCCTTCAAAACCCCAAGTTGTTGATGAAGGTACTTCTCAGAAAACACATGAAAAACAGATTTGGGTTAGAAAAGACTGCTTGGTTGCAAATGTGGTTCATATAGCTTTGAAAGTTCATGATGTCAACATGTGGCACTTGGATAGTGGTTGTTCAAGACATATGTGTGGACATAAGTCTATGTTTAGTACATTTGAAGAATATTTTGGTGGAAGTGTAACATTTGGTGATGGAAGCACTTCTCAAGTCAAAGGGAAAGGAACAGTAACTGGTCCTAATGGAGTTTGTCTAAAGAATGTTTTATTTGTATCTGGTTTGAAGGCAAACTTAATTAGTATTAGCCAGTTATGTGATTCAAGATTGTTTGTCAACTTTACCAGAAAAGAATGTAAAATTTTGGATAATTCTGGTAGAACTATTCTTATAGGTGTAAGAACAAGTGACAATTGTTATGGAATCATTGGAAACAATGAAAGCTCTTTAAAATCTTCTGTATGTAATGAAATTGATTTGTGGCATAGAAGACTTGGTCACATTAACTATAGAGATTTGTCAAAAATCTCTAAGTCTGAATTGGTTAGAGGAATTCCCAAGTTTGGGAACAATAAAAAGAAAGGAATGTGTGGTCTTTGCAATCAAGGAAAGCAAATCAAAGCCACACACAAGAAAACCACAATTGTAGGAACCTCTAGACCATTAGAACTGATTCATATGGACTTGATGGGACCTACAAAGACTGAAAGTCTTGGAGGAAAGAGGTATATATTTGTTGCTGTAGATGATTACAGTAGATACACCTGGGTAAATTTTCTAAGAGAAAAATCTGAATGTTTTGATTGCTTTAAACAATTGTGTTGTCAAATTTAAGTTGAAAAGAACTTGCAAATAGGGAGGATTGTTAGAATAAGATCTGATCATGGGACAGAATTTGAAAATCAGATGTTTTCCAAATTTTGTGAAGAACAAGAAATTAAACATGAATTTTCTACTCCTAAGACTCCACAACAAAATGGAGTTGTGGAAAGGAAAAATAGAGTTTTGCAAGAAATGGCTAGAACCATGATGATAGCCAAGAAAGTGTCAACAAAATTCTGGGCTGAAGCAATAAACACTGCCTGTTATATAAGTAACAGAGTATATGTCAGATCTGGGTGGAAACAAACTCCTTATGAAATTTGGAAAGGAAAACAGCCAAACTTGAAATATTTTAGAGTCTTTGGAAGTAAATATTATATCCTAAGGGACAGAGAAAATCTAGGAAAATTTGATTCTAGAAGTGATGAAGGAATCTTTCTAGGATATTCTTCTTCCAGTAGAGCATACAGAGTTTTTAACTTGCAAAAATCTGTTGTAATGGAGTCTATTAATGTGTTAATAGATGATAAAGGAATTGACTGTGAATTTTTGCAGGTTGTAGATGAAGAGGATGAAATCAAAGATGCTTCCTCAAGCAATGAAGTTGTTCCTCTGACAAAAACTCTCAAAGACCACCCAACTGAGCAAATTGTTGGAAATATTTCAGATGGAGTAAGAACAAGACATCAATTACATAATGAGGTAAGATTTTCTTCTTATTTATCTCAATTTGAGCCAAAATTTTATAAAGATGCCTTGTTGGATGAATCTTGGTTAAATGCTATGCATGAAGAACTAAACCAATTTACTAGAAATAATGTATGGGAATTGGTTGAAAGACCCTCTAATCTGAATGTGATAGGAACCAAATGGATCTTTCAGAACAAATCTGATGAGAATGGGATTGTAACCAAAAATAAAGCTAGGCTTGTTGCTCAGGGATACACCCAAGTAGAAGGAATAGATTTTGATGAAACCTTTGCTCCTGTAGCTAGGTTAGAATCAATCAGATTACTTTTGTCTATTGCATGCTATTTGAAGTTTAAACTGTTTCAAATGGATGTTAAGAGTGCATTCTTGAATGGCTATCTGAATGAAGAGGTTTATGTAGAGCAACCTAAAGGATTTGAGGACACAAATCATCCTAAACATGTTTATAAGCTGAACAAGGCCTTGTATGGACTTAAACAAGCTCCTAGAGCTTGGTATGAGAGACTCACCTCTTTCTTACTTGAATCTGGTTTCATGAGAGGAAATGTTGATAAAACTCTCTTTATTCAAAGAGAGTCCAAGCATATTTTGATTGCTCAAATCTATGTTGATGACATAGTGTTTGGATCTACTTCTGAAAGCCATGCTCATTCCTTTGGAGACTTAATGAAGAGTGAATTTGAGATGACTATGATGGGTGAACTGAATTTTTTCTTAGGACTTCAGATTTATCAATCTCAACAAGGGATTTTTTTCTCTCAAGCAAAATATGCTAGAAATCTAGTCAAGAGATTCAATTTAATTCATGCAAAACATGCTAGGACTCCTATGAGTACTAGCTTAAAGCTTGGAAAAGATGAATCTGGGAAGGATATAGACCCTACCTTGTACAGAGGGATGATTGGAAGTCTTCTGTACTTAACAGCAAGTAGACCTGATATAAGTTTTAGTGTTGGAGTTTGTGCAAGATATCAGGCTAATCCTAAAGAATCTCATCTAAATGCTGTGAAAAGGATTATAAAGTATGTAAATGGAACTGTTGATCTGGGAATTTGGTTTTCCAAAGAAACAAACCCATATCTTACTGGATACACTGATGCTGATTGGGCTGGGTGTATGGATGATAGAAAAAGCACCTCTGGTGGTTGCTTTTATATGGGTAATAATCTCATTGCTTGGTTAAGCAAAAAGCAAAACTCAGTTTCACTGAGTACAGCTGAAGCAGAGTACATTGCTGCAGGAAGCAGTTGTACTCAACTAATTTGGATGAAACAAATGCTATCTGATTATGGTTATGATCAGGACCAAATGATTCTCTTCTGTGACAATCAAAGTGCCATAAATATTTCCAAAAATCCTGTTCAACACTCAAGGACTGAACATATAGACATCAGGCATCACTTTATAAGAGAGTTAATTGAAGACAAAACTGTTATGATTGAATATATATCTACTGAAAAACAGTTAGCTGATATTTTCATTAAACCTTTAGATCAGAACAGATTTGAAACTCTTAGGAAATCCCTAGGAGTATGCTCTCAAAACTGAAAATCAGGTTCTGTTTTGAGTTAATTTAGATGTAAAATGATTTACATGTCTGTTCAAAATGAATTTATGTGTTCTTGATACTAATATCTTAATTCAGGAAGCTTGAGTCTATGAATATTGACAGAAATGTCTTGTTCTCATCTATCACTTTTGTCTTAAACACCTTTGTGTATTGAAGTTTATTGTGTGTTGAAGCTTCGGATCTATAGGTTATCACCTTTATGAAAAGAAAAGTTTTGGAAATGGCTGCCATATAGATTAGAGTGAAAGCCACTGTAATTCTCAAAAAGAAAAAGAAAAAGAAGGTATATCCTTGGAATGAATTGTAAACTCAGGTTTTTTAAGGGTCAATGCCTTCAACAAAAAGAAAAGAAAAAGAGATCAGAAAAGGCTACCTATCTCTGATGTGCGAAAGCCACCAAAATGAAGTTTAGGGTATATGTCTATACTATCCAAGTATGAGTACACTAAAATAGCCTTCCATATGCATAAAGTGTAAAAGTCAAAAATATTTCACACACTACACCAGCATTGTTTCATTAATATGCATGTGTGCTCAATATCTTGAAGAAAGTTTATAGTATGAGAAACCATGAAGGAAATTTTGGTCATAGATATGAAATGTGTCACATCTGAATTAACCTTGATAGGTTCTTCAAGATCAGTTTTGTGATAAGTACTTCTTAGATTGAATAAAAGTTGATTATCTGGATGATTTTTAGTTTAGTTAAAATCTTAGCTTTGTATTTAGATGTATGAGTTTTTTCATGAAGAATAGTTCAAACTCTTTTTATAAATTTTTGCCTTGTGAGTGTGTTTTTTCTTGTTTGTGCATGTGCACCTTCTACGTCGCTAGAAGCGTGCAAGTAGCCTTCTCTCTTCTCTCGTGTTTTGGCACCTGCCCTGTTAAGCGTCGTCGGATGCACGCTGGCAGCGTGTTCTTTTTGTCTATAAAAAGGTGAAATCTGTTTCACTTTTTTACCTCTGTTTTTTTCTTACCTGCGGTTCTCCTTGCTCCTCGTGTCGTGGTCATTCTTTGCCTTCGTGCTTACCTTCCGTCACCTTGTCCACTGTTCAGGTAAAATTTTTTTTACTGTCTTCGTCTTGCTTCTTCATTTTCTTCTTCCTATTACAGTGTTCTTCTCTCGTTCTTCTCAGTTAGGGTTTGGTAGATTGTTCTGCCATTAGGGCTTTATCGTGCTTTGCTTGTGTTCTTCACTCTCGTCTATTTTTTTTCATCATGCCTCCCAAGAAGAAGTCTAGAATTGATTCTCCTTCCACCTCTTCTCCACTAGTAAGATCCTCTCCGGTTGTTTCTTCTCCACCGGTGAGACCCCCATCCCCTTCACATTCCTCTGAACCATTCATTGGAAATGGTTTGTCTGATTTTAATGAGTTCTTCAAGCACAGGCCACTCCTTTTGGAAAGGGCCATTAAGCTTGATTCCTTTTCTGAATCTCCTCTCTTCTCATTGTTCTCGGACAATGGTTGGAAGAAATTTGCTTTGATAAGTGGTTTTGCATATCCTAACCTGGTTCGAGAATTCTATTCGAACCTCCACCATCTTCATCTTTCCAATCAAGGCTTTGTCAAAGCCTATGTCAGAGGCATCTCTTTCGACTTCTCGAAAGATCTTATCTCCTCTCTTCTCGAACTGCCCCTTGTTGATTCTCCTTCATTTGACTTTCTTGATTCTCACTCTGATCCTCCCATGGAGTCAATCATTTCTTCTCTGATTGTTCAGGGTGCTCCCACCTCCATAAAAAAATAAGCCAAGACTTTCTTGAATCTGTTTATCTGTGCTTCTCTTGTTCCCTCAGATCATCATTCTGAGATTTCTCACTCCAGAGCCAGACTCCTTCATGCTATCTGGAACAGAGACAGTGTCTGTCTCCCTTCCATCATATTCAATCAGATCCTTCAGTCTCGGAATTTAAAATCCAAGACTGCTGCTCTTCCTTTTGGAATCTTCATCACCTACTTGTGCATTCATCAGGGGGTCCTCCCTGATCCTGTTGAAATGATCCTTCACCCCAAACCTCCCATTGATGCCTCCACCCTCACCAGAAGCAAATGAGCAAATCCTTTTCGGTTGGCTTCTTCTAAGCCTTCTTCTTCTCATTCCTCCTTGTCCAGTTCTGATGCGATGGCCATCCTGGACAAGTTGAATTCCATGCAAGCCTCCCAGGAGGCTTTCAATTCTGAGGTAAGGGCTCACATGCTCATGATGAACATGTTCAAATCAGAGACCCAAGAGAAGCTGGAGAAGCTTGCAAAGGATGTTGATTTTGCCTGTGGCGAGGTACAAAGGGATGTTGCTGCTCAGCAACGGATGCAAAATGAAGCTGATCATTTTCTGAGTAGCATTCGAAGGACTCGGTTGGAGATGGATCACAAACTATGCTGGCTGCACTCCCGGTCCCAAGATGCATACCGACATTACTCCAGAACTTGGGATCTGAAACCGCCTTCCAGAAAGGGGGAGTCTTTTTGATAATGTTGCTGCTGGTTGTTGTTGATGCTGGTTGATGGTTGCTGGGTGTTATATCAAGTTTTTGTTTTTGTTTGTTCTGTTGGTTTTTGGGTTTTCTGAAAGTAGGTTTAAGGGGGAGTTTTTGTTTGGTTGGATGTGTATATAGTTGCTGAACATTGTATATGTCTTCTGAATACTGTATATTCTCTCTGAACATGAATGAAATTCTGAATTCTCCCTTCTCATGGTGTTTTGAATGTTTAAATGGAATTCAATATCTGAATTTGATAATAAGGACTGTTGTAAGTTTGTTGTCAGGCATTTGCCAAGGGGGAGATTGTAAGTGTGAAAACTCACACTCCTTATATGGCAAATGTTTGACAAATTATATTTTCTAATAAATTTCAAAGATGTGCAGAATTAAAATAGAAATTCTATGAATTTAGTAAAGAGGAAAGGTGAGGTTGCCACACAGCTACCACGCCGCTGGTAGCTCAAGGAAATGTAAAGATTTCTAAAGAAAGAACATTTCGTAAAGGCACTTGCAAGGATCAACGCCGCTACCACTCCGCTGGCAGCGCATAAGTGAAATAGCACTTTGAAAGTAAAGCACGCGTACCAGCTTCGTAAGGCGACGCCGACACGCCGCTGGTAGCGCAGAGCAAGATTGAAGAGTCTACAAATCTGCTGTGCACATGCCGCGTACCCTCCTGCTAGCAGCACGCTGGCAGCGCGCCCTTAACTGAGTCTTTTGGATTTGAGCGGGATTTGAGTTCGCTTCTAGCCGTCTACCCCGATCGCACCACGACGCCACCAGCGCTCGACGCGATCTGAGATTTCTTCTTTAAATAGACGAGCTGTATTCTTTTTGGAGTGACTTTTTTCCTTTGATCAATTGGTTTTGGATCTGGAGGTGTTCGAGATTCAATCAATTCGTTTTTTAGAAAGTCGGTGATCGAGTGAGGGGGAGATCTGAGAGAGATCACCTGGAATTGAAGGTTGAGGATTCTTCTTCAATTCGGAACTTCACTTGATCGTAAGATCTCCTGCTGGATTGGTGATCGACCTTGTTTGATGCATAGGTGGATTTCTATTGCATTGGATCATCTCAGTGGACTCTGAGGTGATTGTCACGATCTGGATTGATCGTGAATTGCAGCTTGTGGATTCAAGCTGTGTTGCAGTTCGTGGATTCGAGCTGTGGATCTGGATTGATCGTCACTTGCAGCTTGTTGATTCAAGCTGTGTTGCAGTTCGTGGATTCGAGCTGTGGATCTGGATAGATTGTCACTTGCAGCTTGTGGATTCAAGTTGTGCTACAGTTCGTGGATTCGAGCTGTGGATCTGGATAGATTGTCACTTGCAGCTTTTGGATTCAAGTTGTGCTACAGTTCGTGGATTCGAGCTGTGGATTGTTGTTGAGTGAGTTCTCAATTGTAAAGGTTAAGTGTGTCTTCCTTTGTAATTGACTTTCATTCAATAGTGGAGATTCTAAGGGTTAGTCGCCTCATATAGACTTGAGGTTTTTCCTGGATCTGGATTCAAGTTTCCTCGTATAATCTCTGTGTGTATGTTTCCGCATTGTTAAGTTCTTAATTGTTGTAGATCGTGGACCTTTAGAGTAGTCTCCTACTCTTTCACAGGTCCTTGTTTGTCTTTCATGAGTATGCAACATGTCTTTTTCTTTCACTGTTTTTGTGTGTGTGTCAAGTTAGTATGCATGAAGGGTTCCCTTTTGCTTTTTTTACATCAAATTAGCAAGCATGTAGGGCATCTTTGGGGCTGCTGTTGGCAGTAGCCATAGCCCTCCATTGTTCCTTGTTTTTAGCCTTTTAAGTCGTATGCCATGCCTTAATGTATGCATCATGAATGAGGGATCCCGTTGCCATGCTCCCCCACCCCACTTTCCGCTATTCCCAGCCCATAGGTAGCATGCTTAGCCCCTTTTTAGTTGCTGTTTTCTTTTTCTACAGTAGGTTTATTTGCTTTTGTTTGATGGTTTGTGCATGTGTTTGGCATTCTTATCTACACACTATAGGCACACAAGCCTCCCAAACTTCACGCATGAGAAACCCCTTCTTTTCGGTAGTCTCCACCCCCCACAAGCATGTTCCCTTTCCCCCATGAACTTACTGTTTTGACCACTTGGGATTCCCCAAAACCCTGTGCCACAGTTGCTGTTCCAGCAGGCTCACCTCACCCCTTTACCTCTAAGTCAACCCCCATGCATTGTTATCTTTAAAATTTTGCTTGTTAATTGTGATTAACATGATTAGCTTGTGATTCCTTGCTCTTAGATTGGAAATGCTTGTAGGTTGGTGGCCTGGAACCATAGAAATAAGAGTGCCCTCCCCCCTTTGCTGCTAGAATTATTGAAGAGAAATGAGAGGGGCAGTAACCCCCATGCCATCTATTCCACCCTTTATTTTGGTGGGAAATCCCAAGAAGAAACCAAAGAGAGGCCTTCCCCCATATCTGAACCAAGGTGCGCCCACTCATGGGGCCACCCAACTGGTAGACAATCCCTAGGAAGCCCACAAGAGCCACCCCAATTGCATAAGCCCCAAAAGAATGCAGTTTTGAAGTGATCCAACAACTCAGGTCGGATCACTTTGGATTTGTGTGTAGCCGACCTTCATGGTCGGCTACATGGCAGAAATGCCATCTTTGTATTTCGTGATTGTTGCTATATTTGAATGTTATTTTCCACTAAACTTAATAAACCAATAGGGTTTCCTGGTCACCAGGAAACCCAACATGGGACTTGGACCATTGGTCCAACCGGATGCATAGTGGGCCTTCCAACGGGGCCCACCATGCCCAACAAACCTCTTTGCATGTAAATAAGCAACTTAAGCAAGCAACCAGACCGAGTGGGCCAGACCCGATGCGGCCCACCCGGACCATTGGTCCAATAGGATGCATAGTGGGCCTTCCAACGGGGCCCACCAAGCCCAACAAACCTCTTTGCATGTAAATAAGCAACTTAAGCAAGCAACCAGACCGAGTGGGGCCAGACTCGATGCGGCCCACCCGGGAACTTGTTTTGTGGTATGATGATTAAATAGCATGGTTTGGCCGAGACCAAGGGCAAGGGCCTACCGGGCCCGCCAAAGCCCACAAACCCACCAAGTAAGGGTTCAAAACCCTAACTTCACATAACTTGGGCTTCCAAGCCCAAATCTGGACCATGGGCCCCAAGCCCAGTGACTAGCCCATTTTGATGAATCTAAACAAGATAAATCTAAAACACTTTGGCAACCATCATGGGGGCCCACCCAGGGCCTGCGAACCAATGCCGACCCACTTTTTGTATGAAGGACATTTAAATCGCTAAATTGAACCTTGAGATAAAATCAATTCATTTGAACCAAACCCAAAAGGCCTCCTAGGCTAGACCGAGGCCCACCAAGGGACATGTGGACTTAACCAAGCTCGCCAAGGACACCGTGGGCCTTCCAACAGGGCCCACTAAATCAGACACAGAGCACTTAATTAAGCAAGATAAAAACAATTAAAGGGACCCATACCACTCAGGGGTTCCCGCCAGACTTAACCAAGTTACATGCTGGATTAGGAATCGGGTGAGAAAATCAGTGAGTTGACTCAAACCAGGAGAACTCTATGGGACCCGTCAACTAACGGGGCGGACCGGGGTGTCTACGGACTTCCCTGGATTGTAACCGAAAATCTACTTAGAATCTCAAGCCGCAGACTAGCCTTAATAGACAAACATAGGCACCCAGGTGTTTGCTTGCACCCCATTAGGCAATGGCGACTCCAATTTCCCGTTTTACCCTCCCGGAGGCACGCACGAGAATCCGTGATCCCCGCCGTGTGCGATTTACCCCGCGCACACATGTTGTGAGGATTAAACCTCGAAATCCAATGCCTTGATTGGCAGCGATTGTAAATTCCTTTGAAATCATGCAGTGGTAAGCGAATCATAGAAATCCGGAAACACGTCCTGGACAGCCCATATTGTGCCATGAATGGCATGGAGAATATACACCACAAGATGGGTGATTTGATTTTCGTCTATATGGCTAGCTCAATATAACCCCAGATGATAGTTTATTGCACGTTGCGAGAGACGGTGTTTATGTACATCGTGGAAGACGGTTCAATGTAGGCCAGAGGCCACTTTATTATGTGCTTTGAAAAGCAACTTTGATGTGCGCCTCGGAAGGCTATTTGATGTACACTCGCAGGCGGCTTGATGTACTCCCGAAGGCGATTTGATGTACGCCTATAGGCGATTTTTGTTTTGGAAATTCTTTTGTGCATCTTTGAAAACGGTTTGACCAAACAGGTTGGTGTAAATGATCTCAAAGTGCGTTCACTTAATGCATGAACATACACACATGCAAATAAAGTGAAGGTTAAGTGATATTACCATCCTGAGAGTCTGTGTTAACAGACGTATATAAAAAACACACCCAAAAGTGTGTGCACAGTCGTAAAAAAAGGTTGGTGCCTATCAAGGCACGACTCCTAGACATACTTGTGTAAGGAAGCACATCCAAGTCCTGATCAACCTTTGTCTTTCATTTATTCTTTTGTCTGCTTTTGGTGTTGGACCCTAGCAAAACTTACAACTTGCCAGCGAAGGCAAAACTTACATGATATTTACAAAAATTTGCAAAGAATTCATCTTTAGGGCTGTTGGGAGCCCAAAAGAAGGGTAAAAATTGCTTCAAAGGTAGGTGAGTTGAAATCCTAGGTCTAGGGTTTTGTGCCCCTGTTCTGATCTGGCCTAATTCCATCTGGTTGCCTGATCTGGCCGGCTTTCGTTTACTCAAAAAGGCCGATCTAGACTTGGGGTGCTTCCAGCGGACTCAATGGGTCGAGGCCCATGGCTCATAGGACTCAATGCATGGATTTGGGGTGGCTCCCCTGATCAAAGTTAGGCTGGCTTCCTAAATTAGGGCTAAGGTAGCCCATGATCTAGGGTTCACTCAATTTGATTCAAAAGGCGGGGGTTGCTGCCCCTGATGGACTCTTGGGTTTTATGTTGATTTAGTCCTCTTATATCATCATTCATATCGCATTCAAGCATCGCAGGGTATTCAGAAGTAATAGGTGGGGAAGGATACCCAGCTTTAGACATAAGCCTACAAGGGTCTGAGCCAAGTACTAGACCCTCGTGTACCACGGCAAGAAACTAGTGGCACTATGGAAATCCAGAAACCTGGGGAGATGGATTTACCTTGCTTTCCCCGGCAAGCCACGGGAGCGTAAGGTTAATACCATCCCAAAAGTCAGTTCATAGGAATCAGAAGGGTGGTTGCTAGAGAGATCTAAGTTTTGGCAGAGAAGATGCATCATTCACAATTCATTCAGGGTCGGATCATTCACGTAGTCTCCTTCGTGCGTGTCACCCCACCCAGTTATTAAAGCTGAAAAAATCCATCCATGGTGTGGTGGGTGCCCGTGTGTGTAGTTGGGCTGAGTGCTGTGTCTAATCGGGTTAGTTGGATCTGGATATTGATTGATAGAAGGGCTTCTTGCTATCCCTATATAGTGAAGTGAAGAATTGGCACGCAAAACAATGTTATGGGAGAGTCCCCAGGTAATTGGAGGGGTCACAATGGTCCCACTTAAGACCCAATTTCCTTAGGCAATTATCTCGTCCTTTATAACAGGACTCCCCAGAATATGTGTTTGCGTGTATTCTACACCTTACTAAAGTAGGACATGAGAAGTTCGTTAAATCAATCTATATCCCCCTTAAGCTGATTCATTCTAATCAGGGATCCTACTTGGTCGAGCGGTCTCCAGTGGAGTCGCCAAGCTGTGCGCATGATCTTTCGTACTTTGAGGCACATGTAGAGTGTGTGCCTCGAGAATTTGAGAGTCGCCACTGCCTGACGGGGTGTAGGCAAACACCAAGGTGCCTAAACGGGTCTATCTAAATGGTTTGCGGCTTTTTAGAAATTCCGGCCAAGTTCTCGGTTACGGTCCGGGGAAGTCCGAAGACACCCCTGTCCGCCTTGTCAGTTGACGGGTTCCTTGGGTCTCCCTGGTTCGAGTCAACTAAGTTCTAACTCACCCTATTCCTAAGACAAGACATGCACTCTTTATTAAGTCTAGTGGGGACCACCAAAGTGGTGTGGGTCCCTTTTCATTTGATTTTATCTTGACTTATTAAGTGATCTAGGTTGGATAGGGTGGGCCCCGTTGGAAGGCCCACAGATCCCTTGGTGGGCTAAACTTAGCCCCACATGTCCCTTGTTGGGCCTCAATCTAACTCTTGGAGGCCCTTTGGGCTCTGGTTAATTTGATTAGTTTTATTTATTTATGGTTCAAGTGAAGGATTGAGTTAAGTTTTATTTTTGATAGGCCTAGATGGTCTATGGGCCCATTGGGTGGGCTACACAATGGTTATCAAATAACTTGAATTATTTTGGTTAGGTTGTGTCCAAATGGGCTAGGCATGGGATTGGGGCCCATAGCCTAGGCTCGGGCTTGAAAGCCCAAGGCTTGAGGCATTAGGGTTTTGGACCCTTCTTTTATTTGGTTAATGGGCTTAGTGGGCCTGATAGGCTCAGGCCCACAGTCTCAGCTAGACCACACCTAATCTAAGCCAGCATGATTCAAGTTGGGCTTGTGGTGGGCCTCAAAGGGTGTGGCCCACTTAATTAATTTAATTGCCTTATTTAAGTCCAAACATGTCTATTGGGCTTGGTGGGCCCCGTTGGAAGGTCCACAATGAATCCAATTGGACCGGGTGGGTCCAAGGCCCATATTGGGTTTCTGGTTGACCCGGAAACCCCTGCTGAGTTATTTCGTTTAGTTAAAAAAAGTTAAACCAAAGGGCAAAAGGATTGAAAATTGAAAATTTGGATTTTTTAGGATGTATCCGAAATAAAGTGTCGGCTATAAAGAAAAATAGACTGATTCGATCTGAGTTGTCGGATCAGCCTAAAATGGCTTTTTTACAGATTTCTTAGGTGGCTCGGGTTCTGGGCTTCTTGGGGAATTTCAATGACTGTGTGGGCCCCTGTGTGGGCCCACAGTGGCTCAAGGAAGGGGGGAAGACCCTATTTTTGATCTCTTTTGGGACCTTGGGCATCACGGGAGGGGGAGAGGGTTTGGATCATGCCTTCTCCCATCTGAATCATTTCCAAGGGTGAGTGTCCCTGTTTTGGCTTGTTCCATTCCACACACAAGCAAGCAAATAGGGTAATTGAAATCCAACCCAAGAAATGTATAAAACATGCTTTAAACCATGATGATAATATGCATATTCTCACATACCATGCTTACGAAATGGAGTGTGTGTGTTGTGTGTGCTCATATACATGCAACAAGTTAGATAGTAGAACAAATAAAAGGTGACCTACCATGCTCTAATGGGTGGATATGTATGTATACATTCAAGGTATATGCAAAAACGGGAGGGCTGATTACGAACACACAAGAATGGCAACTATTAGAAGCAAGGATCATGGCAAAGGTGCTGGAAACAGTGGGAAAGAAGTGGAGAAAGACCATCACTTATGGGACCTTTATGCATGGACATGTCTAGGATATATATGGGTATGAGATGAAAAGGAAAGGGAGATATACATACCACTACTAACAGCAACTAAACATGTTAAACAAATCATATGATACACCAAAAACATATAAAAACAATGAGTAAGCAAACAATGTGGGTTTATGCTTAAGTGGGCACCAACAAGGCCCATCAATGGGGTTTACCAAGACATTTCATGAGCTATGCATGAGGTGTTAAATGGGTGTGGGAGCATGCTGAAAAACATTGGTTACTAAAGAAGAACGAAGACATATTAAGGATACAAAACAACAACTAAATGAATAGGGGATGGATCATTGTATGGGGACTATTGTGCATGAACATGCTTAGTGTGTGAGCATGAGAAAAAGAGAGAGAGGAGGCATGCTACTACCTCCAGCAGCAACTAAAAGACATCATAACAGGGGGTATGGGAAGACGTATGCTTCAAAATATATGTAAATGAAAAGCCTAAATCTGAACAAGTATCTACTATACCATATGACCTATTTAAACAATCATGAGACTAATGTGCGCGCGTTGTAAATGCCGCACCGCGGGGCACATGTAATTTGCATGCCTCCGAATGGGTAAAACGGGGAAGGTTGGAGTTGCCATCGCCTGATGGGGTGCAGGCGGACACCCAGGTGCCTAAGTTTGTCTAATAGGCAGGTCTGCGGCTTGAGATTCTAAGTAGGGTCTCGGTTGCGGTCCAGGGAAGTTCGTAGACACCCCGATCCACCCTGTCGGTTGACGGGTCCCATGGGTTTCCTGGTTTGAGTTAACTCGGTTTTCACTCACCCATTTCCTAATCCAGCATGTAATTTGGTTAAGTCTGGTGGGACCATCTGAATGGTGTGGGTCCCTTTATTTGATTTTTATCTTTTTTAATTAATGTGAACTTGGTCTGATTGGGTGGGCCCCGTTGGAAGGCCCACGGGTTCTTTGGCGGGCTTGGTTAAGCCCACATGTCCCTTGGTGGGCCCTAGTCTAGCTTGAGAGGCCCTTTGGGCTTTGGTTAAATGAGTAGATTTTATTTAATGGTTCAAGTTGGAGATTTAATTGATTTCCATGCAAGGCAGGTCTGGATTGATTTGTGGGCCCCTAGGTGGGCCACATAATTGTAACCAAGTGATTTAGGTTTATCTTTGATTAATCCTCCAATTTGGGTTGGACATTGGGCTTGGGGCCTGTAGTCCAGACTTGGGCTTGAAAGCCCAAGATTGTTGAAGTTAGGGTTTGAACCCTTCCTTGTTTGGTTAGTGGGTTTGGCTGGCCCGATAGGCCCTTGCCCGTGGTCTTGGCCAAACCATTCTAAAAAAACAAGCAGGCTACAGATTGGGCTTTTGGGTGGGCCGCATTGGGTTTGGCCCACCCGGTTTGGTTAATTACTTGCTTAATTTGCTCATTCACACTTCCTGGTATCTGTCGAGCTTGGTGGGCCTCGTTGGAAGGCCCACCAGTATATACAAGCGGACTAGATGGTCCAAGTCCTGTTGGCTTGCTCGGTTTAGTTAAAACCATTCAAAGAATGCCAAAAATCAAGGAAAATTAAAGAACATGATTCAAACCATGTAGCTGACCTCAATGGTTGGCTACACACAAAAAGCCATGTAGCTGACTAGCAAGGTCGGCTACACACAGAGGATTGTGTAGCGACCTACATGGTCGGCTACATATAGCCCTTAGCTGATCCAACCTGAGTTGTTGGATCAGCTTACAAAAATGCAGTTTTCGGATATTTTCAAATGGGCTATGCTTAGGGGGCTATTAGGAATCTGCTAGGGTTTTGTGGGGCTATAGGAAGGCCCACACAGGTTCAGGGGGTGAAAGAACACCCCAATACTTGGTCTTTTGGGCGGGTTTGCAATAGGGAAGAGGGGGAGAAGGCATAGGAGGTTACCTTCTCCCATTTGAACCACATGAACAACACTTAACAGGGACCATGGAGTCCTTGTTTTGGTTTCTCAACTCACCAAACAGCAAACTCCACATTGGCAAGAAATACAATCAAATAAGGGCTTAAAGCATGCTTGAGTCCAAAAATTTAACATGCACATTTCTATACATCATACATGGGGACAGCAAGTGTTCGGGCTTAGATTCATACAAAAGAAGGTGGTGGCATGGGGGAAAGCAACCTAGCATGTCACTAAGCTATGGATATGTTCATACCCTTGGTGTGTGCAAGTGGAGAGGCATACCATTCAAGTGTGTGAGAAATGGGAAATAAACATGCTGTAGGAGTGAAGAACAGCAACCAATAGGGGGGGGGGAGACATGGTTAAAGGGCTGGAAATAACATAAAGATGATATGGGAGAGGGGGCCTTCATGCATGGTGCTAAGTGGCCGGATTGGGTTTGGGGGGGGGATGATGCATGAACATGCTGAAATCAGCAGCTAAACATAGGGGGAATGGGGGAGCATGGCAACACCCAAAATAGCAAGTTAGCAAAGGAGGGATGGGGAGCATGGCAATGGGATCCTTTGGTAGGGACACACCCTTTACATGCTAACACGAAATTAAAGAGGGATGAGAGACATGCACTCTCTAGAACAGTAGCCAAAAACACAAGAGATGATCATGACATGGGAAAGGGGAGCATGCACTTGGGTAGCATATGCTCATATCGTAGCCATCATAAACACATCACATGATCAAGACCATCCAAAACAAATATATGAACTAGTATACTTAAAGAAAGGGAAAAGAGGGATTAAATTGGGGGTACATGTGAATAAATCTAAAGAGGAACAAGCTCCCTTGTTGAATAAAAAAAAAGGATACATAAAATAGTGACCTAAAAGACCCAAACATGTGTAGAGATCCTCTCACTCTCCCATGGAACCACACGTGTGGTTCCTCTTACCTTGGAGAACTCCATGTGATGCCAATGAGAAGAAAATATATGAAGATCATGGAAGAAAACAGCTCAAGATGAAGGAGAGACTAAACTTTTCCTAAACATCATACTAGAAGCTCACTTTTATATGTGTGATGTAAAAAACAATAAGGAACAATACCTGGGGGTGGTCCTGGAGCAAAGCATGAACCTCCCTTGAAGCAAAGCAAGGTGCTGGAGCCTCTCCTTGTGACACCAACAGCAACTTCCTCCTTTTATTTGAGTGAGAGAATGAAGAAGAAGAGGGGAACAAGGGGTTGAATGGCCTTAAGGTGGTGTGGGGAGGTTGTGGAGGCAAAGGAGGCTGAAAACAAGAGGGCTTGAACCAGTGGGGTGGGGTGAAATGGGGGTAAGGCCAACAACCCTCGGCTAGGGGGGTTGCTGGCCTATTTATAGAAGAAGTTTTGTATCCGGCCTTCATGGCCGGATACACAAGATTTTGTGTGTATCCGACCATGGAGGTTGGATACACTAAGTGCTCTAGACAAAATGATTTCAAAAATTAAATTCTGTCAGAAAATTTGTTGGAAAATCCGACACGATTTTGGAAAAAATCTTTATGCATATCCGACATATTATGTCAGATACAAAAAGGCGAATTTTTGATATTTACAGATTTCCCCCAGATTTGACCGATTTGACAACCGAGATAATTGCAGATTGCCCCCTAGCTATTCCCAGATTAATCCCTGAGATATTTTTACATCAATTGGGTATTCACGGATTCATCCCTGAGATATTTATTTGCTCTCTCGCCATGTGTGCAGTTTCTGGCATTGTTGTCCTAGAACTTTAACTGCTTATATCTTCTTTATCCGGACTCCGATTTTGGCAAACTCAGTTGTGTTAGAATCGTATCGGAGTCCTCTATTCATTGGGGCAGGGATAAGTGGCTGATTTGGGGTTTAACAGAAAGTCAATTTCTACTCCCCCTCCAGTTTGACCGGCCTGTAAATCCTTCATCTGGGCTATGATTCCAGCAAACTTAGTTGCATTGGAACTATGTCGGGATTCTCTATCCATTGAGATAAATCAAGGTGGTCAATTATCACTTGATCAAAAGGTCAACTTTTGCCCCCTTGGGGTTTGACTTTTCAGCTAGGGTTTGCATTTTCGGCACTTCCGGGGTGCAAAAATGAGGTGCTTACAGCTGCCACTCTTTGCCGGAGTCACCTTGCGGATGAATGGCAAAGAGAAAAAAGCACCTTATTTTGTTCTTGGTGTTTCTATCGACATGGTCGACGAGCTTAGTCCTTTGAAGTTTTCATGAAAAGGGGGAAGTGTCCAGATGATGTGGCGCCACTTCCCAGCTTCGGAGTTTCCTTACCCTTTGCTCTTCGGGTTTTTGTAGGGCAACTCTTCAGCATTTAGTTTATGTTTGAAAGAGATTAGATTGGAGTTAAGCTCGCCAACGTATTTCGGCGTTGATGCCAAGCACTTGACAACATTCTTTTCTTCTTGTTTGTTCCTTTAAAGCTTTTAGGTGCTTTCAAATTTCTTTTGTCTTTTCCTTTGGGCTTAGTAGTTTCTTTTTTTTTTTTTAGATTGATGGCCAAGAGTCGGTTTAGAAGGTGGGAAGAATTGGGAAAGGAGGAAGGTAGGAGGAAGGAGGAGGTGCTCTCAGCGCTGTTCGGTGCCTCAAGGGAGCTCGCACACCTGCCCTATTCTACTTACAAAAGTGTGAAATCAAAAATTACAAAAGAAGCCATTTTGCCCGATGAGATCTCCATCTCTGCTCGTTTTTTTCATGTCTCGCCACTTCTTTCTTCTGCAGCGCGCCTTTTGATTGGCTCTCCTTTTCTGGGTAAGGTAGGGGCCTCCTAGTTTGGAGTTACTACCGCTGGGGGATTAGGCAGGAATCCCTACCTCATTGCTTTTTCTCAAATAGGCCTTGTTTTTTACATGCATGAGGGTTCCCTTGGGAAGGATGCTCCGCTGGGGATGGGTGGGGTCCCTTATGCCATTATTTCTCCTTGCAAGGCCTTTTCCTTCTGCTCAAGTGCGAGTTCTTTACGTTTTTCCAAGCTCCTGTTGAGTGCGAGAAAACTCCACCAGGAATTGGTGGGAGTTCGCTTCGTTTTCTCGTTGCTCTCCTTCGCAAAGCCGACCTCTTCAGATTGGGCGAGGCTTGGGAAGATTACATCATCAGGTATAGCTATCTTGTGGTTGAAAGGACTCCGTTGGGGGATTAGAGTATATCACCCTCCATTTGTTGAAGGAACTCCACTGGGGATATGGGAGAGGATGCCCGTTATCTCACCTTTGTTGTACCTATGGAGGCAAGGGACAGCATGTTAGTTGTGAACTAGTTGGGGAATGCAAAACCTTTTTTCTATTCTCTTCTTGCTCTGGGCCTTTTGCCCATTGCAGCTTGAAGCGACCTCTACCAAGGTTAAGAGGTTATCAATTCAGGTTAGTAGCACAATGTGGAGCACAAAAATAGTTAAGCAGAACAATTATAGAGAAAACAGGTGTGTCAGTGTGTTCTTGTGTTTGCAATATCAGAAGTAATTTCCAAGGCTAGACGGGACTTGGAGTGCTTGGTATTTTCATTAGCATTGTCATCATAGGCCACTGTGAAATTTTTGGGTTGGGCACAACCTGCCGGTCTGGACCCCTTTGATATGTTCATCTTTCTCGGCTTACTGTCTGCCCCTGTCACTACTCCTTTTGTACCTTGCTTTGCCCAATCCAGATGTGCCCAATTTCTTTTCTCTTTCTTCTTCTTCTTCCTCCTCTTTTTTTTCATGTGACTGACCACACAACGCCCTTTTTTCGGGTTTTTGCTGTGTCCAGCCTTTCTGGGAAACTCTGAATTCCATCGTCACTGATGAACGCAGACTTAACTAGTTTGTCCTGATCATTCCTTTTGGGATCCGAGAGGTCTTAGAGATAGGACGAAACGTAGGCTTGGTCTTGGTTACGAAAAAAAAGATAAGTGGCTCAAAAAAGCTTAGTTATCTGGGTTTGCAAAGTTTGCTACTTTTATTGTTGGTGGGACTTACATCCTGGCTTATTTGTATCTCTATTTTTTGTTGGGTAAACATTTCCCCATTTTCTCTGTTTCTTTCTTTTTTTCTTTTTTTTTCTATTGCATTTTCTTTCTTTTTGAGGTTTTTCTGGGCAAGAATGCCCTGTTTCTTTTTTGCTTTGCCAGGAATGCCCTATTTGATGTGTAGAACACTTGTAATGGGTTGAAAGAATTTTAAGGCTCAAAATTGTCTAACTAGGAGAGAATTTAAGGTGCTTGAAAGGATTCATGGTCTAAAGGAGAGTCAAGGTGGCCTTTCTTCATTTCCCAATCAGAATGATCTTAGGCGTAGTACAGCTTGACTACATCTGCATTTATTAGCTCAGGAAAAATTGCCCCGTCCATCTCTTGTAAGATAAGTGCTCCTCTGGACAAAACTTTGTGGACTACGAACAGCCCTTCGTAGTTTGGCTTAAATTTTCCTCTGCTGTCTTCTTGATGGGGAAAGATTCTTTTCAACACTAGATCTCCCTCCTTGAAGTGTCATGGCCTCACTTTCTTGTTATAGGCTCGTGCCAGTCTCTGTTGGTAGAGTTGGCCATGACACAGAGCCTTGATCCTCTTTTCATTCAACAGTTGTAATTGGTCAAATCTAGATTCTTCCCATTCCACGTCACTGATCTCAGCTTCCTTCAGAATTCTGAGCGACGGGATCTGTACTTGCACAAGGAGGATTGCTTCCATTCCATATACCAAGGAGAAAGGGGTTGCTCCGGTTGATGTTCTGATTGTGTAGAGACCCCAAATTGCACTAAAAATGAGAAAATAATTGAAAATATTAATTGGGATTTGAAACAGGTCAAAAAAGTGTAAAATCTGGCCAAACTGGTCATGACAGTATTTTGTTTACGGACTGATCATACCTGCAATTGATATACGGTCACGGCGTGCCCGTATTAATAATACGGGCAGGGCGCGACCGTAATATATATACGGGCACGGGGTCTTTGTGCGAATTTTACCTTTTTGATTTTTGAGCCTTATCTGCACCCAAATATCTCTCTTGGATAAGCGAATTCTCTTATTTATCTGTTCGAATTATCTTATTTATCCTTGTGGATAAAGGATTGGCATGATCTTGTGTTTAACTCAAACTGAAACTCTATCTTGCCAAACCTTGGACCAACCATACCCCTGTGTTTGCCTATAAATAGAGGGCCTTTCCTCAAGCAAAAGGCCACGAAATTTTGAAGTCCAAGGAATTCTAAGAAGCTCCAAGAGAAGAAAGGAACCCCTGCTACTCTGCCTGCTCAATCCAGGTAAGTCCCTTTTCCCTTTTATTTTCTGTCTTCAATTCTAGATGTAATAGGATCATCTCTATTGCTGTAGAATAAGGCCATCTTTTGTATCTAGTATTCCTAAACTTGCCTCTAAGTACCTCAAGAGTCTCTCTAGCTGTAAAACGTGAAGAGAGAGCTAGGGGAAAAGAGAACAGGTGGATCCCTAGAATAGAACCCCATATCTGTTTTTCTCCTTTTTTCTAGAATAAAGCCTGTGATTGTGTTTGTAACCAAACCTATCTCCAAGTACCTCAAGAATCCTCTCTAGCCGTAAAACGTGAAGAGAGAGCTAGGGGAAAAGAGAACAGGTGGATCCGTAGGGTAGACCTCCATGTGCTCTAATCTGTGAGATGTGGCTATTTTGAATATCTTGATCATGTTTTAATGCTTTTTATGATATATCTGAATGAATCACATGAATCTATGATGTTTATAGCATGAGATCCCCACTTTTTTTTTTTATAAAATTTGGATTTTTGCCACTTTTGCACCTACAGCATTGTTTTTGTGATTTTTGTGGATTTAGGCTAGGATCTTGGATTTGTCATGATCAATATGGTAGATCTGGATCCAGAAGCCTGAAAATAAATTCTAGGGTTTCATGATATGGTTTTTAAATTGTTTTTCATTATTGAGAGAAGACCCTACGGTCTAAGTTCTCCCCTTTTGGTGTTTTTCATCAACGTGGGTATTTTTGGTTTTGATTTTCGGATTTAATGTGAAATTTGAGCTTTATCTATGTCCTCGGCTATTCAAGTTCAATTTTGAAATATTTTATAAAAATCATATTTTTCTAGATTTCTAGAATTTGACTTGAAGCCAGATTTTTGGATTTTTCACTTTAAATTGATTTTATTTGATTTTATTTGATTTTATCTCAATTTTATTTTGATCATGAAACCCTAGGAATGGTATGATCATATTTGAATGTTCTGGATCAATCAGACTATTCTTATGAAAAAACCATACAATTTTATCTTTTTTGTGATTTTTCCTGATTTTTATAGCAAGCTTGTATTTTTTGTAAAACATGAACAATACCTGGCAACCACCTTGTGTGGATGAATAGGGGTGCCTAACACCTTCCCCTGTTCATAACTTAATCCCCTTACCCATCTCTGGTTGTTTTTTTTAGGAGGGTTATTTTTACTCTAAAATTGCCTTTTGTGCTTATTTAATATTTTGGTGTCCATTCACACCTAAATTGAATGGTGGCGACTCTTTGTTTTATTTAATCCCGTGTGATGATAGAGAAAGTCAATGAAGGAAGATTGATTTTTTTCCCATGTCTCACAGATTGACGTCCGATAGGCGTGCAATGCATAAGGCAAATTCTCATGCCAGTCTCTGTAGGTGATTACCATTTTCTTGAGTATCCTCTTCAGATTCTTGTTGGCGGCCTCTACTGCTCCATTCATCTTGGGTCGGTATGCTATAGAGTTCAAATGTCTGTGTGCACACGTCGGGAACGTCGCACGGCAGGGCGCATGGATTCTCGTGCGTGCCTTTGGATGGGTAAATGGGAAGTTTGGAGTTGCCACTGCCTGATGGGGTGCTGGCGGACACCTGGGTGCCTAAGTTTGTCTATTGGGCTGGTCTGCAGCTTGAGATTCTAGGTAAGGTTTCAGTTATGGTCCGGGGAAGTCCATAGACACCCTGGTCCACCCCGTCGGTTAATGTGTCCCAGAGGTTCTTCTTGGTTTGAGTCAACTCACTGATTTCTCACCCGATTCCTAATCCAGCATGCAATTCGGTTAAGTCTGGCAGGACCACCTGAGTGGTGTGGGTCCCTTTAACTGCTTTTATCTTGTTTAATTATTAAGTGGTTTGAATCTAATTGGGTGGGCCCTGTTGGAAGGCCTACGGTGTCCTTGGTGGGCTTGGTTAATCCCACATGCCTCTGGTGCGCCTTTGTTTAGCCTAGGAGGCCCTTTGGGCTTTGGTTAAGTGTACTGATTTTAAGTTATCTTGCTTAAGTCTTGCCAAAATGGGCTGGCCACTAGGCTTGGGGCCCGTGGTCCAAATTTGGGCTTTGAAAGCCCAAGTCATGTGAAGTTAGGGTTTTGAACCCCTTCCTGGTTGATTGGTGGGCTTTGGCGGGCCCGGTAGACCCTTGCCCTTGGTCTCGGCCAAACCATGCTACTTATCACGTCATTCCACAAATCAGGTTCGGGTGGGCCGCATTGGGTTTGGCCCCCCCGGCTTGGGTAGTTACTTTGCTTATCTTGTTTATTTACATGCAAAAGAAGTTTATTGGGCTTGGTGGGCCCCGTTGGAAGGCCCACGGTGTATCTATTTGGACCGGTGGTCCATGTCCCATTTTGGGTTTCTGGGTGACTCGGAAACCCTATTGGTTCACTTGGTTTTATTGGAAACACCTCTTGAATACAGCAAGGATCAAAGGACACACAAAATGGCATTTTTGCCATGTAGCCAGCCTTCCTGGTCGGTTACACATGAACCTTAATGTGGCCGACCAAGGAGGTCGGTAACACACAGACCCTAGGTGATCCGACCTGAGTTGTCGGATCACCTTAAAGTTGCATTTTTCTGGGTTTTTGAAAATGGGATGGTTTCTAGGGGTTCTTAGGTACTTCCTACCAATTGTGTGGGCCCTTGAGAGGCCCACATTTGTTCAAGTTTGGGGGTGCAACCCCTTTTGGTTCCCCTTTGGGGTTTCTCACCAAAATAAGAGATGGAGAAGATGACATAGGGGCTGCTACCCCCCTCATTTCTCTTCAGTAATTCTAGCAGAAAAGGGGGGATGGCACTCTTATTTCTATGGTTCCATGCCACCTACAAGCATTTTAAATCTAAGCGCAAGGCATCGCAAGCTAATCAAGTTAATCACAATCAACAAGCAAAATTTTAACTATAACAATGCATGGGGGTTGACTTAGAGGTAATGGGGTGAGGGTGAGCCTACTGGAACAACAATTATGGCAAGGGGGGAGGCAAGCCACAGGAGCTGGAACCAATGTTGAGAAAGGGGTGAGGGTGAGCCTACTGGAACAGCCTTGGTGCATGATAATAAAGGGGTAGGTTATAGGGGGGTTTGGTGGTCGATTTATATGCTGTAAGCAGCAGTTGCCAAAGGGATAGGGGTTACATCTGGGCATAGTGCTTGGGATCAGATATATAAGCAAATGGGCAAACCCCTTGGAACAACTGCTATCCTAGGGTTTTAGTCATACTAAATCCAACAAGTACAAGTGGGGAGAGTGAGCATGGTTTCAAGGTTGCCTTAGGGTGCATGGGTACTAGAACATGCTAGTAAGGCAACCATCAAGGTGGGTTGGGGTGCATGGCAGTATTCCTGCTGGTGCCAAGCAAAACAAGGAAACACAGTAAAAAGAACAAAATCTGCGACTACAGTACAAGGACAGCAACTGTAACAAGGGTGGAGGGATTCAATACCACGCTGGGGACAGCAGCAAGTGGTGAGGGTTTGCTGCTGTCCCCAGCAGCAACTCACATGGGCATGTTAAGGGGTGGAGAGCTGCATTCGTGCATGGCTCTAATTAACAAACACCTGGGATGGCTTTGGGCTTCCCAACCTGCTGGGATAGCACCCATGAAGGGGCTTAGGAGCATAACAGTAGCACGTCCAGGGAGCTGTGGGTGGTAAAAAAAACAGCAACATGCTAAGGGCTGTAGGGGGTAATGGAGCATGCTTATGTGTGCAAAAACAGCAGGTAAAGGGGGTGAAGGATCATGCTCACGTGCACATAAAAAAATATTAAAGGATATAGGGTTAGGGGGGGCCTGCATGCTAGCACAAACAGTAAACAAAACAAGGGGCATGAGCATACATTCACACCAAAGCAGAACAACAAACTAAGACAGTAGCATGTTATAGATATTCATTAGCCATGGGGGCACATGGATGAGCAAAACAGCAACACTTTAAGGGGGGATTAGGGAGCATGTTGCAACCACAGCCAAGAATAGCCAGTGAAGAGAGGTACGGCCAGCAGCAAAAATGCCCAGAAAAATTACAAGAAAAAAAAAGTGAGAAAAGAGAAAATAAAGAAGGGAAACGGGGGGTTATTATGAGGGTACATTAGATGACCAAGAATGGGAACATGCACCCATATTTTAAGATGAGGAAGACAACTGCTAACAGAGAACTACAGACCTTTATACTTAACAAGAAAAAATCTTTCTCCCTCTCTTGGAGTTCTACGTATGATTCTCCCTTACTTGGGGACTTTTACGAAGCGAAGACAAGGAGAAAGTGCATGCAATATGGGCAATAAAACAAATGTACAACAAGGAGGAACCAAACCCATTAACATGCTTAGACAACCCCCATTTTCATATATATAAAGTAAAAATGGGTGAGAAACAATACCTGAGGGTTCTTAAGCTCTTGTGCAAGGTGGAGACTCTTCCTTGAGGGGACACAGGTGCTGGAGCTCCCTTCCTTTTGCACCAACAGCAGCAACTCCTTAGGCTTTGGTAGAAGAGTGAAGAAGAGGAAGAGAAGAGAGAATGAGGAGGCAAGGTGGGGTGTTTGGGGGCTATGGAGACAAGGGTAGTTGCAAGAGAAGGGGGTTTGGGTGAAGGAAGGAAGTGGAAAAGGGTGCAAGGCCATTCACCTCGGCCAGGGGGGGGGGGGGGGTTGCTAGCATTTTATAGAAAAAAAATTGTATTCAGCCTTGGAGGCCGGATACACTAGGTGCTATGTGTATTCGGCCTCCAAGGCCGGATACACTATCCTCTCTTTGTATCCGACATTTAATGTCGGATACAAGACATAATTATTTCGAAAATTCAATTCCGCCGCGAATCTGTTGGAAAATCCGCGCGAATCCAGCGAGCGTATCTCTTGTATCCGGCATTCAAGTTCGGATAAGAAGAAAAATGTGTGTATCCGACATATATGGTCGGATACAAACCGGATAATTACAGATTTGCCCCTCGACTTGACTGATTTGACAGTTTTGGATATCCGCAGATTGCCCTCTGCGAATTTTGGTTTAGTCCCTGAGATATTTTGTAGATTTTTGATTTTTAAGGATTGCCCCCTGAGATATTTTTCTACGTTTGCTGCCACGTGTGCAGTTTCCGGCTTTGCTGCTCGGAAACTTCAACTGCTCATATTTTCTTCATCCGGACTCCGATTGGGGTAAAATCAGTTGCGTTAGAACCGCATCGGAGCCCTATATCCATTGGCATAGGGCTAGGCACCTGGTTCGGGGTTTAGCAGAAAGTCAACTTTCGGCTTCCCCTCAAGTTTGACTAGCTCATAGATCCTTCATTCGGACTCCGATTCCAGCAAACTCAATTGCATTGGAACCATGTCGAGATTATCTATCCATTGAGATAAAGCAAGGTGGCCAATTATCACTTGATCAAAAAGTCAACCTTTCACCCCTTAGGATTTGACTTTCCGTCTAGGGTTTGCATTTCCGGTGCTTCCGGGAGCGCAAAAATGAGGTGCTTACAGTCTGATCTTCAGATCTTGTAAGTGTGAAACTCACACTCCTTTTTATGGCAAATGTTTGACAAATTATGTCTTTTAATGAAGCTTCAAGATGTGCAGATTAAATAATGAAAATTCAGTTAATTGAGTAAAGAAGAAGAAGACGATGCTGCCACACAGCTTTAACGCCACTGCCACCCCGCTGGCAGCGCATAAGTGAGTTAGTGTTTTGAAAGAAAGGTCCGTGCACATGCCGCATACTCTCCCGCTAGCAGCTCGCTGGCAGCGCGCTTTTAACTGATTCAACTTGTTCTGAGCAGGACTTGAGTTCGCTTCCAGCCGTCTACACCGATCGCTTCACGACGCCACCAGCGCTCTACGCGATCTGAGTTTTATTCTTTAAATAGACGTGTTGTAATTTTTAATTGTGACTTTTTCTTTGGATCATTTTTTGATTTCGAATTTTGAGGTGTTTGAGATTCGATCAAATCTTCTTTAGAGAGTCGGCGATCGAGTGAGGGGGAGATCTAAGATAGATCACCTGGAATTGAAGATAGAGGATTCTTTTTCAATTCGGAACTTCATCTGATCGTGTGATCGCCTGGACTGGTGATCGGCCTTGATTGATGCGTAGGTGGATTCCTACTGCATTGGATCGTCTCAGTGGATTCTGAGGTGATTGCTGCGATCTGGATTGATCGTGTTCTGCAGCTTGTGGATTCAAGCTGTGTTGCAGTTCGTGGATTCGAACTGTGGATCACTGGTGAGTGATTGTTTGCGATCTGGACTGATCGTGTTCTGCAGCTTGTGGATTCAAGCTGTGTTGCAGTTCGTGGATTCGAACTGTGGATTGCTGTTGAGTGAGTCAAATTGTAAAGGTTAAGTATGTACTCCTTTGTAATTGTCTTTTCATTCAATAGTGGATTTCGAAGGGTTAGTCGCCTCATATAGACTCGAGGTTTTTCCTGGATCTGGATCCAGGTTTCCTCGTATAATTCTCTGTGTATTGTTTCCGCATTGTTCAATTCTGAATTGTTATAGATCGTGGACCTATAGAGTAGTCCTCTACTCTTTCAAGTGGTATCAGAGCCTATTCACTTTGAATTGCTATACAAAGTGTGATCTAGATCTATAGCATGGATTTTGGAAAAGAAGGAGGATCTGCCTCTAGACCTCCATTATTTGAAGGTAACAATTATTCTTACTGGAAAGCAAGAATGAGAGCTTACCTGAAATCAATCGATGAGCGTGTCTGGCTCTCGGTTTGTAATGGCTATCATCCACCTGAGATCACAACAGAAGGAGGTGTTGTGATCCCTAAACCTCATGATCAGTGGACTAAAACTAAATCTGATCAATGTGGATGGAACAACAAGGCAATGAATGCCTTATTTTGTGCTGTTAGTGTTGAGGAATTCAGGAGAATTTCCTCATGTGAAGTTGCTAAGGAAGCTTGGGACATTCTTGAGGTCACTCATGAAGGAACCTCAGCTGTCAAGCTTTCCAGACTTCAAAGACTTACTACATCTTTCGAAACTCTATATATGAAAGATGATGAGTCTTTTGATGAGTTTTATGCTAAAATCTCAGATATTGTTAATTCTAGTTTTAATCTTGGAGAAAAAATCTCTATATCAAAGGTTATTAGAAAAATCTTAAGATCTTTGCCTGAAAAATTCAGACCTAAAGTAACTGCAATACAAGAGGCAAAAGATGTAGATAACATGAGAATTGAAGATCTGGTAGGATCTTTACAGACTTATGAGCTAGATCTGAATATTCCTAAAAGAAGTAAAGGAATAGCTCTAAAATCTGTCAAATCTGTAAATACTGAAGAATCAGATAATTCTGATGTTGATATGGATGAACTTGTTCTCTTAGCCAAAAAGTTTAAGAAAATGTTTAAAAAGAGACAATCCAATTCTTCATCATCCATGGACAGATCAAATAGGAGATCTGATAAGAAAATGTCTGATCCAAGAAAGGAGAAGAAATTTTCTCAGAATGATGAAGTCCAATGTTACAAATGTAGAGGATTTGGACATGTTGCATCTGATTGTCCCTCAAAGGATAAAAAGAAAAAGACTAATTATCAGGTTACTTGGGATGACAGTAACACTGATAATTCTTCACAATCTGATGAGGATATCTCTGATAATTTTACTGCTTTCAATTCTTTTTACTCATCCTCTTCTGGTAGTTCAATCTCTGGAATTGCAGGAGATAATAAAGAGACTTTATCAGATGATGAAGAAGAACTACAAGAAGCCTACAATCAGCTCTATAAGGAATTCAATAGAGCTCAGAAGAAAGTAAAGAAACTGAGTAAAAAATTGAAGGAATCAGAAACAGAGAAAAATAAAGCTCTTGCAGAAATTGAGTCAATAAACCAGAAGTTACTTGAAAGACATGCCAAAGAAGATTTTCTTGTAACTTCTTTAACTGAAAAAACTGAAAAACTAAAAGAAAAGGAAGCTCAAATTTCTGCACTTCAAGGTAAAGTGAGTGAACTTGAGAAAGTTTCAAATTCAAGTAAATCTAATGCTTCAAATTCCTCTGCAGGAAATCATCAAATTAATGAGGAATCAATTTCAAAGGAAGTTCCTGAAAGCTCAAATTATGCTGAAAAGAGAATGAGTGTAAGTAATCAAAACAAGGAATCTTCACAGAAAATTTCTGCTGGAGAAGTAAGACCAACAGGTAAACCTTCAACTTCTGAGAAATCTAAATCTGTACAGTTTAGAAATGCTGGCAAGTCTAGAAATGTTGATTTTCCTGAACATAGGTTCATACCTGTATGCCATCACTGCAATAAAAAGGGTCATATAAGACCTAAGTGTTATGCACTGCATGGTTTTCCTGATGGATATTTTGATAATAAGAGAAAGGTAAATCAAAGTCAGTCCCTGGACTTATACAGCAGATTTGACTCCCTGTTAAAATTGACTGAAACATTAAATCAGGAAGTCACAAATCTGTCAAAGAAGCTTCCTTCAAAAACTCAAGTAGTTGATGAAGGTACTTTTCAGAAGACTCCTGAAAAACAGATTTGGGTAAGAAAAGATTCATTAGTTGCTAATGTGGTTCATGTAGCTTTAAAAGCTCCTGATGTCAACATGTGGTACTTGGACAGTGGTTGTTCAAGACACATGTGTGGTCATAAGGCTATGTTCAGTACCTTTGAAGAATATTTTGGTGGAAGTGTTACATTTGGTGATGGAAGCACTTCCCAAGTTAAAGGTAAAGGAACTGTAAATGGTCCAAATGGTGTTTGTCTAAAAGATGTCTTATTTGTATCTGGGTTAAAGGTAAATTTGATTAGTATTAGCCAGTTATGTGATTCCAGATTATTTGTAAACTTTACCATAAAAGAATGCAAAATTTTGGATAAATCTGGTAGAACTGTTCTTGTAGGTGTAAGAACAAGTGACAATTGCTATGGAATCATTGGAAACAATGAGTGTTCTTTAAAATCCTCCATATGCAATGATATTGAATTGTGACATAGAAGACTTGGCCACATTAACTATAGAGATTTGTCAAAAATCTCTAAGTCTGAGTTGGTTAGAGGAATTCCCAAGTTTGGGAATAATAAAAAGAAAGGAATGTGTGGTCCTTGCAATCAAGGAAAGCAAATCAAAGCCACACACAAGAAAACCGACATTGTAGGAACATCAAGACCATTAGAACTGATTCATATGGATTTAATGGGACCTACAAAGACTGAAAGTCTGGGAGGAAAGAAATATATATTTGTTGCTGTAGATGACTACAGTAGATATACCTGGGTAGATTTTCTAAGAGAAAAATCTGAATGTTTTAACTGTTTTAAACATCTGTGCTGTCAAATTCAAGTTGAAAAGAACTTGCAAATAGGAAAGATAGTTAGAATCAGATCTGATCATGGGACAGAATTTGAGAATCAAATGTTTTCCAATTTCTGTGAAGAACAAGGAATCAAACATGAATTTTCTGCTCCTAAGACCCCACAACAAAATGGAGTTGTGGAAAGGAAGAACAGAGTTTTACAAGAAATGGCTATAACCATGATGATAGCCAAGAAAATTTCAACAAAATTCTGGGCTGAAGCTATAAACACTGCCTGTTACATTAGTAATAGAGTTTATATCAGATCTGGGTGGAAACAAACTCCCTATGAACTTTGGAAAGGAAAACAGCCAAACTTGAAATATTTCAGAGTCTTTGGAAGTAAATGTTATATCTTAAGGGACAGAGAAAATCTAGGAAAATTTGATTCTAGAAGTGATGAAGGAATTTTTCTAGGATATTCTTCTTCTAGTAGAGCATACAGAGTTTTCAATTTGCAGAAATCTGTTGTAATGGAATCTATAAATGTGCTAATAGATGATGAAGGTAATGACAGTGAATTTTTGCAGGCTGTAGATGAAGAGGATGAACTCAGAGATGCATCCCCAAGCAATGAAGTTATTCCTCTGACTAGAACTCTCAAAGACCACCCAACTGAGCAAATTGTTGGAAATATTTCAGATGGAGTAAGAACAAGACATCAACTACAGAATGAGGTAAGATTTTCTTCCTACTTATCTCAATTTGAGCCAAAATCTTATAAAGATGCATTGTTGGATGATTCTTGGTTGAATGCTATGCATGAAGAACTGAATCAATTTACTAGAAATAATGTTTGGGAATTGGTTGAAAGACCCTCTGATCTGAATGTAATAGGAACCAAGTGGATTTTTAAGAACAAATCTTTTTTTTTGGAAAGTAAGTAAATTCCATTAAGATTACCAATATGTACAGAACTGGTGCCGAAGACACCAAACGCCTACAACACAATAGGCAATACAAGTGACCAATGCATCAACCCTCAACCCTCAACCAAGTAATCATTACATTTCATTACATTACAAAATTCGGAATTAGCCCTGGAATCTCCAATCAAGACCCCAATTACCCACAACACGCCGGCTCCTTGTTGTGTCCTTGACCATGATATGCTGATTGTGAAGCTTTGCTTGGACATCAAACTTAATATAGTTTAACACCACCTCAGATGGGCTATAGTTATTCTGGAAGACACGCCTATTCCTTTCTGCCCACAAGTGATACACTGTTGCTGCCAAGGATACTCGGGCAATGGTCTTGAGGGGGCTTGGTCCAGCAAACCTCCTTTGCATCCATTGCAAGCTTTGCTCCCAAGATCTACGGGGTGATCCATAGCCATTCCATGACATGACCTTGCTCCAAACATCATGACTATAAGTACACATGAAGAATAAGTGATGGTGATCCTCATTATGCCGTCTACATAAGAAACAAGCCTGCTGTTGGAGTACACCCCACTTTGCAAGACGTGATTTAGTCAACAACCTTTGATGCATAGCTACCCATAGAATGAACGAATGCCTTGGCACATGGAGTTTGTTCCATACCAAGTGGGACCAAGGCACCCTTGGGCAGGCCCCAGATAGTACATTATACGCTGTCCTAATGCTAAAGACATCATTCTTGGAAGGGGACCAGATTGCTTTGTCCACCTTGGAGCTGTCTAGAGGTGGTAGATCATTCAATTTGTCCCAGGCTTCTCTTAAATCCATTGATGCAGCCACAGGTGGGTCCCAGGCTCCATGTGCAACAATGACGCTCACACAATCAGTAATGAGTAACCCTGAGTCATAAATTATGCGTGTACCATATCTTTCAACCAGCGGTCCATCTGGATGCCAGTTATCAAACCACAGAGAGGTGTTGCAGCCATTGAACACCCTCTTTTTAATGTGTGGCCGGGCACTGCTCCTAGCCTTGAGGATCTTCCTCCAAGCCCAGGAGGAAGAACTTGGTACCTTCTTTGCCCAGAAGTTTTGATTTCGGATGAGGTATGTTTGCACCCATTTGACCCACAAGTTTGGACTATTACTAGCAATTAACCAAACATACCTGATGATGGCGCTCTCATTCCACCTCTGTAGATTAAGTAGACCAAGACCACCCTCCTCCTTAGGCCGGCAAACCACTCCCCACGGAATAGGCACAATCTTCTTTGTAGACATATCAGGTCCTGCCCATAAGAATCTTCTACACATTCCTTCCAGCTCCTTGATCACCCTCCTTGGGAGGATAAAGGCTGACATCCAATGAACTTTAATGGAGAAAAGTACAGTCTTTATCAATAATAATCTTCCCGCATAAGACAGGCATCTTCCCTTCCAAGAGCGCACCTTGGCCTTAACTCTTGCTAACAACGGCTCACAGTCCCCTTTGGACAACTTGGAGGAGATAAGAGGAAGGCCCAAATACTTCACTGGGAGCGGCATAACCTGGAACTAAGTAATTTCAGCAAGCTCACTAGTCAATGCATCATCTGCCCCACTAACAAACATACAACTCTTCAGGCAATTAACCTTAAGGCCAGAGACACCCGCAAACTCATTCAAAGCTGCAACCAAACAATTGATAGAAGATGTATCTCCATGGGAGAACAAGAACAGATCATCAGCAAAACATAGCAGTTTAATGTCATGGTCATAACACTTAGGGTGGTGTTTGAACCCATTAACCGTACATCTTGCTAGCACCATGTTAAACACCTCCATGATAAGGACAAAAAGATACGGGGAAATAGGGTCGCCTTGTCTGATACCCCTTGTGCTTTGGAAAAAACCCACCATGCCACCATTGATCATGAGGGAGAAAGACGGCGTAGAAACACACTCCATAATCCAATTAACAAATCTCAAGGGAAAACGCATACCTATCAAAGTAGCCCTGATAGCACTCCAAGCAACCGTGTCAAAGGCCTTCTTGAGATCAACTTTCAAAGCACACTTAGACTGTGTTCTTGAGAGGTGGTAATTATGCAACAGCTCATGTGACAACAGGATATTGTCGGCTACATTCCGACCAGGGATAAACGCTGACTGATAGTCACCTACTAAGTCTGCAACCACTTGCTTCATCCTGTTAGCTAGGATCTTTGATATGCATTTATAGAGGGTATTGACGCATGATATAGGTCTAAAATCAGCCACAGTGGCGGGGTTGAGACCCTTGGGTACCAATGTAATTGTAGAGTGGTTCATTTGCTTAAGAAGCTTACCGGCGACAAAGAAGCTACTAATAGCTGCCACACAATCATCACCAACAATCTGCCATGCCTTCTTAAAGAAGTAAGGAGTGAAACCATCCGGACCGGGAGCCTTGCCATCCTTGAGGGAGAACAACGTATCCTTAATTTCATCTGTAGACACATCCTTGCCTATTGTGAGGACCTGCTCATCACTTAGTTGCTTTAAGAATTGTGGAATAGTCACATTTTCAAGCGGTGGCCCTTCACTCAAAGTGTGCTTATGAAAGCGTAAGAACCTATCCTTAATCTGATCCGGATCATCAACCCTTGTACCATCATCATCATGAATACTAAGAATGGTGTTTCTCGCTCGCCTTTCCATCAAGGTATTGTGGAAGAACACCGTGTTCTGATCACCCTCCCTCATCCATTGTATCCTGGATTTTTGACAAATCTGGGCTTCCTCATCCCGCAATGCTTGAGCTAAGTCGTTTGCTAGAGCCTTCTCCTTCCTTGCCAGATCAACATCATAAGGAGAAGCATGCACCATCAACTGGCATTGGTGTAGGTCAGCTCTCAATCTAAAGATGTGGGATGTTAGAGAGTGAAGGTGCTTCATTCGGCTCCATTCCTTCAACTTTTTCTTTACCGCTTGAAGCTTCTTTACCACCTTAAACATTGGTGTACCAACCACGGGCATGGACCAGGCATTAGCCACCAAGTTTAAGAACTCGCTATGATCTGCCCAATAATTGTAGAACCGAAATGGTTTGTTGCCTTGCCCAACGTTTGAGTACACAGACACCACAATAGGGGAATGGTCAGAAATGCCAGCAGCCAAGACTTCAGCCTCAGACATGTTAAAGTGAGATAACCATCCCAAATTAACAAGAACACGGTCAAGCTTGCAACAGATTCTCTTATTTCCTTCACTTCGGTTAGTCCACGAATGGACAAACCCCTTGAACTTGAGGTCCGAGCACCCACATGCTTCTATGAAATCATTGAACTCATCAGTGGCCCTTGTGTTAATTTGCTTGCCCCCTACCTTTTCCATAGGTGCCCGAACACAGTTAAAATCACCCATGAGCAACCAAGGTTGCCCAGTTGCATAGGTCTGTAGATCCCTCCACAACTCGCGCCTAGAATTCCAGTCATTACTTCCATACACAAAAGTCATATAACAACACTTCCTTAATTCCCCAAACTCTGCAAGACAATGAATATGCTGATCTGATACATCCAGCCTAGTGAGCTTCACAACCAGTGGATCATACAACACCCATATTCGTCCCTTCAGTGCCACAGTATAGTTTGCAAGCAACTCCCAATGAGGGCACATGCGGTTTCTAATGGTATGCACATTGATTTGCCGCACCTTTGTTTCAACAAGACAAAGCATGCTCAACCTCTGAACTCGAATCAAATTCTTGACTTCGAGCTGTTTTGCGGGGTCATTCAAACCCCGTATGTTCCATGATGCGAACTTAATCATGGAGGGTGGCGTGGGTGTTGCTTCCACAGACCATGTCTGAACCGGATCCCTTGCCACTTCGCTTAGCCTGCTTAAAAGCAACCTCATCCACCAAGATGTGCCTCTTAGATTTCTTCTTTTGCTTCTTCCTTGTTGCGGTCACCTCCGTGTGAGAACCCTCTTCAGCTAGGCAGTCAAATTTGTTTGGGCTTTCAATAGCTGCACTGCCCGACTCAAAAGGAGTTTGGGTGCTACTTGATTCATCCGGGTTACTATTGGTGACATGGAATCATATCTTCCTCACCAGCATGAGAACACGCTGTAGACACCTGATTTTTGCACCCCCAAAATAAAGAAAAATGAAAAGTCAAACCCTGAGGGGGTCAAAAATTGACTTTTTGATTCAAGTAAATTTGGCCATCAAACTTCATCTCATTGAAAAGAGCATTTCGACGCGATTCCAACGCAATTGAATTTGCTGGAATCGGGGTCCGGATGAGGAAGTTATGACCCGGTCAAACTTTTGGAGAAGCAAAAGTTGACCTTTTGCTTGACCCTAATTCAGCTGCCAAACTTGATCCCAGTGGATAGGTGATTCCAAGCCGGTTCCAACGACACTAAGTTTGCTGAAATCAGACACCGAATGAAGAAGTTATGAGCAGTTGAAGTTTCAAAGAAAACTGCCCATGTGGCAAAACAGCAGCAAAAAGCAGAATAAATGAATTAAATAAATAAAATAATCATATCTTTATTTTTTAATAATATTTTAATAATAAGAGAATCTCGTTTTATAATAAAATAATCGAAAAATCGGATAAAAATCTTTAAATAAACCAAATTGAATAAAGGTTTGAAATCCAAACATTTTAAAAACGTGCTGGACCGTATTTCAATTACGGGCAGGGCATGCCCGTATTTGAAATACGGGCAAGCTTCTGGAAGAAGACACGCGTCGCCGTACGGCGGGACACGCATCCCGTACGGCCGAATCTGCGATAATTGCAAATATTCGTTTTTCGCCCGTATTTGAATTACGGGCAAGGCACGCCCGTACTTGAAGTACGGGCAAGGCACGCCCGTACTTCAAATACGGGCACGAAAATTTTGCCTATAAATAGAGAGGCCACCCCCCTCATTTCAACAAGCCGATTCCTTTTGGCCTACCCCCACTCCCTCTTGATGCTTTCCACGGCCAACCTCTGCCCAAGTGCCGCCACCCGAATCCCAAGCACCAAATACCCATTTTGCCCCTGGGTTGCTGCCTAAACTTTACCCCTTTCACTCTGCAAGCATAAACAGCCCCTCAAGACCCTTTCCAAAACCCATTTGAGGAATCCGTGGAGACGCGGAAGCGCTGTCAAAATTCCCGGAGCACCATCACATATCACCAAGAACAAGGTAATAGCAAAGAAATGTTTTCGGTAATGTATTATTCATTATACATTGAATTTAAGGCTTCCTAAACATGCTTTTATCTTGTTATTTCTATCTCACCTGTTTTCTTTTGTTTGCATGGTGATGAACTCTCCACAACATGGAGGAAACTCCTCTTAAGGAAAGAAAAATGTCTTAAGTTAAAAATGGACACTTTAACTAATGTTTAAGATACTTTATTAATTCTTTTTGCTTATTGACAAAAAGAGATGTGACTCCCTTGTAAAGATCCCTTACATCCCTGTAATCTCCCCCTCCTCCTCTCTTGGCAATGGTCATGTGGGACTAAAAGAAAAAAATGAGCTTTTGGGAAGCATGGAAAGACAAAGAAAAATGGCTTTTTAAGCCAAATGAAACAAATGGAGCATCTGGGGAGCACTACAGAATTCAAGCGGGTGGTCGCCGAACACCCCCTGAAGGCCGTCAAGTTGATCCCAATCAAATTCTGTGCAAAAGTGCAAAACAAGCTGCGCCCGTAAACTCAGAGCGGTCCAGGCGGGACCGTGTTTACTACACGGGCAGGCGGGCTCGGATTTTATCCACGGGCAAAGGCTGCCCGTATAAAATATACGGGCAGATGTAAAAATAATGTAAAAAAAACTCAATTTCCGGCCCGGTTGGACATGGGCCGACTTGAACCGGCCTGAACCAACCCTTTAGAGCATTTTGGGCTGTCTTAAGCCCATCTTTGGACTTTGGGCCTAGATAGGCCCATCAAGATCCCTTTGGCCCACTAGTGGGGCCCACTTTTGACTGGCCCATAACAGGCCTGTTTTCAATAAACAGGTCCAAGGCCACTTGACTCTTGGCTAATGGGCCAAATCCAAGCCCACTAAGCCCATGAAATGTGTAAATAAATAAGATAATCAAATGGGTTACCCAATAACCCAACTGGGCCCAAGGCCCAACCATGACAACCCACGGGTCTTCCAACGGGACCCGGGTCTGACCCATTCCACTTAAATCAATAAAAAGATAAAATCAAATAAAAAGGGACCCACACCTTCAAAGGGCCCCGCCAGACTCAACAAGGTAGCATGCTGGTATAGGAAGGGTGAACTTGACTCAAAAAACCAGGGAGACCCGAGGGACCCGTCAAACCGACGGGGCGGACCGGGGTGTCTTAGGACTTCCCCGGACCGTAACCGAGGACTTAGCTAGAACTCTGAAAAGCCGCAGACCAGACTTAGACCCGGTGAGGGCAAAACCGTGTCTGCCTGCACTCTCAGGCAGTGGCGACTCCGAATATCTCGTGGCACGCATCGAAGGTGCGCCCGGTGTGCGATCTAGGTCAAATTTAGGTGCGCACAGCTTGGCGACTCTGCTGGGGATCCCTCAACCCAGTCGGACCCTGGTTATCAAATGAGTCAACCTAGGTGGATAGAGGCAGATTTAGGAAGTACTTTTTGTCCAACCTTAGTAAGGTATGGAACTCATGTAATTACATGATATTGGGGGATCCTGTCAAACGGACATGATAATCGCCTAAGGTAAGTGGTTTTTAACAGGGACCAATGTGACCCGCCCACTTACCTGGGGATCCACCCAAAACTTGTATTACATGCTGTTCTGCACTTTTACTATAAATGTGACATTAAGGAACCCTTTGTTGGCCCTTATCCGAGAATCACCCGAATAGACACAGCACTTGACCCCACTGCACATACAAACACCTCACTACACCGTGAATGAATTTTTTAACTGTGTGGGGTGACATGCACGAGGGAGTCTGCATGAATGATCCGAATTGAATGCTGTCTGAACCATGTGAATGCTTTTCTTAACCAAAACCTAGATCTCTCTAGCAGCCACCCTTCTTCAATCGAGAAACTTACTTTTGGGATGGTATTAGTCCTACGCTCCCGTGGCTTGCCGGGGAAAGCAGGGTAAACCCATCTCCCCAGGTTTCTGGACTCTTCAAGCGCCATTGGTTTCTTGCCATGGTACGCGAGGGGTCTGGTACTTGGCTCAGACCCTTGCAGGCAAATGCCTCGGGCTGGGTATCCTTCCCCACCTATTGATTCTGAAAAACCGAATGGATCTGAATCTGAATGTGAATGTGAAAAGGAAAAATCAATTTAAAACCCAAGAGTCCATCAGGGGTAGCAACCCCCGCCCTTTTTTGCATCAACCTGAGTAAAACCTAGACCATGGGCTGCCTTAGCCCTAATTTAGGAAACCAACCCAATTTGATCAGGGGTCTAACCCAGATCCATGCATTTGAGTCTTGTAAACCGTGGGCCTCGACCCATTGAGTCCGTTGGAAGCACTTTAAGTCTTAGTTGGCCTTTTGAGCAGATGAGAGCCGGCCAGATTAGACAATCAGACAGAAACAGGCCAAAACAGGGGCAGAAAAACCCTAGATTTAGGATTTCAGCCCACCTGCCAAGAAGCAAACTTGTACCCTCCTTTTGGGTTCCCAACAACCCTAAAGGTGATTTTCTTTACAGAATTATTTTTGTAAATTTCGCCCTCGATGGCAAGTTGTAAACATTTTTGTTATGGTCTAACATCCAAAAGCAGATGAAAGATAAAAGGCTGATCAGGACTTAGGAGTGCTTCCTTACACAAGTATGTCTAGGAGTCGTGCCTTAACAGGCACCAACCCTTCTAGGATTATGCACACACTTGTGGGTTTTGTTGTTAGCATTTAACTTTCATTTTACCTGTGTATATATTTGTTCTTGCGTTAAACATGTGCACTTCAAGATCATTTACACCAACCTGTTTAGTCGAACTGTTTTCAAAAATGCACAAAATATTTTCCGGGCATGCATTGAGCCAGCTTCTGAGGTGCTCATCAAAATTGCTTTTCAAAGCACTCAACAAAGTGGCCTTCGGGCCTACATTGAATCGTCTCCATGACAAACATTAACGTTGTCTTTTGCTATGCACAGTAAAGCCGTCATTCGTGGTTATATTGAGCTAGCTGTTTAGACATAAATCAAATCGCCCATCTTGCGGCGTAAATTCTCCATGCCATAATATTAATTGTCCAGAACACGTTTTCAAAGAGATTTTCAGTCGGATATGATTTCCTGAGGTTTGCACTCATAAAGCACGTGTTGCACGGTTTTGAAAACCATCAAACACGATACGATCTCCAGAGTCTCAATCTCTGAAAGATCGAACTGCAAGTTTTTTTAAAACATCGCAATTTTCAGGAAAAACTCTTGATTGGATATGACACTGTCACATACTGTTCACAGTAATGTTTTGTCGAAGTTGTGATTTTCAGGCATGAATTATCCCATATTTGTTTTCGCTCATCGTGACACCAGAGCACCACTCACGGTGTAAATGATCTCGTCACACATAACACCTTGTTCATAAGTTGAAAAGAAACTGATTGAGATCTTTTATGAACAGGTACGATTCAGGTACTTCACATTAAAAGCACTACCCAGAACGCTGCATTTGCATTGAAAAAGGACTGCAATGAATTTTTCTGAGGCTCCAACTTCGTCATCCTCACAACCAAGAACCGAAGAGCAGCTAGTCATGATGGGTCTAAACCAACAAGTGGCCATGACACATGCCACAGGGATTCAAATACCAGAAATCCAACAGGGGCAACCACCCCAGCCGGACCCCATGGCAGTCCATCTGCCACCTCGGGACATTCAATTCCCACATCCGACAGCAATAGCCACTCACCCTCCACAACAAGAACCATGCGTGCCTGTCCAGCTGGGGCAGGAAGAACAAGACCGAAACAGGATACGGATGGCCCAACTTGAGGAAATGTTGGCTGCAATAAAGGAAGACAGTAAGACCCAAATGGCCGTAATAAGAGAAGAGCTCTTGAAACAACTCCAGCCCAACCCAGTACGTGAGGAAACCACACTGGAGAGCTTGTGTCTTTTTTCAGACATCCATCTGCCAGCAAAGTTCCGATGTCCTGACTTGCATAAATTTGACGGTACTGGCTGTCCTTTGATACACCTGCGATCCTATGTTGGTGACATGTGCCAATATGTAAAAGACGAAAAGATCATGGTTCAGTTCTTCCAGAGATCGCTAGCTGGGGCAGCATATTCTTGGTTTCTAAGCCTGGACAAGCAGAAGGTCAAGACATGGAACGACCTTGCTACTGTATTCATCCAACAGTACCATTTGAACGGTCCGAAGGTTCAAACCTGGGCAGAATTGCAGAAATTGTCAAAGGGAAATAGTGAGTCTGTAAGAGACTACGCTAAAAGATGGATAAAACTAGCAAATATGGTTCAACCCCCTCTCCTTGAACAAGAACAAACTTCTCTGTTCATTTCATCACTGGGGCAACCATACTTTACAATGCTGTTGGGACAATGTGCTGCAAGTTTCGCCGATTTGATGAGAACGGCAGAAAGAATCGAAGATGCAGTTAAGGCTGGAAAAATAGGAGCTTCTATGACAGAATCCTCCCAAGAAGACATAAGATATGAGGGAGCGATCAACCATGTCCGATCTGCTAAGCGCAAGAGAGGAAATGATCACCCCTTTGCAAATGTCACCATGGCTCGACTGAAGGAGCCCTTGACTAAGGAAGAAAGAAAGAACCGTGTGTTCACACAACTCCCATATTCCCTGGCTGAGTTGTTGCCTACCTTACTGCAAGAAGGACACCTGAAGCAGGTTCCCCCAAATCCAAGGGCACCAGCAAGTAGAGGGTATGACCCATACAAGACATGTGGTTACCATAAGGGAGCACCGGGGCATGATACTGACGAATGTTGGAGCCTCCGTCATGCGGTCCAAGATCTCCTTGAAGCTGGGGAACCCAAAATTGATCCTCTGCCAAATTGAAAAAAAAAAAAAAAAAAAAGATTGAAAAAGATCATCTTTATGCAGCCTAGCATTTCATGGATCCTGGTTTCTGATGCTTGTTTCTTTTGGCAGGAACCCCATCAGTAGTCGAAATGGACCACACCTCAGAAACAAGTCATGATGCGGCCCAGCAAATATCCAGCATAGTGGCCTCTCTATGGAGTTTACTACGAATGATAACAATCAGGGAAGAAACATGTAACAAATGCTGGGAAGCATTAGGAAAAGAAAATTTCGAACTACGATCTCGAATAAGGGTCCTTGAAGAAGAAATCCAACAAATGAAGGGAAGGATACCCCTGAACAGTCTGGAAGTAAGCCGCCCGCCAACCATAATAGGTAGTCGGATGCAAAAAGAGAAAGGGAAAGCTGTGGCAGCAGATGTTCCTCAAGTCATGAAAAAGCAGAATCCTTTAGATGATTCCCCAAGGAGAACAAAGGAGGAAGCAGAGGCCAGAATGAGGAGGGTTTTTACCCCTTTACCATATGCACCGGCAGAATTGCTTCCAACACTATTGAAGGAGGGGTATGTGCAGATTAAGCCCCCGAACCCCCGAATGATTCGGTCCAGAAACTACAATGCTGCAGAACGATGTGAGTACCATTCTGGTGCTCCAGGACACAACACAAACCGGTGTTGGGATCTGAGGCATGATATTCAAGATCTGATTGACCAAGGATTCTTGAAGGAATTTTTTGAGCAACCAGGGTTTGCTAAAGGACAAGACATCTCTGACAAGTTGGCACAGGTCCGAATGTATGAATCAACCATCTTCCCGCAGGAAAAAGAAGGTGATGTGAAAAAGGAGGGCGAGGAGAGCACCTGAAGACTTCCTTCCATGGCATGCAACTAGATTCCAAGAATGCTGATTCGCATCAGCCACCTTTTTGCATAATTTGCTATTTTGCGTTTATGCTTTCTTTTAATTTCTGAACTTGATAACATGCTTCTTTTTTTTGCAAGCTAATGAAATCTTTTGGGAAATCACCAAAGTGTTGAACCACACCAAGGCATGACTGTGATCTCAGGACAAACTTGAACAATCAAATTTGACAGATCAAATATGTTGAATAGCACAAACTGTGTGGGTCTCAACATAGCCAAGGGATCCCCCACCTTCACGACATCTGAACCCTACCTTGCCAAACAGTGGGGCAAGCTGAAAGAAAGAAAAAGGAAGAAGGGGCAAGGTGCCCATACCAGTTAAAAGTCACTGACATGATCCAGGATCAATGATCCCAATGACATGATGAGAGGCCATTTTTGGCTAAAATACTTCAAACAAATTCCGCTAGTCAGACATGATTGAGCTTGATCGTCTCATTTCTAACCCACGTTATGTCTAGCCACCCCAAACTGAGGCAAAGTCAAAAAGAAAAATGAATAAAGATAAAAGTGGTTCTTGAGCCAGCTAATTGTACAAGGACAAGTAAGTGTTACATTCTCTGTAAAAGGATGAAAGGCCATCCTTGATGTTCCCCAAAAAATCATCTGACATAAGATGAAACCCTAGCAAGACACTTTGAGCCTAACAATATATCTCTTCATTTAACCCTACCATGTCCTGTCTTCAAAACTGGGGTACACAAGCTTCATGAAATTGGAGACACAAGAAAGATAAGGGCAAAGTGAAAAGCGCCCTAAAAAGGAGGAACGGGATAAAACCCAGAAAACAAGAATGTGAAGAAAAGAAAGAACTGGGGCAATTCCCTTTGAGAAAAGAAAAGAAAAAAAAAAGAAAAAAAAGAGAGAAAAATAAAAGAAAAAACAAAAGCTGGGGTAAACCCCAAAAGCAAAAGTCAAGGATTGGGGCAAAGAACCCAAGAAAGAAAAGAAAAGAACAAAGATGGAAAAAAGGTAAAGAAGCTACACAAAGCTGAAAGGGCAAAAGATGAAGCAAGCCCTAAACCAAGAAAAGTGGACAGGACATGGCTCTTACCCTACTCACAAATTTTGAGCCTTTATATCATTTCTTCTGGACCCATAAACCTAGCCTACGTTTCGTCCTGTTATGAAGTCCTTTCTGATTACAGAGAATGTGACACTAACTCCCAGACAAACTGGCAATGACAGAATCAAAGGAACAGAAGAACTTTGGCTAGACATAATGGTTACCCATAGAATGAAGTTATATAGGATTTGAACCTGTTTATCCTTCATTTCTAAACACTGGAACCAAAACCTACATTTCGTCCTACTAATAAGTCCTCTCTAATCATTGGATCATGATCCATGGAAATTGACAGGACCCTCGGACTGGGGCAATGCACCAAACCTGAATAAAGGAACCAAGTGAGAGAAAAACCATTTCAAAACCCCCAACCAAGGGTGGGAAAAATAAAAAATAAAAAAAAAAAAAAAGAGAAGAAAGAGAAAATTAAAAGAGCCGGGGAAGGGTAGTGCCAAAGAAACCCCCTGAACCCAAAACAATTCCCCTCATTCCAACTTGGGGAATGCCATTGAAGGCAAAAATGTTGAGACCTTTACAGGGAATGCTGAGAAGCACCATTTCATAAAGTCTAAATGAGAGTGTCAGGTGACTGACCCAAAGATTATTGGTTTTGTCATGGACCCACTTTGAAAAGCGGGAATTCCAAACATTGGTGAATTCCCAAAAGGTTTTAGTTGCTTATGTTTTGCACGTAATTTTGATTAACTAATTTTACTTGAACTTTTGCAGGTACTGACAAAGCTTGAAACAGACTGACAAGGCCATTACGGCAGATTCACACACTGATACAGGAAAAATTGCCTCCATGTATTCTCACATGGGGCACAGAAAGCTAAAAATCGTCACCATGTATTCACACATGGGACGTAGAAAAGTCATCACAACGTATTCACACGTTGGATGTAAAAGTAAAATTCGTCACCATGTATTCACACGTGGGGCGCAAAAAAGTCATCACAATGTATTCACACATTGGATGCCATCACAGCGTATTCACACGTTGGATGTAAAAGTAAGAATCGTCACCATGTATTCACACATGGGGCGCAAAAAAAAAAAAAAAAAATTCATCACAATGTATTCACACATTGGATGCCATCACAGCGTATTCACACGTTGGATGTAAAAGTAAAATTCGTCACCATGTATTCACACATGGGACGCAAAAAAGTCATCACAATGTATTCACACATTGGATGCCATCACATCGTATTCACACGTTGGATGTAATTCAAAATTCGTCACCATGTATTCACACATGGGGCGCAGAAAAAGCCATCACGATGTATTCACACATTGGATGCCATCACTATGTACTCACACATGGGATGTAAAATGAGTCGTCACTATGTATTCACACATGGGGCGCAAGCAGAATCGGCACCATGTATTCACACATGGAACGCAGAAAAGCCGTTTCAGCGTATTCACACGCTGATGAAAAATCAAAACCGTCACAGTGTATTCACACATTGGACAAAGAAGAAACTGGAATCGAAACCACTGACGGATAAGTCAGAAATTGGTGAAGGAATGTCCCAACATAATTTGTGATATCAAAGCTGTTGATACATGAATTTGAAAAAAATGGATTGAAAGAAAGAAAAAAAAGAAGAAGAAGAAGAAGAAAAGAAAAATGGATTGAGAAAAGAAAGAAAAGAAAAAAGAAGACAAAAAGATTGAGAAAAGAAATGAACAAAGACAAAAGAAACGAAATGTCTCCTAAAGACAAGAGCCACCATGTATTCTCATATGGGGCACCCCAGAGGAAGTCACCATGTATTCACACATGGGACGCAAAAAGAGTCATCACAATGTATCCACACATTGGTTGACAAACGTTTGTGAAGCCACCGACAAATAAGTCAGCTTCAAATATCATTAAGACAAAAAATGGACAAAGACAAAAGTCGCCATGTATTCACACATGGGACGCAAAAAGAGTCATCACAATGTATCCACACATTGGTTGACAAACGTTTGTGAAGCCACCGACAAATAAGTCAGCTTCAAATATCATTAAGACAAAAAATGGACAAAGACAAAAGTCGCCATGTATTCACACATGGGACGCAAAAAGAGTCATCACAATGTATCCACACATTGGTTGACAGAAGTTTGTAAAGCCACCGACAAATAAGTCAGCTTTGAATCAAGACAAAAAGACAGAAAAAGAGTCACCATGTATTCTCACATGGGACACAGACAAAAGTCGCCATGTATTCACACATGGGACGCAAAAAGAGTCATCACAATATATCCACACATTGGTTGACAGAAGTTTGTAAAGCCACCGACAAATAAGTCAGCTTTGAATCAAGACAAAAAGACAGAAAAAGAGTCACAATGTATTCTCACATGGGACACAGACAAAAGTCACCATGTATTCACACATGGGACGTAGAAAGAGTCATAATGTATTCACACATTAATTGACCAAAGTTTGTGGTACCGACGCCGCCAGTGATTAAACTGAAGGTTGGCTGAGGCACACCTGGGTGTTGTTTTTCAACTCACCCCCTGCGGAGACTTTACATGGTCCAACCCTGAGATACTAAGTTCAAACCAACCAGTTTAACTTTGGGTTCCCTCTCCCAGCCGTTTGGCTAAAACAGACCAGTCTAAACTGGGTTCCCTTTCCCAGCCGATTGGCTAAAATAGACCAGTTTAAAACCGGGTTCCCTTTCCCAGCCGTTTGGCTAAAATAGACCTGTTTAACTGTGGGTTCACTTTCCCAGCCGTTTGGCTAAAATAGACCAGTTTAACTTTGGGTTCTCTCTCCCAGCCGTTTGGCTAAAACAGATCAGTCAAAGGTTCTCTTTCCCAGCCGTTTGGCTAAAATAGATCAGGTCCAGGGTTCTCTTCCCCAATCATTCCAAATGATTAAAATAGATCAATTTGTCTTTGGGTTCTCTTCCCCAACTGTTTTAGGACAGTTAAAATAGATCTATAATCAGGTACCAAAATGGCTTTCCGAAGTCCGTACCTGTTAAAATCCTGAAAAGGCACGAGCTCCCAGGGGAATACCACTACTCAAGCTCCTCAGAAAAAACCCACGGAGTTGTTTGATTAGTTGAAAATTACATCAATCCCCAGCAGAACAAGCACTGACATTTTGTTCCTTGTACAGGTTCAAAGAAGGAAGAAAGATGCAAGATGAACATAAGGAGGATACTTTGTTCCTTCATTCCCCAGCAGAGGCTTCTTCCCTTTCATCCCCAGCGGAGTTCGGAAGAAAGAAGATCGTCAAGATCCTTAGACCCTCCAACAAAACTTCAAAATCAAAGAGGGACATCACGGAATCCCCAGAAAGTCATCTAAACAGATCATACTCCCACCAGATCCCCAGGAGATACTCATAAATGAAAGAAGAGCTTTAAATACCTTGACAAGAAAAAGAACTTGGCAAGGAGAAGCAACAAGGAAAAAGCAATAATGGGCAAATTCGCCCCCTTTTGTAAATTTTGATTTCCCACTTTTGTAAATAGCATAGGCTAGAATAGGTGTGTGTGGTCTCCGAGATGATGGACAGCAGCGCGGAAGCTTCCTCCCGTCCTCCCACCTTTACTCCCAGTCCCATATCCTTGGCCTATCTCTCTAAAAAAAAAAAAAAAAAAAAAAAAAACTGAAGTCACTTAAAGCTTTAACAGAACAAACAAAAAAGAGAAGAACATTGTTAAGTGCCTTGCATCAACGCCGAAACAGGCTGATGAGCTCAGATTTAATCTTTCTTTTCAAAAGACAAAGAACTAAGGAACAGCCCCTATTCAAACCCAAGAAAAGGTACAGGGATTCCAAAATCAGGAAGTGATACCAGACATCTGACACTTCCCTTTCATTAAAAACAATTCAGTGATTGAGCTCGTCGACAGAAATGCAAGGTGCAAAAATAAGGTTCTTTTTCTTCTTTGCCGTTCATCCCCTAAGGTGACTCCAGCAAAGAGGGGCAGCTGTAGACACCTGATTTTTGCACCCCCAAAATAAAGAAAAATGAAAAGTCAAACCCTGAGGGGGTCAAAAATTGACTTTTTGATTCAAGTAAATTTGGCCATCAAACTTCATCTCATTGAAAAGAGCATTTCGACGCGATTCCAACGCAATTGAATTTGCTGGAATCGGGGTCCGGATGAGGAAGTTATGACCCGGTCAAACTTTTGGAGAAGCAAAAGTTAACCTTTTGCTTGACCCTAATTCAGCTGCCAAACTTGATCCCAGTGGATAGGTGATTCCAAGCCGGTTCCAACGACACTAAGTTTGCTGAAATCAGACACCGAATGAAGAAGTTATGAGCAGTTGAAGTTTCAAAGAAAACTGCCCATGTGGCAAAACAGCAGCAAAAAGCAGAATAAATGAATTAAATAAATAAAATAATCATATCTTTATTTTTTAATAATATTTTAATAATAAGAGAATCTCGTTTTATAATAAAATAATCGAAAAATCGGATAAAAATCTTTAAATAAACCAAATTGAATAAAGGTTTGAAATCCAAACATTTTAAAAACGTGCTGGACCGTATTTCAATTACGGGCAGGGCATGCCCGTATTTGAAATACGGGCAAGCTTCTGGAAGAAGACACGCGTCGCCGTACGGCGGGACACGCATCCCGTACGGCCGAATCTGCGATAATTGCAAATATTCGTTTTTCGCCCGTATTTGAATTACGGGCAAGGCACGCCCGTACTTGAAGTACGGGCAAGGCACGCCCGTACTTCAAATACGGGCACGAAAATTTTGCCTATAAATAGAGAGGCCACCCCCCTCATTTCAACAAGCCGATTCCTTTTGGCCTACCCCCACTCCCTCTTGATGCTTTCCACGGCCAACCTCTGCCCAAGTGCCGCCACCCCAATCCCAAGCACCAAATACCCATTTTGCCCCTGGGTTGCTGCCTAAACTTTACCCCTTTCACTCTGCAAGCATAAACAGCCCCTCAAGACCCTTTCCAAAACCCATTTGAGGAATCCGTGGAGACGCGGAAGTGCTGTCAAAATTCCCGGAGCACCATCACATATCACCAAGAACAAGGTAATAGCAAAGAAATGTTTTCGGTAATGTATTATTCATTATACATTGAATTTAAGGCTTCCTAAACATGCTTTTATCTTGTTATTTCTATCTCACCTGTTTTCTTTTGTTTGCATGGTGATGAACTCTCCACAACATGGAGGAAACTCCTCTTAAGGAAAGAAAAATGTCTTAAGTTAAAAATGGACACTTTAACTAATGTTTAAGATACTTTATTAATTCTTTTTGCTTATTGACAAAAAGAGATGTGACTCCCTTGTAAAGATCCCTTACATCCCTGTAATCTCCCCCTCCTCCTCTCTTGGCAATGGTCATGTGGGACTAAAAGAAAAAAATGAGCTTTTGGGAAGCATGGAAAGACAAAGAAAAATGGCTTTTTAAGCCAAATGAAACAAATGGAGCATCTGGGGAGCACTACAGAATTCAAACGGGTGGTCGCCGAACACCCCCTGAAGGCCGTCAAGTTGATCCCAATCAAATTCTGTGCAAAAGTGCAAAACAAGCTGCGCCCGTAAACTCAGAGCGGTCCAGGGGGGACCGTGTTTACTTCACGGGCAGGCGGGCTCGGATTTTATCCACGGGCAAAGGCTGCCCGTATAAAATATACGGGCAGATGTAAAAATAATGTAAAAAAAACTCAATTTCCGGCCCGGTTGGACATGGGCCGACTTGAACCGGCCTGAACCAACCCTTTAGAGCATTTTGGGCTGTCTTAAGCCCATCTTTGGACTTTGGGCCTAGATAGGCCCATCAAGATCCCTTTGGCCCACTAGTGGGGCCCACTTTTGACTGGCCCATAACAGGCCTGTTCTCAATAAACAGGTCCAAGGCCACTTGACTCTTGGCTAATGGGCCAAATCCAAGCCCACTAAGCCCATGAAATGTGTAAATAAATAAGATAATCAAATGGGTTACCCAATAACCCAACTGGGCCCAAGGCCCAACCATGACAACCCACGGGTCTTCCAACGGGACCCGGGTCTGACCCATTCCACTTAAATCAATAAAAAGATAAAATCAAATAAAAAGGGACCCACACCTTCAAAGGGCCCCGCCAGACTCAACAAGGTAGCATGCTGGTATAGGAAGGGTGAACTTGACTCAAAAAACCAGGGAGACCCGAGGGACCCGTCAAACCGACGGGGCGGACCGGGGTGTCTTAGGACTTCCCCGGACCGTAACCGAGGACTTAGCTAGAACTCTGAAAAGCCGCAGACCAGACTTAGACCCGGTGAGGGCAAAACCGTGTCTGCCTGCACTCTCAGGCAGTGGCGACTCCGGATATCCCGTGGCACGCACCGAAGGTGCGCCCGGTGTGCGATCTAGGTCAAATTTAGGTGCGCACACACGCCTCTTGGATACCTCCCTTGGAAGCGTCATCTTGCCCAACACCTTCCAACTCTTCACTCATTATCTGCTTACCTTTGGACTTCACCAATTGCCACTGATCCACATCCGGTGGTTGCCTATCCACAAAAAGCCCTAGGGGGTGGACTGCTCCGTATCAACTTGTGCCTCGTCAACTTGGACTGTCCTCCCCGTTGGAACCCACACTTTGCTCTGGATTGCCAACGAACACTTGGCCTCATTATGTCCAAACACTTTACAATGGTTGCACCTGGGCGGCATCCAAGCATACTCCACATCAACTTGTAGTTCTTCATGCTCACAATTGAGAAATAGAGCCGGTGGATAGAGGCAGTCTACGTCAACCTCAACACATACACGGGCATAAGAGAGCTTTGATCTACTTTCAGTTGCATGATCAAGGAATAGCGGCTTCCCCACTCCACTTGCAATCATACTCAGGCCGGAGGGAGTCCAAAACTCCATAGGAACATTCAATAGTTTTACCCATATCGGGATCTTGCTCAAGTCATTCTTTACAAGCTGCATACCCGGCTGCCATTCCTTAAGAATGAGAAGTTTCCCAGCAAAATGCCATGGTGCCTCTTGGAGCACCCGATCACGGGCGTCCGAATTTGAGAACATAAATATGAAGAATCCATTGCCAGCCTCAGACACTCGGACCCCCCATCTCTTCCCCACAATCTCTCCGCAAGGTTCTTAACAACAGGAAATGGCAACTTTCTATCCAGAAAATGGCCCACAAGGCTGCCTTCCCACAACCTAACACCTTCATCAACAATCTCAGAAGTAGGAGAAATGGTAATCTTCCCATCCACGACCGTTGGAGGCATGAAACTCAGCTTTGACTTGGAAGATGATTGCTGCCCAAACAACCTAGTCCAGCCTGAGATGGGTGCTGCTGTTCCAGCAGAATTTGCAGACCGACCAGGTCTCCTTGCCATAGTAACCGTGCTAAGACACTGTCGGCTAGGCCTAGGCACAGCTTGGCCATTGCTATTTCCGTGAAAGGGAGCCAAAGGCGGAAACTCAACACCAGCAGGCGCTCCAGAAATGTTCTCCATCGAAAACAAAGGCCCACTGGAAGTCAACCAATATCAGAAATCCACAACAGACCTAGGCGACGAGCTGCAGAACCAGTCCAGACCAGGTAGTCTCTCCAGAGAAGAAGCAGAGTACCAAGGCTCTAGGAAGAGAACCGGACTCCCAAAACCAGAAATCCCGAGCACCCACACTCCACGAACAGTCCAGCTCAATAGAAGAACCTTGCTCAAACACGATCAATCTGACGAGCAGCACAACAGCTGAGAACTGGCGGAGTGGCAAGTCAATGTGCAACAGCGCAACCCTTCACGGATAGCTAGAACCGAGCGCAACCCTTCACGGATAGCTATAACCGAAATCCCAGGTCACGACCACACCACGAACAGCACCCCACAAGCACCACAGACACACCAGACCCACAGTGTCTCACCCCAGCTGAGAGCCTTGATCAGGCAGAACTGGCGGAGCACAAAACCGAGCGCAACTCTTACCACAGAGTACCAAACAATAGCACAAACGATAATCACGAACGATAAGTTTCCACGAACGATAATCACGAATGACAATCACCTTGCCACAGCACCTTGCTCAGCACAATCAGCACGAACAGTAATCGCGAACGATTATTGTTCAGAGCAACCGGTCGAACAAACACAGACGAACCTTGCTCTGAACAATCAACTTGCTCAGAGCAACCGGTCGAACAACACAAACAAACCTTGCTCTGAACACTTGCTCGCGAACGAAATCACGCACACTGGCTCGGAGAATCACGAACCTTGCTCTGAACAACCACGATAATCAAACCAGCCAGACGATAGTCAAACACTTGCTCAGAACCGGCCGAACAACATGGACAAACCCAAACGGCATCGAACACTTGCACAGCAACAAACGAGTCGAACGACGAAGTCCGCCAGGCACCGGGAACGACCAGGGAGAGGTCGGACGAATAAGAAGTCAAACCACGAAGACGACGAACCAGGGATCTGGGACGCTGCAGATGAAGTCAAACCAGGGAACCAGGAGCCCAGACGAACCAGGGATCTGGGACGACGAACCAGGGATCTGGAACGCTGCAGATGAAGTCAAACCAGGGAACAATCAACTTGCCCAGACGAACCTGACACCAGGAGTGAAGAAGCCGGCCGCAAAGAAGATTTCGAACCAGAGCACACCCCGGGCGCAGCACTGCTCAAACCACAAAGAATACCGGAGCACCTCACCGAACCTGAGAACTTGCTCACCCCAAACACGCCAAACGTGGAAGATGCTCACCACGCCCTAGCATCCACACGAACACCACAAACTGAACTTGCAACCCGCGAACAACCACAGGCCTAAACTAGCATACCGCGGACAACGCGAACAAACGCGACCACGAACACCACAGGCCTGAACTTGCAACCACAGCCCTGAACTTGCAACACGCGAACAAAAGGCACACGAACTTGCAACACGCGAACAACAAGACCTCAGACCACAAGCCACCGCACTCAGATCCGAAGCCACCACACTCCACGGGTCTCAGACCTCATATCTCAGAAATCACAAGCTTCGACCACCTCAGATCATAACACAGACCTCAGACCTCAGACCTCCGTCCACCTCAGATCTCAGACGAACACAAGCTCATAACACAGACCTCAGACCTCAGACCTCCGACCTCAGACCTCAGAACACAGATCCTCCACGAGCAGCCACGAACATCAATGAACTCAGAACATCAACGAACCCAGAACCGTCAGACCTCAGACCACAGATATGAAGCCACCACACACCACGGACCTCAGGCCTCAGACCACCGACCACCTCAGATCTCAGACGACCACAAGCTCATAACACAGACCTCAGACCTCAGACTTCCGACCTCAGACCTCAGAACTCAGATCCACCACGAGCAGCCACGAACATCAACGAACTCAGGTCTTCAGGAAACTTAGATCACAGCCTCCTCCTTGCATGCACGAAACTCAGCTCCCACGAACTCAGAACTCAAAGACGAGCCAGGAGCATGCGCCACACGAACTTGCTGCAGAAAAAACACAGCAGAACATTAACGAACTCAGCTCCTCCACGAGCAGCCACGAACGCCTTTGCTCCAAGGAAGAACGCCCTAGCTCCAAGAACGCCCTAGCTCCAACAAATCTGATGAGAATGGGATAGTAACCAGAAATAAGGCTAGGCTTATTGCTCAGGGGTATACTCAAGTAGAAGGAATAGATTTTGATGAAACCTTTGCTCCTGTAGCTAGGTTAGAATCAATCAGATTACTGTTGTCTATTGCATGTTACTTGAAGTTTAAACTGTTTCAAATGGATGTTAAGAGTGCATTCTTGAATGGATATTTGAATGAAGAGGTCTATGTAGAGCAACCTAAAGGATTTGAGGACACAAATCATCCTAAATATGTCTATAAACTGAACAAAGCCTTGTATGGACTCAAACAAGCTCCTAGAGCTTGGTATGAGAGACTCACCTCTTTTTTACTTGAATCTGGTTTTATGAGAGGAAATGTGGATAAAACTCTCTTTATTCAAAGAGAGTCCAAACATATTTTGATTGCTCAAATCTATGTTGATGACATAGTGTTTGGATCTACTTCTGAAAATCATGCTCACTCCTTTGCTGACTTAATGAAAAGTGAATTTGAGATGAGTATGATGGGTGAACTGAACTTTTTCTTAGGTCTTCAGATTTATCAATCTCAACAAGGAATTTTTTTCTCTCAAGCAAAATATTCAAGAAATCTTGTTAAGAGATTTAGCTTAACTCATGCTAAACATGCTAGGACTCCTATGAGTACTAGTTTAAAACTTGGAAAAGATGAATCTGGAAAAGTTGTAGACCCTACCCTGTACAGAGGAATGATTGGGAGTCTACTGTACTTAACAGCAAGTAGACCTGATATAAGCTTTAGTGTGGGAGTTTGTGCTAGATATTAGGCTAATCCTAAAGAATCTCATCTGAATGCTGTAAAAAGGATTATAAAATATGTTAATGGAACTATTGATCTGGGAATATGGTTTTCCAAAGAGACAAACCCACATCTTACTGGATACACTGATGCTGATTGGGCTGGGTGTATGGATGACAGAAAAAGCACCTCTGGTGGTTGCTTATAAATGGGGAACAATCTCATTGCCTGGTTAAGCAAGAAACAAAACTGTGTTTCTCTGAGTACTGCTGAAGCTAAGTATATTGCTGTAGGAAGCAGTTGTACTCAACTTATCTGGATGAAACAAATGTTATCAGATTATGGGTTAGATCAAGATCAAATGATTCTCTTCTGTGATAATCAAAGTGCCATAAATATCTCTAAGAATCCTGTTCAACACTCAAGGACCAAACATATAGATATCAGGCATCACTTTATAAGAGAGTTGATTGAAGACAAAACTGTTATGATTGAATATATATCTACTGAAAAACAGTTGGCTGACATTTTTACTAAACCTTTAGATCAGAACAGATTTGAAACTCTTAGGAAATCCCTAGGAGTATGCTCTCAAAACTGAAAATCAGGTTCTGTTTTGAGTTAATTTTGATGTAAAATGTCTTACATATCTGTTCAAAATGAATTTGTGTGTTCTTATTACTAAGATTTGTTTTCAGCAAGATTGAGTTTATGCATATTGACAGAAATGTCTTATTTTTAACCAGCAACTTTGTCTGAAACACCTTTACCTATTGAAGCTTATTGTGTGGTAAAGCTTGGATCTATAGGCTATCACCTTTATGAAAAGAAAAGTTTTGGAAATGGCTGCCATAGAGATTAGAGTGAAAGCCACTGTAAATCTCAAAAGAAAAAGAGAAAGAAGGTATATTCTTGGAATGAACTGTAAACTCAGGTTTTTTAAGGGTCAATGCCTTCTTTAAAAAGAAAAGAAAAAGAGATCAGAAAAGGCTACCTATCTCTGATGTGCGAAAGCCACCAAAATGAAGTTGGGATATGTCTATACTTTCCAAGATTGTGTACACTGAAATAGCCTTCAATATGTATGAAGTGTAAAAGTCAAAAATGTTGATCATTTCTCACAAGCATTGATTCATTAATATGCATATGTGTTCAATATCTTGAAGACAATTTATAGTATGAGAAACCATGAAGGAAATTTTGCTCTTTGATATGAAATGTACCACATCTGAATTAACATTGATAGGTACTTCAAGATCAGTTTTGTGATAAGTACTTCTTAGATTGAATAAGTTGATTATCTGGATGATTTTTGGTTTAGCTAAAATCTTAGCTTTGTGTTTGGAAGTATGAGGTTGTCATGAAGAATAGTTCAAACCTCTTTTATAAATTTATGCCTTGAATCTGTGTTTTTCTTTGTGTGTGCATGTGCACCTTCTACGTCGCTAGAAGCGTGCATGTAGCCTTCTCTAGTATTGCTTGCTCTGGCACATGCCCATTTCTACGTCGCCAGTTGCTCGCTGGCAGCGTACTCTGTTTGCCTATATATAGGTGAAATTGCGGTCATTTTTTACCCCTGTTCTTTTTCACCTTCTTCGATTTCCCTCGCCTCTCGCGTCGTGTCCCGGTGCTGCTGTCGCTTTCACCTTCCTCCTCCTGCCTACTGTTCAGGTAAAAATTTTTTTTACTGTCTTCATCCTGCTTCTTCATTTTCTGCTTCCTAGTTCAGTAGTCTTCTCTCATTATTCTAAGCTAATGTTTGGTAGATTTTTCAGCCATTAGGGCTTTATCGTTTGTTGGTTGGTTCTGTCTGTTTTCTCTTTCTCTTCCATTTTTTTCACCATGCCTCTCAAGAGAAAGTCGAGAACTGATTCTCCTTCAACATCTTCTCCTCCTGTGAGGTCTTCTCCTGTTATTTCTTCTCCTCCAGTGAGACCCCCTTCCCCTTCTCATTCTTCTGAACCATTTGTGGGGAATGGTTTATCTGATTTTAATGAGTTCTTCAAGCACAGGCCACTTCTTCTAGAAAGGGCCATCAAGCTTGAGTCATTTTCTGAATCTCCTTTCTACTCATTGTTTTCGGACAATGGTTGGAAAAAATTTGCTTTACTCGGTGGTTTTGCATATCCGGACCTGGTTCGAGAATTTTACTCTAATCTTCATCATCTCCATCTTGCCAATCAAGGCTATGTCAAAGCCTATGTCAGGGGAATCTCTTTCGACTTCTCGAAAGAGCTTATTTCCTCTCTTCTTGAACTGCCTCTTGTTGATTCTCCCTCCTTTAACTTTCTTGAGTCTCATACTGATCCTCCTATGGAGTCCATCATTCCTTCTCTAATAGTTCAGGGTGCTCCCACTTCCATCAAGAATAAGCCCAACTATATTCCTCATGGCTCTCTTCAAGATCTTCTCCGGATCTTGAATCTGTTTGTGTGTGCTTCTCTTGTTCCATCTGATCATCACTCAGAGATCTCTCACTCTCGGGCAAGACTTCTTCATGCCATCTGGAACAGAGATAGTATCTGTATTCCTTCCATCATCTTCCATCAGATCCTTCAGTCTTGGAATTTAAAATCCAAGACTGCAGCTCTTCCTTTTGGCATATTCATATCTTACTTGTGCATTCATCAGGGGGTACTCCCTGATCCGACTGAATTGATCATTCATCCCAGACCTCCCATTGATTCCTTCACTCTGACCAGAAGTAAACGAGCAAATCCTTTTCGTTTGGTGTCTTCTGAACCCTTTTCTTCTCAGTCCTCTTTGTCCAGCTCTGATGCTGTGGCAATTATGGAAAAACTGAATTCCATGCAAGCCTCCCAAGAGGCTTTCAATTCTGAAGTTAGGTCTCACATGCTCATGATGAGCATGTTCAAATCAGAGACCCAAGAGAGGTTGGAGAAATTGGCCAAGGATGTTGATTTTACATGTGGTGAGGTACAAAGGGACGTTGCTGCTCAGTAACGAATGCAAAATGAAGCGGATCATTTTCTGGAATGCATTCGGAAGACTCAGCTGGAGATGGATCACAAACTCAGTTGGCTGCACTCCAGATCCCAAGATGCATTCAAGCATTACTCAAGGACTTGGGAACCCAAACCACCTTCTAGAAAGGGGGAGAAATTTGGATGATGCTGCTGGAGTTTCTGTTTCTGTTGATGGTTTGGCTGGGTTGTTGCTGATGCTTGCTACTGCTTGTTAATGTTTTTTTTTGCTGTGGATATGATAGTTTTTGTTGTGTTCTGTTCTGGTTGTTTTCTCCTGAATATGGGTGTAAAGGGGAGTGATAATTAAGGGGGAGAAACTGTTTTTCTTTCTTGAACATTGTATATGATTCTGATATCTGTATATCTTTTGTAAATGAATGAAATTCTGGATTCGTCAAAATCATTGTGTCTCTCCTTATCAGTGTGGTTTTAAAATTCTTAAATGGAAATCATCATTAACTGAGGTTGATATTAAACACTGGTGTAAGGTTGTTGTCAGGCATTTGCCAAGGGGGAGATTGTAAGTGTGAAAACTCACACTCCTTTTTATGGCAAATGTTTGACAAATTATGTCTTCTAATGAAGCTTCAAGATGTGCAGATTAAATAATGAAAATTCAGTTAATTGAGTAAAGAAGAAGAAGACGATGCTGCCACACAGCTTTAACGCCGATGCCACCCCGCTGGCAGCGCATAAGTGAATTAGTGTTTTGAAAGAAAGGTCCGTGCACATGCCGCATACTCTCCCGCTAGCAGCTCGCTGGCAGCGTGCTTTTAACTGATTCAACTTGTTCTGAGCGGGACTTGAGTTCGCTTCCAGCCATCTACACCGATCGCTTCACGACGCCACCAGCGCTCTACGCGATCTGAGTTTTATTCTTTAAATAGACGTATTGTAATTTTTAATTGTGACTTTTTCTTTGGATCATTTTTTGATTTCGAATTTTGAGGTGTTTGAGATTCGATCAAATCTTCTTTAGAGAGTCGGCGATCGAGTGAGGGGGAGATCTGAGATAGATCACCTGGAATTGAAGATAGAGGATTCTTCTTCAATTCGGAACTTCATCTGATCGTGTGATCGCCTGGACTGGTGATCGGCCTTGATTGATGTGTAGGTGGATTCCTACTGCATTGGATCATCTCAGTGGATTCTGAGGTGATTGCTGCGATCTGGATTGATCGTGTTCTGCAGCTTGTGGATTCAAGCTGTGTTGCAGTTCGTGGATTCGAACTGTGGATCACTGGTGAGTGATTGTTTGCGATCTGGACTGATCGTGTTCTGCAGCTTGTGGATTCAAGCTGTGTTGCAGTTCGTGGATTCGAACTGTGGATTGCTGTTGAGTGAGTCAAATTGTAAAGGTTAAGTATGTACTCCTTTGTAATTGTCTTTTCATTCAATAGTGGATTTCGAAGGGTTAGTCGCCTCATATAGACTCGAGGTTTTTCCTGGATCTGGATCCAGGTTTCCTCGTATAATTCTCTGTGTATTGTTTCCGCATTGTTCAATTCTGAATTGTTATAGATCGTGGACCTATAGAGTAGTCCTCTACTCTTTCAGATCTTCGCACATACTTTCCATGTCTTTATTCTTCAGATTCTTTGCATTGTCCGTGATGATTGCTTCTGGCATGCCGTAACGACAGACTATATTGTTTCTGATAAACTTGAGAACATGAGATTTCTTCACATTCACAAAGAAGATGGCCTCTACACACTTGGTAAAATAATCAATAGCCACTAAGATGAATCTATGCCCATTTGATACCTTCAGATGTACATGGCCTATCATGTCGATCCCCAAGATGGTGAACGGCCAAGGTGATGCCGTGGAATACAGTGTATTTGGTGGTGCATGGATGTTGTCGGCATAAATCTTGCACAACTGGCATTTTCTGACATGGGTGTAGCAGTCCACTTCCATGGTCATCCAGTAATAGCCCATACTTAGAATCTTTCTGGCTAGCATGTGCCCACTCATGTGTGCGCTGTACAATCCTCCGTGGATTTCTTCAATCAACTTCCATGCCTTATCTTCTCTGACACATAACAGTAGAGAGTCATTGTATGACTTCTTGTACAGTCTACCCCCACTGTAGAAGTATTGCCCTGCCAACCTCTGAATAGTTTGCTTCTCTGCGGCCGAGGCACCTTCTGGCAGGATTCTGTCTTTCAGATTTCTCTCAATGTCTACGTACCAAGGTTCTTCTTCGGGTGCGCTTTTCTCGATACTGAAGTAGTGGACAGGGTAGCGTCGAATCTCTATCTCCAAAGGTTGCACCCAAGTGTCATCGGTGTGTGCGCGTGTCGGAATGAATGCCGCACCACGGGGTGCACGGATTTCATGCGTGCCTCCGAATGGGTAAAATGGGAAGGTTGGAATCACCACCACCTGATGGGGTGCAGGAGGACACCTAGGTGCCTAAGCTTGTCTATTGGGCTGGTTTGCGGCTTGAGATTCTAAGTAGGGTCTCAGTTATGGTCCGGGGAAGTCCGTAGACACCCCAGTCCGCCCCGTTGGGTGACGGGTCCCATATGTTTCTCCTGGTTTGAGTCAACTCACTGATTTTTCACCCGATTCCTAATCCAGTATGCAATTCGGTTAAGTCTGGCGGGACCACCTAAGTGGTGTGGGTCCCTTTAATTGCTTTTATCTTGCTTAATTAAGTGATTTGAGTCTGATTGGGTGGGCCTTGTTGGAAGGCTCACAGTGTCCTTGGTGGGCTTGGTTAAGCCCACATGCCTCTAGTGGGCTTCCATCTAAGCCTGGGAGGCCCTTTAGGCTTTGGTTAAGTGTATTGATTTTACTTTTGGGTTCCGATTTGAAGATTAAGTGATTTCCATGCAAAAGGCGTGCCTGCATTGGTTTGTGGGCCCCTGGGTGGGCCACACAAGTGTCACAAAAATATTTTTAATTTGTCTTGCTTAGGTTCGCCAAAATGGGTTGGACATTGGGCTTGGGGCCCGTGGTCCAGATTTGGGCTTTGAAAGCCCGAGTTCTTTGAAGTTAGGGTTTTTGACTCTTACTTTCTGGGTTAATGGGCTTGGCGGGCCCGGTAGGGCCTTGCTCTTGGTTTCAGCCAAAACATGTTATCTACTCATCATGCTGCAAAACAGATTCTCAGGTGGACCGCATCGGGTTTGGCCCACTCGGTTCAGTTAATTGCTTAATTGCATGCACAAGGGTTTATTTGGCTTGATGGGCCCCGTTGGAAGGCCCACGAATGTTCTAGGTTGAACCAGTGGTCCAGGTCCCATGTTGGGTTTCCGGGTGACCCGGAAACCCTATTGGTTCACTTGGTTTTATTGAAGGCATCATTCAAATACATCAAAAATCAAATAACACACAAAACTGGCATTTCTACCATGTAGCCGGCCTTCTTGGTCGGCTACACACATTAAATAGTGTAGCCGACCTTTAAGGTCGGCTACACATAGACCCCAGGTGATCCAACCTGAGTTGTCGGATCACCCTAAAATTGCATATTTTCAGGGTTTTGCAATTGGGGTGGTTCTCGTGGTCTTCCCAGGAAGTTCTACAAGTTGTGTGGGCCCTTGAGAGGGCCCACATTGGTTCAGACATGGGGGGTGCATCCCTTTGATCCCCTTTGGGATTTCTCAACATAATCAAGAGGATAAGGGGGAAGGCATGGGGCTGCTGCCCCTCCTCATTTCTTTTCAGTCATACAACAGCAGCAAAGGGGTGGAGAAACTCCAATACTATGCTGGAGATGGGATGGATGAAGGTGGGGGGAGGTGGTTTGCAAGCATGACACTTCTGTTGGATTAGTGGAGTGCACAGGTAGGGGAGCCTGCTTGGAATAGCAGGTGCTACAGGGGGAAGAACATGCTTCCCAATTCGCAAAACAAAGATGAAAGTTCGGTAATGCAGCCATAGTGAATGAAGTAAGGGAACAAGCATTGGGGAAGCAACCATCATAACAAAAAAAAAGGGAAGGAAGGCCATAACCCCCAATAGCAAACCATCTAGGGGCTTACATGCATAGGTGGGTGGGGGAAGCCTACTGGAGGGTGCAGAGTTGCCACCAACAACAGGTGTTTTCTGTTGTCCAAGGGGTTTCATGCATACTACGCTCAACAAAATAAGGGGGAGGGGATCATGCTCTCATGCACATGAATAACAAATGATAAGGGGTTGGGGAACATGCATTCATGAGGATAATGGCTTGCTAGGATGTACTATAGCAGCTAGTCCTGGGGTGGGGATCATGCTTATGGGGTTCTGTCTGTACGGCACAAGCATCATTGATATGGCGTATAAATTAGAGTTACTAAAAGAGAAGGAAGTGCTGCTGCTGTTGCCAACAGCAACCTCAACAACACCCCATAGTCACACCAATATAACATAAAAAACTTGCGGCATGTATTCAACACAACAACCAACAATAAAGGAGGGGGGAAGAGGGGTCATGCTCATATGCAAAAACACAGCAAGGAATGAGGGGTTAGAGGAACATGCTGATGCACCTAATTGATAACATATGGTCTTATTAAAAGGACAGCAGCAAGGCATTGGGTGGGGCAGCATGGAGACATCCCAAACAGTGGGTTTAAATAGGGAAGGGGAGCATGGTCGTAGGATTTACACATGCATGTATGCAAAGTTATGAACCAAGTAGGCAAGTCATGGATGCACCAAGTAAGAAAAGTAAGAGAAGAGAATGCTGTAGGGAAATAGGCATGGCCACTGTAGTGAGGGTCGACAGCATACTAAAGGTGAGAGGGACCTTGTCAATAACTTCAAACAACAAGACATGCTATGCATGCACCCTTGAAAAGTAAGCAAGTGACCTGTGGTAATACAAAAAAAGGAAAACAGGGCTACTAAAGGCTGGACACACAGTAGTAGCTGGGCAAGAGGCACATTAATTCACCAAAACAAACAGCAAACTAAGACAGTAGCATGCTATGGATATGCATTAGCCATGGGGGCACATGGATGAGCAAAACAGCAATATTTTCAGGGAGATTATGGAACATGTTGTAACTACAGCCAAGAACAGCAAGCAAAGAGAGGTACGGCCAGCAGCAAAACACCCAGAAAAATTACAAGAAAAAGTGAGAAAAGAGAAAATCAAGAAGGGAAGCGGGGGGGTTAATATAAGGGTACATTAGATAAAATGAGAGAGGAACAGGCTCCTCTTGAGATGGCTCAAATGTACTCAAAACAGTGGCTTGATGAAACAAAAGTGTGGCGGACCATCTCTCAACCTCTCATGCAACTAAACGTAGGGTCTCTCGTACCCTTAGAGACCTCCATACGGTAGAATGGAGAGTAAACACATGCCAAAATTCTATGACAACAGGTTCAGACCAGGGGAGAAAGCAAGCTTAGTGGAATCTTAAAAAAAAACTCATTTTAATATATGTGCAACAACATATGATGAGGAAACTCACCTGATGGTTCTTGGACTCTTGAATAGTGTGAAGACACCTCCTTGAGGCTGGACAACAGCTAGAGACTCCTCCTCTTGACAGCAGCAGCAATGGTTCCTCTTCTTGATGGGGTGAAAGTGAAGGGGAAGAAGAAGTGAACAAGGTGGTGGGGTAACCTCAAGGTGGTATGGGGAGGTGGTGGAGGCAAAAGGGGGGGGGGGGGGGGGGGGGGGGGAGGGGGGGGGCTAAGGAGGAGAGGATTTGGATGGGAGAAGGGGGAGGAAAAGGGAGTAAGGCCAGCAACCCTCGGCCAGGGGGGGGGGGGGGTTGCTGGCCTTTTATAAGAAAGTTTTTGTATCCGGCCTTGGAGGCTGGATACACTAGGTACTATGTGTATCCGGCCTCCATGGTCGGATACACTACCCACTCTTTGTATCCGACATTAAAGGTCGGATACAAGAGACAATTATTTGAAAAATTAAATTCCGCCGCGAATCTGTCGGAAAATCCGCGCGAATCTAGTGAGCGTATCTATTGTATCCGGCATTCAAGTTCGGATATGAAGAATAATGTGTGTATCCGACATATATGGTCGGATACAAATAGGATATTTACAGATTTGCCCCTTGACTTGACCGATTTGACACTTTTGGATATCCGCAGATTGCCCCCTGCGCAATTTTAGTTTAGTCCCTGAGATATTTTGCAGATTTTTGATATTTACGAATTAATCCTTGAGATATTTATTTGTGTTTTTCGTCACGTGTGCAGTTTCCTTGCCACGTGTGCAGTTTCTGGCATTGTTGCCCGAAAACTTCAACTGCTCATATCTTCTTCATCCGGACTCCGATTTAAGCAATCTTAGTTGCGTTAGAACCGTATCGAAGTCCTCTATCCATTGGAATAGGGCTAAGCACCTGGTTTGGGGTTTAGCAGAAAGTCAATTTCTGCTCCCCCTCAAGTTTGATCGGCCTGCAAATCCCTCATTCGGGCTCAGATTCCAGCAAACTCAGTTGCGTTGGAATCGTGTCGGGATTCTCTACCCATTGAGATAAAACAAGGTGACCAATTACCACTCAATCAAAAAGTCAACTTTTGCCTCCTTAGGGTTTGACTTTCCAGCTAGGGTTTGCATTTCCGGCTCTTCCGGGGGAGCAAAAATGAGGTGCTTACAGCTGCCCCTCTTTTCCGGAGTCACCTTGAGGATGAACGGCAAAGAGAAAAAAGAATCTCATTTTTTGCGCCTGGTATTTCTTTCGACATGGTCGGCGAGCCTAGTCCTTTGAAGTTTCAGAAGGGAAGCGTCCAAATGATGTGGAGCCGCTTCCTAGCTTCAGAGTTTCCTTACCCTTTGCTTTTCGGGCTTTTGTAGGGCAACTCTTCAGTGTTTAATTTAAGTTTGAAAGAGATTAGATTGGGCTTGAGCTCGCCAACCTATTTCGGCGTTGATGCCAGGCACTTGACAATATTCTTTCTTCTTGTTTGTTCCATTAAAGCTTTTAGGTGATTTCAGACTTTTGATTCTTTTTGTATTTTACTTGTGGCTTCTTGTTTTTTTTTTTTTTTTTATAAGGGTGGCCAGAAGTTGGTTTAGAAGGTGGGACGAATGGAGAAAGGAGGAGGGAAGAGCGGAGGAGGAGCTGCTGTTGGTGAGGAGGTGCTTCTAGCGCTTGTCCGATGCCTCAAGGGAGCTCAGACACCTGCTCTATTCTATTTACAAAAGTGTGAAACCGAAAAGTACAAAAGGGCCATCTTGCCCGATGACGTCTTTATCTCTGCTCATTCTTCTCCATGTCTTTCCCCTTCTTTCTTCTGCAGCATGCCTTCTGGTTGGCTTTTCTTTCCTTGGTGAGGTAGGGGCTTCCTAGCTTGGAGTGGCCATTGCAGGGGATTAGGCAGGAATCCCTACCTCATTGCTTTTTTCCTCAGTCAGGCCTTGCTTTTGACATGCGTGAAGATTCCCTTGGGGAGGATGCTCCGCCGGGGATGGGTGAGGGTTCCTTACGCCATCATTTTTCGTTGTAAGGCCTTTTCCTTCTGCTCAGGTGTGAGTTCCTCATGCTTGTCTGAGCTCCAGTTGAGTACGAGAAAACTCCACCAGGGATTGGTGTGAGCTTGTTTTGTCTTTTTTCTGCTCTCTTTCGCAAAGCCGCCTTCTTCAGACCGGGTGTGGCTTGGGAGGATTACATCATCCAGTATCGCTCTTTCATTGTTGGAAAGTACTCCATTGGGGGTGTGCGCGTGTTAGAAACGCGGCACGGGGAAATTCGGAGTTGCCACCACCTGATGGGGTGCAGGCGGACACCTCGGGTGCCTAATCTTGTCTATTAAGACTTGGTCTGCGGCTTGAGATTCTAAGTAGGGTCTCAGTTGCGGTCTGGGGAAGTCCGTAGACACCTCAAACCACCCCGTCGGATGACGGGTCCCGTGGGTTCCTTGGTTTGAGTCAACTCACCTTGGTTTCTCACCTGGTTCGTAATCCGATATGCAATTTTCTTAAGTCGGGTGGGACCACCGAGTGGTGTGGGTCCCGCTTAGTTGGTTTTATTTTGTTAATTAGGTGACCTGAGTCGGATTGGGTGGACCCCATTGGGAGGTCCACAGTGTACTTAATGGGCGTAGTCAAGCCTATGTACCCTTGGTGGGCCTCTGTCTAGTCCTAGGAGGCCCTTTGGGCTGAAGGTTAAATGAATGGATTTTATTTAATTGTTCAAATTGGGGGCTTAAGTGATTTACATGCCAAAGTGGGTCGGCATTGGTGTGTGGGCCCCCATGTTGGTTGCCAAAAAATGTTTTAACTTATATTTATTTATCTTCACAAAAGTGCACTGGTCATTGGGCTTGGGGCCTGTGGTCCAGTCTTGGGCTTGAAAGCCCAAATTCCTTGAAGCTTAGGGTTTGCACCCTTACTCGGTTTGGTTAATGGGCTTGGTGGGCCTGATAGGCCCTTGCCCTTGGTCTCGGCCAAACCATGCTACTCATTGCACATCATGCTACACAAAAATGGGTTTGGGGTGGACCACATTGGGCTTGGCCCACTTGGTTTAGTTAATTGCTTTAAGTTGCTTAATTGCATGCACAAGGTATTCATTGGGCTTGGTGGGCTCCGTTGGAAGGCCCACTAATTGTTTCAAATTGGATCGGTGGTCCAGGTTCCATGTTGGGTTTCCGGGTGACCCGGGAAACCCTATCGGTTCACTTGGTTTGGTTAAAACGTCACGAAAATGCAGTAAAACCAAGGAACACAAAAAGTAGCATTTCTTGAGGGCTTTGCAATGGGGGTGGCTCTATGAGTAGTGTGGGCCTCTGGGAGGCCCACACTGGTTCAAGTATGGGGGAAGCATTCTTTAGCTTCCCTTTGGGGTTTCTCCACAAAACAAGAGGTGGAGAAGATGACATTGGGGCTGCTGCTCCTCTCATTTCTCTCCGGTAATTCCAACAACGTGTAGGGGTCTTGGCACCCCTACTTTGTTGTCATACTTCACTATTCAACGGGCCATAAAAGCCCAACATCGAGGCCTCATATACTATGCATGTTAATCCCGAAACCACGCGTGCTTCTAAGGTGGTGGGTGGGTGCAGGTGGACATGAGCATGAGCAAACGCACCAGCACATACCAATATTAATGAAGAAAAACACATGGCAATTAAGGGAAGGTAGCGGCTACACATGGGAAAGGAACCACACTTAACAGGGATGGCATGAATGGGTGTGATATGATGTGGCTTGCGTGCCTAAGGGCAACATACCAGTCGGGGAGAGCACATGGGCACTAAATTAGGCATGTGGAGGGTGCCACGTAGCAAAGCAAAGAGAAATAACATGCTGCCGTTTCCGATAGCAGCTCACAAGCAACATGACCGGGGGGGGTAGAGGGATTATGCTTCTATGCACACGAACAGCAAGTTAAGAGGGGTCAGGGGAGCATATTAAGGACATTACCACAGCAGGTTATGGGGGAACATGCTCAAAATTATCCAACCTAAGCAAGTGCCCATCATGCATGCACCATCTAAAGAAGAAAAAAAACTTGCTGCAGGTGAGAGCACAGCTCCAAGTGTGCGCGCGTGGGAAACGTGGCACGGGGGTAATTCGGAGTCGCCCACCGCCTGATGGGGTGCAGGCGGACACCTGGGTGCCTAATCTTGCCTATTAGGGCTTTTTGGTCTGCGGCTTGAGATTCTAAGTCTGTTCTCGGTTGTGGTTCGGGGAAGTCCGTAGACACCCCGGTCCCACCCCGTCGGATGACGGGTCCCGTGGGTTTCCCTGGTTTGAGTCAGCTTACATTGGTCTCACCTGATTCCTAATCCGATATGCAATTTGGTTAAGTCTTGCGGGACCACCCTGAGTGGTGTGGGTCCCTTTAGTTGCTTTTATCTTGATTAATTAGGTGACCTGGGTCTGGTTGGGTGGGCCCCTGTTGGAAGGCCCACGGTATCCTTGGTGGGCTTAGTGAAGCCCGTGTACCCTTTGTGGGCCTCGGTCTAAGCCTAGGAGGCCTTGTGGGTTTAGGTTAATGAGTTGATTTCACTTAATTTATTTAAGTTTGAACTTTTAGGTGATTTTCATGCAAAGGGTTGGACTGCATTGGTTTGCGGGCCCCTGGGTGGGCCCCATGGTGGTTGCCAAATAGTATTGACTTATCTTTCTTGAGTCGAGCCAAAGTGGATTGGTCTTTGGGCTTGGGGCCCATAGCCCAATTTTAGGCTTGAAAGCCTGAGTTCTAGAAGTGTAGGGCACCCTAACTTGGGTTGACTAATGGGCTTTGGTGGGCCCGATAGGCCCTTGCCCTCGGTCTCGGCCAAAACCACGCAATTCATGCATCAATTTCACCTAACAAGGCTCGGGTGGGCCGCATTGGGTTTGGCCCGCCCGGTTCAAATTGTTCATTTTACTTAAGTTATTTAATGGCATGCTTTGGTGTTTATTGGGCTGGGTGGGCCCCGTGGGAAGGCCCACTAGAAGTCAAGTTGGACCGGGAGTCCAAGTCCCATGTCGGGTTTCCGGGTGACCCAGAAACCCTATTGGTTTATCCGGTTCGGTTCAGAAATATCATTCACAGCTAGCAATAATCACACAAAAAGACATAAGATAAACACTATGTCAGAAAAAAAAACTGCTTATTATGCTGGGTCCAAGGGGAGGTACCCGGGGGCCCCTATGGGCGAAGCGAAGCGGAGCCCACGGGGTGGGGTACCTCCCCGTACCCGCCCCCCGCGGTATGGTGAGGGGTATTTTTGGAATTTTCAAAAATATATCAATTTAGCATTTTTTAGGGGTATGGCGCCGACCTCGAGCACTAGGGCGCGAGGTAGGCGCGGGCCGGGCGGACCAAAAAAACGCGAAAAACACACAGAAAACGAGGTGGGCGCGAGGTTCGCGCGAGCTGAGCGCGACCTCGCGCGAACCCTCGCACGAGATGAGCGTGAGCCTCGCGCGAGATTCGCGCGAGCTTCGCGCGAGATTCGCGCGAAGGTGCGCGCGAGCTCGGCGGATACCCGATGCTCTGTTTTTTTGTTTCAAACTCCATTTCTGAGCTACTTTTAAGGTCTGTAACTCATTTTTTAGGCTCTGTCATCCCTCCCAGGGCTTCGGCCACTCCCCAAAACATACTTAAACTTATATTGAAATTAATCCAAACAAGATTCATGCTTCATAAAAATCTCTTAAAAGAACAGAAACAAACCCGATAAAAAAACAAACAGATACAGATGCATTAACATGTTGGAAAAAAAAAAGGGGGTGATGGGAGCATGCTAGCAAGTATAGCAATATAAAAACAACAAGAAAACAACATGCAGGACATACATGCACTTTCCTCCCCCGACTGGGCCTCCGAGCCGGCACATTAACATCCGAAGAAGGGAGAGAGGAGGGGGGTTTACAGGGATACATCAGATGAAGGGAACTTGGGAACATGCTCCCTTTTCGGCGCGAGCAACACATGCCTCTTCCTTACTTGGTGGTCTTCATCAGATGGAAGTGAACAAAAAGAAACATGGTTTCATGGCTGTGGCCTCATACCACCGAATAAGACCGGCTTACGAAAAAAAACATCACATACTCATATATGTATAACCCAAAGTAACAGGGATGTTTTACCTGGTGGTTCTTGAGTTCTGGAGCTGAGTGGGGGAGCCTCCTCGAAGTCGGACAGCGGCGGGATCCTCACTTCACCGCACCAGCAGTAGCAAGCTCCCACTTGCTTGGGTGGAAATGGAGAAGAACCAAAGGAGGGTGAGCCTCTTGGGGTTTTCTGGGGGGCACGCAGGGATGAAGAGAGGGGGGAGCTTCGGGTGAGGGAAGAAGAGGACAACCGAAACCCTTCGCACCCCTCAAAAATCCAGAAGAAATCTCCGAACACTTAGTTTTTTTTTCCGAAATTTTCCAACCACCTGCGCGAAAAGTCGCGCGGGTTATATAGACAACAAAAAAGGGTATGCGCCCACCTTGGCGCCCAGCTCAAGGTGGGCGCAAGCCCGCTCGCCACGTCCGCGCGAGCGGCAAAATGATGAAAATCATTTAATGTCGCCGCTCGCCGGACGAAAAAAATCTTTAAAATTCAGATTTAGTCCCTGGCAATTTTTGATTTAATCCGATATTCTCGGATTTTCACGGATTTAGTCCTGGGATATTTCGTATGTTTGGATATTTACGGATTTAATCCCCGAGATATTTTCCTATGCAACTCGCCACGTGTGCAGCTTTTTGCCAC